>JAQPZY010001680.1:1135000-1480000 GCA_029931535.1 Margaritifera margaritifera | reverse complement strand
TATAATTTATACACAAATACGGACAATGTATGATTCTATCACCAAGGGTTACCATAGTACAGAATTTATACATAAATATGAACAAAGTATGATTCTATCACATAGGGTGATCAAAGTACTATTCATTTTCGCTCATATACCGATACTGAATTATTGATTTCACTCATATAATGATATTTAATAACATTGATTCAAAAATGGAACATATGTATCTCGTGGCGTCCAGTTGACTATCACGATGTATTTCCGGTTCCAAAGCTCTCGTTGAATGGTCAAGGAGCCACCACGCATGGTGGGCCTCTCCCAGTCTGCCGAAGGATCACTCAAGAGCCTTCTTATTCCATATAGACCCGTTGGTCACGAAGCTTTGGTCCCTCACTGCGAGTAAACCAGTACTATCTTCCAAACCAACGTCACCATCGACAGCAGCTTACGGATTGCACGAAATCTTACAAAGTTCTAAGACTCCCCATCACAAAAACAGCTAAAAATATTACGACTGAGCCGTGAAGTACATGAGACACGGTGAAGCACGAATACAATAATATATAGTACTCATGCGCGCACATGAATTTGCTTTGCTACACATGAAATCATTTCATCAGAACAACTGTATGAGATTATTATTATAATAGCCACGTTTGAATATATGTCCGACAAACATAATCTCACTGAATTATAAGAACTCGAACATTACTCGTCCTTCAATGCATGGAATGTAATTTGTCTGTTCAGTTATACAAATGGCTAACTTGAAACAGACTATATACTATCCGATAGCATGACGTTATGTGACATAGGTCTGCCTCTCCGTAAAATTTAGAATAAATTCTGAAACATCCAATATTTAAAACAATTCTATCACATAAAACGGATAGCAAGAAAGAATACAATTTTATTTTTACATACGTCTACAGGTGAAGATTCCCTCCTGTAAAGTGGACAGCTTCCAGTCAAAAATCGTTGTATGGTGATTAAAAATCGAGAATTCATTCTGTAATTCATTCTATAAGTACATTGGATGTGGTGGAAACGTGCAGCATAGGATGAACATAACTCAGTATTCTGAAATAGCTAAAGCCGAAAAAAGAAAAAAATACCCTCGGATAAAGCTGTACACTACAAAAAAAACCCTGAACATTTTCGTTCATATATATATATATATATATATATATATATATATATATATATATATATATATATATATATATATATATATATATATATATATATAATGTATACATATTTTACTACACACAATTCCGTGACAAGTCGAAGCCTAATCTAACAGGGTTTTGTTTCCTCGATAATTAACATATAGTGACTGAAATTAAAAGTAATAAACTAGAAATGTTCCCTTTTGGCAGGGCAAGGCCTGTAGGCTTTCTTATTACTAGAACATGATTCACTGAAATAATCTTCGTGCTACGAAGTGCTTTAGTACTCTTGACCCGAATGAATGCATTGAGCATAGGAATCACATGTACATGTGTTTATTTTGCTATTTATAATTCCCCTTACTTCCAGTATAGGTCCTCAACCTGATTATCCGTTATGTTATCCAGTTCAGCGTCAGACGGAATCTTACCAGAAACATTTCCCAGGATACCGAAGTTAAGATCTGTATACTGCGCTAGTGTATTTTCCTCGCTTGATAGCTCTCAGTAGGGATATGCTCTTCATATAAAATATATTATGTTAAAAATTTTACAGAAAAGATGGACAAAACAGATTGTTAGAACTACAAAGTGTATAAAACTATTATTAATCACATAACATTCATCTTCGTTGGCATCATGGCGTCATGTCGTACCATTCATTTCACACTCTGTGGCGCAACAATTAGGAAGTCCATAGAACAACGTAATTGTAAAACGATAAGTTTCAAATCTTATGGGATAAATAGAATCTCAAACGCGTTTAAAGGACTAGGGACTCTAGATCACACTAATGGCCTCAGAAAATGTCCAAAATGTATTTTATTTATTTTGTATAGACAAACATTTGTCTTTAATAATATGTTTTATTTTTCATATTTATCGCGTGCGATGACGTCATCGGTAGCCGCGCGTGAGGCGTAGAATGCGGAAAATGTGAACAATTCGTCTGACTATAATGTATTTATATATATTAAACTATTCCCGCAGTCATGAAACAACGGGAAACTTTCAAGACGTTTCCCTTATTAGATAAGTTGTAATCTCAGAAAATTTTATATTGTTTCACTCATGTGGGATACGGTAATTTTAAAGAAAATGGTTAGATACTATGGCAGGCAACAGCGATTGGGGGTCTATGCAGTTTCCGTACGGAACCAGTCAGGCCTACCTCACGTTCATCACTTATTGAAGACTCAGTGTAGTGCAATTTGAATGGCAGAATAAATAATTAACATTCAATATAAGGTACATTTTGTCTAATCAATTAATAAAGATAATCCATGAGAATTAACGACAGTGCGGTAACTGGTGCCAGATTCTCTAGGGGACTCTAGTTCCAAACTCACTATGTTTATAACTGGAAGGGTTAGTGAGGAAACGCACTATGATTTGCAAACAAGTATAAAACCATATCATATATAAACAGTCTGCTAAAAACCATAAATATTTAATAGAAAGATAATCCTTGTGGCTGCTACAGAATACAACAAACTTTATATAGCTCATATAAATACAAATCACGCATACATAATTTCGTGGTCCAATGGTAAAATGTCCGCTTACATGCAGAGCCGACCTTGGTACGATTCCCAGGAAAGTAGAAATTTATTTTTTCTTCTTCGTTCCACTTAGTACAGACAGTAATCCGTAATAATTTTATTTTCCACATTGATATGAAAAAATCTTAATGGTAACGAGCTCAGGTGGAATGTGACGGTCTAGGCAAGATGAGAAATCCTTGGGAAAAGATAGATGCCTCAGATACCATGATTCCTGACTTTCCAAGGCTTGATGAGGAAGACTACTTTTGGAGTATGTCAACTGAAGTTAGCAAAATCTTACACCCGTGAGCACCTTAGTGAGGATGGAGGTTATGATTTATTAGTGCATAAAGACCGGAATGGACTTGTAATGGCAAAAATTCAGAGCCGGCATGTGTCCAGTAGAGCCTACAAACAACGGCTTGATTATGATCAATATTTAGTCAGAGGTTGGTACTGCCAATGTCGAGCCGGAGCCCGTGTTGTTGGTGCGTGTGCGCACATAGCAGCCGTCATCTGGTACCTTGGATATGCACGTCATCAAAATGCACATTTTAATTCGATGTCTGACTGGAGTTCTTATTTGAATGATGCGCAATACCTTCCTGAACCTCAGTTGGATGATGATGATGATGATGATGATGATGATGATGATAACGGTGGTGATGATGATGATACAGCTGACATCGAAGAGTAATAAATCATTTAAATTAGTTACAAGTTGCTTGTGAAGTAATTAGTCCAAGTAAAAAAAAAACAGTCAATATTGTTATGTCAGATTTCTCTGTAATTTTAATAATATATATCATTTTGAAAGGTCTAAGTACATACTGTTTTGGGCTATAAATTTGACACAAAATTCGTTGTGAATAGGTCATTACGAGAGCATGCATATGCTTGTTTAATATTTGTATTAAAACTTAGAATAATAACCATTCGGGTAATTTAATAGTATTGCCTTGTACATTTCAGTCAAGTTATATACTCTATGTGTTCTAGTTATACATGTGTACATAATTAGTTCTTTTAAACATACAGTAACGATGTACAACATTTTGATTTCTTGTGACGATAATTGTATGGCGAAATACTCATGTATTTGCTATGTTGTTAGCTCATTTGTATTGGAATTGTTATCGACAAGGGGCTTGATGTCAATATTCTTCTAACCATACATTATGCATGTAAATGTCACAGCATTTGTTTGTTTTTAGGGTGAGTACTGGCATTCTGGATAAAAATAAATAAATAAATTAACACAGTGAAGTTGAATATAGAGAGGATATTTGCTTGAAACGAGTGAATAACGGATATATTTCATCGAGTTGGTGAAAAACTCAGTATTTTCATGCGTGGCGAAGCTACGAGTGAAAATACTTAAGTTATTTCAAACACGAGATGAAATATATCCGTTTTTCACTCGGAGCAAGCAAATATTCTTTTTATTTTATGCTCAAGCGTATTGTCTAGCAATTTGTATCACACACTGAAGTATAGTATGGGCCCGTTTCCATCTGAATCGTACACCACCTTCGGTCTTCAAAAGTATTTACGTGGGCCAGTTACTATCTAGCTGAGGACTATTTAATTTCTTTACACCTTACAAAATTTCAAACCAAACCTTCTTCCGTCTGTGCATTCTTTTTTTATTTAGAAAAATAAAGTTGTTAACGGCGCGTGCAATGTTAATATTTACATGGCATTTAGCATGCCAGAAATTTGATTAACATTTAAAAAGAGCATGTAATGTAGACATTATAATTATTATTATTATTATTATTGATCTTGTTGAAAATACAAAAAATTACTAAATATAAGTGTAAATGTCGGATAAACATATAAATCATTATTACTAAGATTATTTATTTTACAATCTGATTCAGTTTATTAATTTTAAAATTGTGATACAAAATATCAGCATTATTAAACAATATTGATTCTATTTTTATTTTTATTTGTTTTTGATCTGGGAAAAAAGCACTGTCATCTGAATATTTTAATTATTATTTGAATTATTACTTATTTTGCATGCATGTGTACATGCTTGTTTTTTTTTGGTCTTATATAAAAATAATAATGACTACATTACTTGCTATTTTAAATGTACTTAATTATGATTTTTAACAAAAATATTATAATGCTATTTTTATTCAGACTTCATTATTTTGAAATGTGTGGCATATAGTTAACAAAAAAATGATAAAGTCTATATTTTACATACATTACATTTTTATGATTCAGAAATTTTTTTTCACTGTAGTTTCGTAGCCTTTATTTTAATTTTACTGATTATAGCGGATGGTATTGTGCACGTTTTATACAGTATAAATGTGCAGACTTCTAGTTTAACCTGCGCGAGGATCCGCGTCGTAACCATGCACCTTACGACGTGTATTAGGCAATGCTATTAGCATTTTCTTTAACATTGCACTCGCCGTTAACAACTTTATATTTTCAAATTAAAAAAGTATGCGTAGACGGAACAAGGTTTGGTTTGAAATTTTGTAAGGTATAAAGAGATTAAATAATCCTCAGCTAGATCGTAACTGGCGCAGGTAAATACTTTCGAAGACCGAAGATGGAGTACGATTCAGAATCGAACGGGCCCATACTATAGCTGCTTTCTTGCTGCATCCCGCCCGATAATGTCAGCGGTTTACCGTTTATGTTCTGCTGTTTATTGTATATTTGCACATAAAATATCAGTAGTTACATAATGCTCCTTCCCAATTCCCAATTGAAGATAAAACAGCAGAAAAAAAAATGAAAATTATTTTTTTGGGTTTCTTCCTGGATCTGAACTTGATTCGCTTGTATGCAAATCTGCCACCTTAACCTTTACACCAGGCAAGGATCTTATAAAAAGGATTGAAATTTCTTACTCATAATGTTATACATCTCTATTGACGGTCAGTGAAAAAATATCATATTTTCACTGCAGTGAAATATCACAATTATTTCACTCGGAAAATCCAGTAATTCACTGCCTAGCATAAAATAAATATTTTTTCTTATGGATGTTTTGATGTTTTGTTGATATTTGAAGAAGTCTTTTGTCAAAGTCCTTTAGTCCCCGTGATTTGGATATATATATATATATATATATATATATATATAAACAAGTCTTTAAAAATTAAAATTTGCATGCATGACGTCATTAAAATCACGATTACGTAATGGAACCAGAAGTAACGTCATTTTATGTAGGTAAACTTTTGGTGCCTCCAGCATACACAATTTGATTGAATTCAACAAAATTTTTATTATTCTGCACAAAATGCATCCTAAAGAGTCTTTGTACAAAACTTAGAGCCTTTTGGTGATTGGGCCAAATTTGACGCTTGTGGTACCTAGTCCTTTGCAATATGTCACTCGTTGCCAACAGCTCGTGACTTTATATTATAAAATTATATTATACTCGTTCCTTATCATCCATATCAAATATACAATTGTGTAAGATCCAGGCTATATATTGATTTTCAGAGACAATGCTGTTAGAACATAGCAAGACCCCTATATTGAACTCATTTGTTATCAATTACGTATCTAGTATAAGAGATTCTAGGAAGAAAATAGAAAATTATGACGGACAAGGTTTACCTTATGTAGGATCGAGTCCGTGATAATTTGTCAATACTTCAAATTTATTTCCTCATTTTATTTAACTTAATATGAGACTAACATACAGGAAAACTGGAAACGTCCGATTTAGCTCCCACGAAATATATGCCGTTTCATGGTATAATGAAAGCGCAATGTAAAATAATGAAGTGTATTTGTTCAAGGAAACAGGGACTCTCATTCGCGGTATGTGTTTTTTAAACAACGCTACTCTTATATTACATCGTTATCATCAGAAATACATGTATCCTTTTACTTGCAAATGGTGTGGATTTTATTAGTGTAATTTATTTAGACATTTGAGCAAGTCTGTTTTCAAAAATGAGAGGAACATATTACTCATGAAAATACGCACCATACCAATTTGAAGAAACCAATCTGCCAAATGTGTTTGCATCTCAAAAGGGGGCAAGTGATACATTGTAGTTCTCTCGAGTTTTCAATCCCTGGCTCATGTTGCACATTATCGCTGACTTAGCATGTTGCTTTAATTCAGACTTTTTTTGCTCAGTTATCCCTTTCTTTTTCCTTTGTCAACGTATGATACAAAACTTACTTATTCGAGACGAATTAGTTGCGAATCATTACAAATGTCGTTAGTCTGTGACAAATCCCATACAAATAATAATAAGCAGTAGTAGTAGTAGCATAACAGCTGAAGCAGTAGAGTTTATGTCGTATCTATTGTTGTCGCTGTTGTGATGATAATTATTATTAGCAGCAGTGGCATCAACAGTACTGGTAGTGGCAGTAGAAAATAGACAGGACAAGCAATAGGAGGAGGAGAAGCTTTGGCTGCAAGGTGGTGTATTTAAAGGAAATATCTCCAGACAAGTCTTTAATTTGAACTTTAAACTGTCTGGGTAGAAACGGAAGAAGCAAAAGACGAGTATCATCATCGTTAATACCATTTCACCAAAAATAAAATAAAATTAGTTACATTTTTCCAGACATTCACTCAAATTAACCGGCATTTTACTAACTGTCATTTTTGCCTGAGTGATTACATAGATCGTTTACAGAAATCCGTGCATTACTACGTGACACTAAGAGCCATTGGATATACAAGTATGAAGCTGTTGCTAGGAAGCAGCACAGGATCAATGCGTGCGTCAAAAAATAAGAGATATATGTACTTTCTGTGGATTGTGTTGTCTATTTCATCCTTGACAAAACATTTAATATTATATAATGTTATACACACACACACATATATATATATATATATATATATATATATATATATATATATATATATATATATATATATATATACTATTATATAATATTAGGTACGCATCAACATATTAATTTATTTAAAAATTCTAATATGATTTGCATCCAATTAAATAAATAAGAACATATTTAACCTCGGCATAGATAAAGGATCTTTTACTAGAATGCATTAGCAATTTGCCTCCTGGTACTTTTCTTTTGTTATTATTTTCAAGATTAGCATGCACACCATGCAAGAAAGTTTTGACATCTCTGATGGTTTTGTTTCAAAATCTTTGTTAACTGTAGGTTCTCATTAATGTTATGTTATAGTAAATAATTATATTTGTAATAAAAGTATGAACAGCAGCACTGTAGGTCAACAAATTATAATGAAATACTCGTGAAGCACTGTTTATAGCAGCGTATCTTGTATTAGGATGCTGGCTTTTAAATCCACATATCTAGAGACAGACAAATGGATAAATATAGGCTGCTGGCAAATATAATAATATAATAAATAATATAAGATAATATATCAAATACAATAACACCATCAGTTTTACTATATTTTCATTTGTCAATACTTTTGTTGTAGCTAATAATGTTTTTATTTACACACTTTCATTTAATACCCACTAAATATAATGGTACCACGATATAAGGCAGAAGAAACTCCATCGGTGAAGCACAATAAAACAGGTCAAGTTTTATTTTATGAGTAGGATATTGCTAGCATTCAGACATTCATTCAGTGAAAACCTTTTTGATTATTTATTTTCTTTGAAAAAGTATTGCAGACAAAAATAAATTTTGCTATTAAAAAGTGCTTATAATAATTCAGAAGTGTTATAATGCGTAAATTCGTAAGAGACGAAGAGCGTTTCACTTATTGATTGTACCAAGAATACGTAAGATTTTCAATGCTCTAATAGTTTCTTTTTTCAAAGAGAGATTTAGTGATTTATTTCACCCACGTTTTCTATTTCCATATAAGCTTCTAATCCTTTAAAACTGAAGATCATTTCAGGCATAGGTAGCATACAACACGGATTGGAAACACCAGTGAGATGCCAGATAACGTCCGTTTCCTTTAGATATACAAATGAGGTTCCAAGTGGTCGGTTGAGCACAGCATGGGTGAGTGTGCAATCAAGCTAAATCTAGCTAAGCTTACCTATGTGACAGGTTAAGTTATGTATTAAAGTCTTCTTATTTTTGGAAACCAATTTACATTTTCTACTTTATTTATCTTACATTAAAATCTAATATTTTGTTAATATCAACATCAACATAAACATAAATTTTTCCTCATCCATTCTGATATATTGTTTTGTAACTTTATGACAGATAGTGACCATGATAATGTCAGTTACAAGATTTTGGTTTTGAATATTGTAATGTCCTGGGAGAATAACAGTTTCAATTTTATTCATCTATCGTGGATATACATTTCGTAAAGTTGTTTACAAAAGCCATTGATCAAACCTTCTATTCAGATTCAGGTTCTTCTTTTATCTCTAATTTTTCCTACATACGCTTAATGGTCCAAATAAATTATGCCATGGCATTCTCACATCTTTTGCCACGAAAAGTTGCCTTTATTTTTTATGTTAATGATGACGCATAGGAGCAGTGTGGTTTATAAAGTATGACCCATTTATCTGGTGCGTCAAAAAGTCCACATTATGATCTAAAACTGCACTGAAAGCATCATTTGTATAACAACTAGGAACAGGTGATATTTGGTGGGCTATTTGTCCATAGCATCTGCATCAAGAGGACGTACATGGCTAACATTTACATATCAGTTATCTATACAGGGATAAAGACATTTATAGATACCTGTATCAATGAATAGAGTGCTTTAAAATTTATAGTATAGACGCTTTCTTTGCACTATGCATTGGCAATGATTCAAATTCTTATTCATTGTGCTTTGTCACTGCGCTATTTCTGTTGGTTTGTGTTTATTCCGCTCCATTCGATCCTATCGTTTTGGGTTTGTTCTGGTAAATTTATATGTACACTTCATTGCGCAACCTCCAATCAGTATAATCTTGTTCATATATACATCTCTCGTGGCTTAGTGAGATGTTCACCATGTGAGGGACTGGTAATGATCTGTACAAGACTAGCATTAATACGATTGGAATGTTTCATTAATCAGAGATGTTAATGTGTTTCCCATTTATCAAATCAATCCAAATTGTTCTTTTCTTTCAAGATTATAATTGATACAAATGTGAAGGTCTGCACAAAGAATGAACCCACATGATTTTATTTCATTTTAATGCTATGTCCCGTCTGCTTCATCGGTATATTATCCATACAACTAATTATTGCCACATTACCAAGAAATCTACTTTTTATGGGTGCTAAAATAAGTGTTAGAGGTGAATGCATACATCATCTTTCATGCACACAGCATTGTCTACGGATAAGATACGTGCTAGAGGTGAATGCAAACATTTATATTACATATATACAACATTGTCTAGGGATATAATAAGTGCTAGAGGTGGATGCATACATTATGTTTCATACGCACAACATTGTCTAGGGGTACGATAAGTGTTAGAGGCGAATACGTAATCATGTTTCATATATACAACAGTGTCTAGAGATAAGAAAAGTGTTAGAGGTGAATGCACACATCATGTTTCAACCGTAGAACGTTGTTTAGGTATACGACAAGAGCTAGAGGTGAATGCATACATTATGTTTCATGCATGCAACATTGTCCAGGGATAAGATGAGTGTTACAGGGGGAAGAACGAATTAACCTGAATTTTGATTTTAATGATATATCCTGCTGCTGCATCGGTATATAATCCAAACAACTAATCATGACCACATTAGCAAAACATTTACTTTTTATGGGTGCTAAGATCAGTGTTAGAGGTGAATGCATACATTATGTTCCATACACACAACATTATCTAGGGATAAGATAAGCGTTAAAGGTGGATGCATACATTACGTTTCATACATACAAGATTGTTTACGGATAAGATAAGCGTTAGAGGTGAATACATACATCATGTTTCGTACAAACAACATCGTGTACGGATAGGATAAGTGTCAGAGGTGAATACATACATCATGTTTCGTACAAACAACATTGTGTACGGATAGGATAAGTGTCAGAGGTGAATACATACATCATGTTTCGTACAAACAACATCGTGTACGGATAGGATAAGTGTCAGAGGTGAATACATACATCATGTTTCGTACAAACAACATTGTGTAGGGATAGGATAAGTGTCAGAGGTGAATACATACATCATGCTTCGTACAAACAACACCGTCTACTCAAGGGAACTGAGTTGGGTGTAAATGCAAGGAATTATAATACTAAATCGATCACGAAAAGTACATGTATGTCACTTCTAATTACATGTAAGTTCTGACTGAGGGGATTTCAAATGTGAACAAGCAAATCAAATGTTATGACTGAATACACAAAAGTGCCCACTTGACTGTGAACAATAGTTCACTGTGACCTACTTTTGCTGATAATTTGCAATAGCCTCCAAGGATAAGGTATCATATAGGATTGATCATCGGTCACTTGAAGTTCACGATACAATGCAGTCCGACGTATGTACTTAATTTTGAAGCACATTTCTCCTGCTCTTTAATGTAAGAAAGCATCATCGTTTTATTAATACATACGCTGAACATCAATTTTACTGTGTTTCAATTGCTGAGATCTAAATATGGAGGTGTAAAATACAATCACATCTCTACTTCCTGACCTTAGTATATCCATACAAAGCCCTGGTGAATGCAAATAAACCTGATTATAATTTTGCAATAAAGCAACCATTTGCAATACTCCGCTCCAGAGGCATGTATTTAAATTGGGAATACATCCAATTATTCACAATATCATTTTTAATGTAACTGATACATTTCAATCCTCAGACATTTGCCCTCTCAAACATTTTCGACTAACTTTGATTCTGTTTCTCCAAATCATAATGTGAGATGATATATGCACGTAAATAATGGTAATTGTTAATGATTCCAAACACTTTATTTAGAAAGCAGCTCATTAACCTTTGCAGGAAATACAAATCATAAACTAAATAAATTATCATTCAATGTTTACTCAAATAAATAGAATGTCTTGTATAAAATACTAAACAGCTCTTTCTCCAATTTCACAATCAATATAGTTTCATAATGGTACGATGGTGTATTTAACAGCCTGTATAAGATGATACATCATTATTTTCTGTGCCAAGAAAAGGATCATCGCAAAACTCGGATACCAAAGGATGCAAACACATGACAAAATGAAACGACTACAGAAATCAATTATGGAAAGCGCCGATAGACAATAGCGTGAGCGTTGAGCTAATTTATTTGTGACCAAGCGACGCTTCAGAAAGAAACTATATGTATAAATGGTTGTCGAGATTCTACGAAGGAAATCATTCATCAACATGCTTTCTCCTTAAAAGTTATATGTTTCAATTATCTTTTCTTTAAATTGTGAACATTTAAATTGCTTAACATGATCAATTTGAAGTGCTTTAAACAACACGGCAGTAATGACAACCTGATCATCTTCAGACGCAGTGTATTTAAATCAATAGTGACCTATCGCTATTGTGATAAATGCACCCACATTTGCTGTGAGATTTTTAATTTTACTCTGCACAGCTAGCATTGAAAAATTAATTCCTTATGTGCGATATATAAAGCCGCACCTGCTACCTGATAACTAAATTCAAGTCCTTTTCCTCTTTACCTTTCATACAAGAAAGAATTGAAAGAATTATGCTTTATATCATATACTCTCACACACACACACACACACACACACACATATATATATATATATATATATATATATATATATATATATATATATATATGTGTGTATATATATATATATATATATATATATATATATATATATATATATATATATATATATTTTATATATATATATTCCGAAAATAACTTTTTTGTGTTTATATGGATTAGAGCTAAATTTGAAAATATACAATGACACATCTTCTCTCCCGCCTTGCTATATCCGTTACAACATACTTGTTGAACGTGATGCATGCAAATGGACCTGATTAAATACTTTAATAAGAGCAACCACTTGCGATACTTCAAACCAGAGGTGTGTATTTACATTTGGACGACTTCCAATTATCAATTATTCACAATATGATTTTGAATTTAATTTATATATTTATCCCATTAGACACTTCCCTTTTCAACAGATATCAAATGATTTCTTTTATATAATTCCAGAGGAAGATGTCGGCATGTAAAGAAATAACAATTGCTAATGATTCCAAATATTATTAATAAAACAACGGCTCATTATACTTTGTAGCAAACAAAAGACAATATGAACTAAATAAAAATTCATCATGTTCATAAAACAATTAAAATATCTTTTTTAAAATACTATTTTTTCATGAACAAAAGTTCCGCTTAATTGTTATATGTTTCAAGGATGTTGTTGTTAGTTGTGAATCTTTGATATTTGATCTGCTCTCTCTCTCTCTCTCTCTCTCTCTCTCTCTCTCTCTCTCTCTCTCTCTCTCTCTCTCTCTCTCTCTCTCTCTCTCCCTTTGCATTCTCCATGGCCGCTCGACCTCTCTATGTTCATCACTATCATTACTACCATCCCAACTGTAATAGCAAAGAATTGATATGCAGCACTCAGAGCATTCGTTTCTTAGTCCTAAGCTTGAATATATTTCTTTCTACAGACATCTCATGACAACATGTATGTATGTATGAATGTATGTATGTATGTATGTATGCATTTATATATATATATATATATATATATATATATATATATGTGTGTGTTTGTGTGTGTGTGTTCAAGATATAGACCACTCAACACTTTAATTAGAAACACAATGTAGAGTTGTCTCCATGTGTTGAATTCATACATTCAAAGGCACTACGTTTGACCGTTAAGCAAAAATTACTAATTAATCAATCTATTACTCATTCAGTCATCACGTTTCATACATATAACACGGTATAGTGATAAGGTAAGTGTTAGAAGTGAAAGCATATATTATGTTTCATACATACAACATTTTCTAGGGATAAGATGAGAGTTAGAGATGAATGCACACGACCAGTTTTAGCGGTGAACGCATACATTGTGTTTTATGCATACAACATTGTCTAGGGATAAGATAAGTGTTAGAGGTGAAAGAATGAACGAACCTAAATTTGTATTTTACTGCTATGTCCCGCTGCTCCATCGGCACATAATCCAAGCAATTAATCATGACCACATTAGCAAGACATTTACTTTCTATGGTTGCTGAGATAAGTGTCAGAGGTGAATGCATAATTTATGTTCCATACTTACAACAGTATTTGGATAAAATAAGTATCAGAGGTGAACACATACATCATGTTTCATGCATGCAACATTGTCTAGGGATAAGAAAAGTGTTAGAGGTGAATGCATACATTATGTTTCATACATGCAACATTTTCAATGGACACAATAAGTGTCAGAGGTAAATGCATACAGTGTGTTTTATACATACAACATTTTCAAGGGATAAGATAAGTTTCAGAGGTAAATGCATACATTATGTTTCATACATACAACAATGTCTACTCTTGGGAACAAAGTCACGTGTAAATGCAAAGAATCATAATATGCAATCGCTCACAAAAAGTATATGTATGTCATCTATAACTATGACAAATCAAATTGTGTAACTGAATACACAACAGTATCTGTGCCCACATTTCCGTGAGAAATAGTTTACCTTGACCTACTTTTGCCGATAATTAGCAATAGCCACCAAAGATAATGTATCATTTAGCGATACATTCGATTGGTCAGTGGGCACTTAAAACTGGCGATACAATGCAGTCCGACGTATATACTTAATATCGGAGTACATTCCCCCCTTTAATGTAAGAAAGCATCATCTTTTTATAAAAACATGCGCTGAACATCCCTTTTACTGTGTTTCTATGGATTAGAGCTAAATTTGGAAATCTTGTATCGAATGATATCTCTTCTCCCCGGCCTAGGTATAACCTACAAACATGTTAGTGAACGGGGTGCATAGAAACAAACCTGATTTCATTCTTTGCAAAAAGCTACCACTTCCAATACTTCATACTGTGGTAGCTCAGCTGGTAGAGCAAGGTAGCCGCGTTAGCTGAACTGGTAAGAGCATCGGACTCGTAGTCCAAGTGTTACGGACTCGATACCCACACAGGTTAAACCGAGTGTGCTGCCTCGGTGTGTTCTTGGGAAAGCACTTATATCCCATTTCCTCGGCATGATATAGCCAAAAATGTGTTAAATGTGCCGTTAAAAAATAAACAAGCAAATACTTTACGCCAGAACCATATTTTTAAACATGAAAGGAAAGAATTCCAAATAGTAACATATGGCTCTTAATTTAATTTCTACATTGCACCCATCAGACACTTGCCTTGTCATAAACTAGCGACTAATTTTAATTGCGTTTCCACTGTTCATTAAAATAAGTGTTAGAGGTGAATCCATACATTATGCTTCATATATACAGTATTGTCTAGGGATAAGAAATGTATTAGAGATGAATGTATACATCATGTTTCATACATATAACTTTGTCTAAGGATAAGAACAGAGTTAGAGGTGAATGCATACATCATGTTTCATACGTACAACATTGTCTAGGGATAAGGTGAGTGTTAGAGATGAATGTGCATATTATGTTAATGCATTCATTATGTTCCATACATACAACATTGTCTAGGGATAATGTATGTGTTAGAAGTGAATGCATACATTATGTTTCATACATACAACATTGTCTAGGGATAAGGTGAGTGTTAGAGATGAATGTGCATATTATGTTAATGCATTCATTATGTTCCATACATACAACACTCTCTAGGGATAAGATAGGTGTTAGAGGTGAAAAAATGAACGAACCTGATTTTTGTTTAATGCTATGTTCTGGGGCTGCATCGGTACATAATCCAAGCAGATAATCATCACCACATTAGCAAGACGTTTACTTTCTATGCTTGCTGAGATAAGTGTTAGAGGTGAATGCATACAATATGTTACGTACACACATCATTGTCTAGGGATAAAGTAAGTGTTAGAGGTGATTTCATGCAGATCTATCTTACAAATTGGCATTAAGCTGCATATCTGGATGTCCTGGAAAAGACGCGAAAGTTGTTATTTTAGTTGTTATTCAAATTCAAAACAATATTTATTTCATTTTCATCAGTCTTAATACTCAATCATGCTGTTTATATTAAGTATGTAAAAGAATTAGTTGCTGCAAACGATGATTAATAAAATAGCTTTACTATTGAATTTGTGTTGTCTTTTGTTAGACTTTTAACATAGTATTTATTAAAATAGAAGCAAAAGAAAGTAGGAATAGAGTTGTGCACTCTCATTTCAGCCTTACATGTACTCTTGAATTGTGATGTATTATTTATTTCCTTTTTCCCCATGGTACTATTTTCGTATAGTATTGTTATCCAAGTCCTACCTTGTCTATTTCTTCAAATCTCTCCAATATATTAATAAATTTTCCCCTTTTCCTTCAAGTTCAAGGGGGCATCCTCGTATATTTTCGATATTAGAATAAATACTGATAGTAGACATTATGTTTAGTCCTAGTTCTAATACTAGGATAGATACCCACACTTTTGAACTTTGAAGCTATAATTTGTAGAAACAAATGGCCTAAAAGGGGGGAGGGACTTACTCATGCATGGGTTCATTGCCATCAAAAGGACTATCTTATTCAACCGTTGTAATGATTTCAAGCCTCTCTCTCTCCCTCGTTCCCACCCTCTTTCTCTCTCTCTCTCTCTCTCTCTCTATCTCTCTCTCTCTCCCTCCCTCCCACCCTCTTTCTCTCTCTCTCTCTCTCTATCTCTCTCTCTCTATCTCTCTCTCTGATATACATTCAGTAGGTATACAAATATAGACAGCTTAAATATAATTTGGCCACAATACCTATGCATAAGTAGATGTACACAAGCACATACCCTCATTACCTATGCATACACACACGCACACAAGCACATACCCGCATTACCTATGCATACACACACGCACACAAGCACATACCCGCATTACCTATGCATACACACACGCACACAAGCACATACCCTCATTACCTATGCATACACACACGCACACAAGCACATACCCTCATTACCTATGCATACACACACGCACACAAGCACATACCCGCATTACCTATGCATACACACACGCACACAAGCACATACCCGCATATCACATATTGTAAACCCATACTTAAACACTAGCATTATTAGCACATGCATACTTATAAAACAAAGTACTGATACTGTATAACATACGTTTGTCAACACATGTAACTGATCTTAGATATTGTCTACAATTTATTTTCTGGATTGTAGCTTTTATGTTTTATCATACATGTATAAAGTGTACAATCAAGGAAAAATATCGAAAACTGCCTAAAATCAAGCTTCAGTGGTAGTTATGGTTATGGTGGTATTAATGACCCATATTAAACAACCGCACAAGTCTGTCCCTGATAAGTAAATGTTTTGGTTATGATGCAGTGATGATGGAGGGGGACATTTATTTTTATATTTGTTAACAGGTATGGTCTTGCTAAAGGGAAGGGGATAGAAATTATTGGTGGTACAGTTGAGCTGATGCATTTTCATTGAATAGTTTTTAAATAATTCAAGGGGTACTTTTTAGGCAGTATTCTAAATAAAATGATCTCTTTTTGGGGGAATTCTACATTTGCAAATTTCTTATAACAACAGTTATGATGAACACAACTGTCATACTGAGGACGACTGTTTCAGTAGCAAATTATAGCATCATGCAGTGGTTAAATCTGTAACACATTTGTAATCTTGGTAGCCTCGTGACGGTCTCGGACTTGTTATAATTTACTAACTCACTAACTCTGCACAATAGTCAGGATTGTGCTGAGGTGCCAGTAAGCTACATATACACTTACATGCATACATTCATGCTATCAAAAATTTTATCTATGACGCTTTTCCTTGTAGCACAAAAAATTATGGTATAAAGAGTAAAAACGTCTTAACCAAGATTTCGGTAAGCCTCTGAAGTTTTGATTTATTGGCCAGTACAATTGATTACTGTTGCCATATTTAAAAGAATTGTAACCGTATTATCTTTCATCCACTGTTTCTGCACGATGTCTATAATGATATTTTCTTCACAACTACTACATTATTGGGCTTGAATTGAATTGAACTGAATTTGTAGCAAATATATTAGTCCCACCCCAAATTAAACTAGCACATCTAAGTTTGGTTAATATGGTCATATTTTAAATTATTTGGAATGTCTACATATGGCATTGTTCTCCATGGATCAGACTGCGGTGGACAAATTCTAAAAAGAATTATTAGATCTCTCAGCTCATCAAAACTCGGAAAAACTCTGCAATTTACGGAATTGAAGTAACTTCTTTGCAAAATAATCATTAACGCACACGATATTTTTACACACATCACAATCGAATTAGATTTTGTACAGAATTCCATATATAAAAGGAAAACTTTGATTTCTAGTCTCCTTTAATGCTTCAACAAGTAACTTGGTCACAGATTGCTCTACCATAATGTTTGAAGAGTATCTTCCAAACTCATCCAGTAGGAAAACATTCGAGTGTGCCTTGAGTTGTCTCCATATGGAAAACAACCTAGACAAGTACCTATACAAGAGGTAACATGCTCACTGATCGTTCTACCTTAATGCTTCAAGGGAGGTAACATGCTCGATGATCGTCGTACCTTAATGCTTCAAGGGAGGTAACATGCTCGATGATCGTCGTACCTTAATGCTTCAAGGGAGGTAACATGCTCGATGATCGTCGTACCTTAATGCTTCAAGAAGTAACTTCCTCACTGATCATCCTACTTTAATGCTTCAATGGAGGTAACTAACTTGCTCAACCGTCGTCCTACCTTAATGCTTCACCAAGTAACTTGCTCACTGATCATTCTACCTATATACTTCAAAGTAGGTAACTTGCTTAGTTATCATTCTACCTTAATGCTACAAGAGGTAACTTTCTCCCTGATCGTTCTACCATAATGCTTCAAGAGGTAACTTGCAAGTGAGGTAACATGTTAAATGATCGTCCAACATTAATGCTTCAACAAGTAACTTACTCACTGAACATCCTACCTTAATGCTTCAAGGGGGGGGGATTACTTGCTCAATCATCGTCCTACCTTAATGCTTCAATGGGGGAGGGGGTACTTGCTCAATCATCGTCCTACCTTAATGCTTCAAGAGGTAGTTTGCAAACTCATTCAATGGGAACATATTATATTGTGCCTTGAGTTGTATTCATCTAAGAAACAACATATACAAGAGGTTACTTACTCACTGATTGTCCTACCCTAATGTTTTAAGAGGTAACTTAACCTGCAAACTGATCGTCCTACCATAATGTTTCAAGGGTAACTTGCTCACTGATCAAATGGGAAAACATTCAAGTGTAACTTTAATTGTATACCTATAAGGATGTCGACTTGCTGTCTGGGTTGACTTTTGTGTCGTTATTGCCCACATTAGCGTTCTCTTAAAGCCATGTAAAGTAACGACGTGGAATGTGATAAAGCTACTGTATGTGCGTGATTATCTCTATCATATAACAGCGCAACACAACAAAGATAATCAGGCAGAATGCTTACACAAAAGTGACACTTCTTGATAACATTGTGATTAAGATGAAAATATCTGTGATTCCTTAAATGATGCATGGAACATTATGTAAAGTTCAGATGTAAATTGGCAGAGGGACAGTACTAAGTTAAAGGTGAGACACGGCGTTGGTTAGTTAGAAGTATGCTATCAAATTACTCTGGTTAAAACCAACCACGATAATACCGTAAATGGATGCATATTGATAAAACTGGTACCATTCATCAGATAACATGAGCTGTATCGGTGTGATGGTTTCTCAGAATGTTCGAAGATTGGTTTGAAGTGTCAAACGATCAAACGTTAAACTCATGCAACGTCAAATTTATTTATGGTAGGATTTTCTCAACAGTAACATAAGCTGAACTGAACTTTTAAACAGAAATTATTAAAAGTCTCATGCATAAGACATCCAGGAAAATACAATATAAATCATGCATATATAATATTTAACACATATAATATGCTAAGATTCATGCAACATTAATAACTGACAAATTAAATGCAAAAATACTGAGACTTGTGATAAATTAAGACTTGACAAATTACATTACATACATGCATACATAAAATCAAAATAATTATGGGTTTGGACAAAACAACATATGCGGCGTTATTAAATACAAGTATATTAATTGACACGATGAGGTTAATTACAGATATAACATATACCATATCTCAACTATGAGAATACACTGCATACATATACATGCAGACATTAATAAGTTGCCTGATACGAAATGCAAAAGATGGCATACGTTTTTACGTGTACATTTAGCAGTGATGATGACATAAAAATTAATTGAAGACGGCGTATCATAGTTATTAACATAGCTTATAAACACAGTTGTTTCCTGTATTGGTATACCATAAAATGTATTGGCAGCATAAAGCGTATTACATCATACACATACAGCATGATCAAATTTACTTGAATTAGAAAACATTATATAATTAAAGAATAGCTTTGAAACAATCACATAAATACAGAGTACCCACAGAATGGACCATTCCAATCACGTATGAGGCTATGAAATTAACTTACAGGCATTTCATCCCTGAAACTGTCAGGAAGTGAGTTCCATAGTTTTGCACCAAAAGAATAACAAACAAGAATTACTACCGGATCGTGAGGCTCTCGCTATGGGTAGTGCTATTGCATATATATATATATATATATATATATATATATATATATATATATATATATATATATATATATTCCTTTCCAGTGGAAAGTTATTACATATTAACCCCCCACCCCACTCGCCACAATATATAACTACAGGACTCAAGGAATTAATTTAACCCCCATAGTAAACCTATGGAAAGACCATAATATCAAAAGTTTCATAACTTTTTATATTTTGGAGGAATCTATTCAAGCCACGGCATTTTTGGATCTACATGTGCATGAACATGTGTTCGCTGATACCCGGCTTAAATTGGAAAGCCAATAGTATATACCCGTAGCTAGTAAATATGTGTATCTCGACTGTTTAGTCAGTACCCAGTACCCCCCCCCCCCCAAAAAAAAAAAAAAAAAAAAATACCACAAAAACTAGTTTGCAATCTTCACTCCGAACTGCATTGATTGGCTGGTAACTTCACATCGATGTGGTGCATAATAGGAAAAGGTACTGAGATTCTGTACTTTCACTAAAGATGGATAATGATAGCTAGCAGCGGTCTCACGGGCACTGAAAGTGTAACGTTGCTGTCAGCGAAGAAACATGTGTTACCATTCCACACCAAAAAAATCAGGTGTTACTTTTAGTATTGAGTGTTCCTAAGTGTGTATAAAGACTGAAATTCCATCAGTAGAACATTGTCTCTATTTCGTCAGATACAAATAGGATAAGTTCTCAAAAGATTTGTGTTTACTATAATTATGTTTTTATTATCAACCACTCACGGCCTTCTTAACCCCTATTTACTCTATTTTATGTACACTCACTTTTCCATATAATTATTATCATGATACCATTAAGATACTGATTACAAGGAACGATTGTATATTTGCTAGACCCGAGAGAGACTGAATATAAAGGTAACACATCAAACACATCTCCATTCCTTGATTACTATGAATAAAATTTATTTCCACAGAAAGCTTCGAATTGAACTTTCAAACACTACAGTAAAACGTTACACCAGAATACAAGGAAACAACAAATTACACTTTGATGTAACACTTGTTAACTGAATTTCATTATCCATATTTCTGCAAAGTCGTCTTTTAGGAAAATGTCAGAATAACCCAACTGTTCCTTTAATTTAAACAACATTTGAAACTTTATTTAAAATAAGCTTTTAAATTGTAACCTTACTTAGGAATTTTGAATTTGACAAAGAAAAACCAGACCAAAATGCCCAAGCCATTGCAAAATAAGCCAGATAAAACACCGGATCGTCCTATTTGTTAACATCCTTGATATCTCATCTTATACAAGAAGAACAATATGTTTATGACCATACATCTTACCTTCATCTTTTCTTGAAACTCTTAACAATGCACATAATACAATGCTGTATATTGTTTAAATTATTTTATAGATAGACTTATTTTTGCAATTATGTCATGCAAATAATGTCGGGGGAAATAACATTTTTATTTCATGTTGTTTGTGATAAATAAATAATGTCCGTTACAATTACTAATTCAATAAATGAATAGGATGAAATATGAGGGATATGATCATACAGATATTGGAATCACAAGTGTTTTCAACATATTATGTTTCTTTTTCTTTTTTGCTAATTTTGGTGTTATAAACACTGAGTAAACGGCTTTGTTTGTATTGAAAATGATGAAATGATGAAATTTATTCATTATAAAAGAGAGCAATTGATTTATTATTTCTTTCAATAAATTATGATACATTGTTAAAAACTTAAAGAATTAGTGAATGAAAAGGGAGTGAATTGAAATCTAGGGACGACTGAAATCACGACATGTTCTAGCATGATTGATCAGGAAAATATTTGTCAAAAAATAATATTCCTTTGAAGACAAATTGAATAAATAAGGTACATAATTGAACATTTTGAAATATTATGTCACAGTGATGCACTGTTAATAATAAAGAAAGATAAGCTGTAGGCGATATCAATACTGCAACGGCAGAACGTCACGTGATACAAAAATGGACGAGTCCGTTAAAACCGTAATGGACAGGACTGCATCTAATGAACTAAACATTCTGCTTTAAATGTTTAAGATGATGCAAACCAATTGGTGATTTCCAGTGTATAATCTCAAACACCTCAAGTGCAATTGACGTTAGCCTTCTTGTATTTAGGACGTAAACTTTGGTCTTGTTAGCAAATATGCATAATTATGCATTTGTATGGTCTCCATAAATGTACCTTAGACATTTTTGATTTTCTGCGCGTTACTAGCCACAAAAAAATGACATACTACAAGACAATAAATACAGTTAGACATAATGAATGTGTAGCAAATGGTTAGCTTGCCTAATCCATTTAGTTACTTTCCTATCTTTTTTAGAATATTAAATTTTATTGCCATTTCACATAATTTTGATATGTAAGTATTAAATATGAGTTGAACTTCCACTCTACTTCCCAAGAGTTTAATTTAGAGTATGCCTTTCCGCAATTGATTATAAACCATCCAAAATCTACTCCACAGCACTATTTTTTTTAGAAATTTTTAATAAATATATTTATTTCTGAAGCGTATTTCTCAGAACTCTGTTGTAGCAAAACACACGACGTTTACCCGCAACGTACGGAGCTCATTTGAGACACATAATGTGATTGGTTTATCATTTAATTTGCATTCGTATGATGAATTGCATCATTTACATGCAATACTTTTGTATTTATTTGCAAGAAATGTCAATCAACAGCAAAACATTTACGCATTTAGTACAAAAACTCATTAAGTTGGTATACGTTATCAGAACCTTCATTTAGTATGTCATATTTGTTTATATTGGTACAATGAAATTGTAGGATAACACGGTTATATCACTTAGGTTTTTGTTACATTAATTGTGATTGATCAGTAATACCATTATGGCTGTGTACATGAACATTTGCTTAACAGACGAAACAGGACAGACTTCTGGATATACTTCTATGCGACAACTGTAATTCAATGTGTATTCTAATGCTTTTAAATAATACAATGAGGTTAATACAATTGGGAAATTGTGTTCTAATACTTAGACTAATATCTGTTTAAATGTGAAATATGAACAAATGCCGACTTGTAGGGATTGTTCCCCAGGTGGCAACCCATTGTGAACTTTAAGACCAGTGTTCGAAGACTTTCAAACACAAATACAATATTATATTAAAAGTATAATTTCTGTACTAATTGACTGTAAATATATATATATATATATATATATATATATATATATATATATATATATATATATATACCGTGTTAATAAAAGTTAGTTTATGATAGAAATTATTAATCAGAAACTGTAGTGGAGAAATACAAGATGTAATACAATGCTCAAAAGTGTGTCAATAAATATATTGACTAAATTCAAATGAATTGAGAGAACGTAGATAAGATGTGAAGGAAACATTAATAAATAGATCTGAAAACATGCCATGTTAAATCTCAATTCATTATTTTTAGTGCAAAATGAAAATGAAAACAAATATGTGTTTCCATAGATCATGAACAATTGTTGACAATCCGAGCGTAGGTTTCAATAGAAGCCGGTTGTTGGAGATTTGTTGTCATATATGTGTGCATGAATCGCTACCTACAATGCCAACAATTTTGAGAAAGTTCATCTTTAAAGTTTTTTAATACATTCCCTTATTCCATTGGAGACTATTCATCCAATTAAGATTTTCATCTTCTTCCAATCGATACAGATTGGTTAAAACCTAGAAGACGCTTGCTTTTTTCCTATTGGGCACCACTGGGAGCGCTAGCCCGACATATGATTCAGTCTATGTAAGAGATAACCAGAACTGTTCAGTTTCTTTCTTTGCACACCCAATCGCTCACCACCAAGAGTGGTAATCACGTGCTAATAATAAAGCGATGAAGGCACACGTTTGACATTTGGCTAAAAAAATGAAACAAAAAAGTTATTTGTAGCAAATTATTACAGTTCTATAAATTATGCATTGCGCAGGAAACGGAAAGAAACATAACCATGATAAGACAGGCCAGATATTTATTCAAATTCATTCTACTTAATTGAATTCTATTAGAAACGAATATGTAACTTACCTTAGCATATAGTATTATAAGTAGCCGTAAGGAATAATTTGCCGGGGCTTTCTCCGCCCCAAAATACTTCCTATTCCTACATTAATTACTTTTGTTGTTGATTCTTGTGTTATGTATTATTATAAAACCTCAATTTGTATTATTTTCCTTATTATTTTATCACCTGGTAACTTGTATTTTCAATGCTTCTTTTGTAAAACATTTTAACTATCGATATTCCTTTAAGCAAATAGGTAATTAATACATATTCATTTCATACGAAAGAACTTTGAACATATTACAACAGGTTATATATGGTAATATTTCCTTGTTAATAGGATGGAACCCATACAATCATCAGAACCACCCGCAACCCCACTCAGAGATATGAGCTTATATGAATTGTATACAAAATTATATAATGCAACAAAATTATTTTCAAGTAAATTTCATATTTCTCCGTCAAAGAAAGACAGTCTAAGATTAGATGATACACCAACACCATTTCAGCTTCTTGACGAGGGGACCGCACCACCACCACCATCTCCAGCGACATTGCTCCTGGACCACAAGAGGGAGGTTTGACCCTGACCCCCCTCCTGCTAATTTTTCAAGGTCTTATGCTACATTTTTTTTATTGAAACCTCTGATTTACAGAGGTACAGAGGATTATGTTACCAAGTTAGTAAATAGGAGAAATGGATCTAGTATAAGATAAGAGCAAATTCATCGTATGCGTCACACTAAAACAAAGATCTGATTAAATCAAAACTAAGGCATGCGCAGGTAACATGCTTATATAGTGTGCGGTATGCTATAATCAGTGAATATCATGTACAGCTTGATATTCTCAAACTAAAAAAGCAAATAATTAAAATGGATGATTTCTGTACGGATTGTCCGTAAAGTTGTAATAAAACTTGTAGGACAATTAAAAAAGAAACATCATATTATTAAATTACAGCATGGCAAAGCTGCCTTTCTAAGTAAGTGTTTAATTGCGGACACGATTTAAATCCTAAGAACTTAAAATTAACCAAAACTGTAATAGAATAGTGTTTGAAAATTGAAAGTTGGAATAATACTGAATGTTGACAGAATATTATCATACATATCTTAAAATCAGAAGATACATTCTGTCGCACAAACATTCAATTAAAATCCATTTTTAAATTATATAAACTACAGATACAATGAAGATGTTCTAAAATCTAGAATTGCAAAGACATCAAGTGGGTATATTTCTAATGACAACACAGATTTTATGCAACGCAACCTAGGCAGTTAATATGAACATTTATGTCAATTAATCAACGACCTTACGATTGGTGAATAGAATATACTTTAAACAATTGTTTTCAAAAATTAAGAAAAATACTGCTGAAGACTTGTATGCTGATTTCTCACAATGATTTCATATAATTATCTATAGCAAATTTATATAATTTCAATATCTACAGTATACAAAATGTACAAATAATTTGTGACGGTAGTTTAAATTATATGCCACTCTCTGTTGTTCACATACTGTCAAAAGCACATGGCCATACTGATTTTTGCTCATTTCTATTAACGCATATTTTTTTATTCAAGTAATAGTGAGGATTTAAAAATGTCCACTGTTGTCAAAGGGTTTTAGCAAACGTTTATAAGCCTTGGTTTAGGAAAATAAATAATTGGAATATTATTGATGTACTATTGTTAGATTTTAGAACAGCGTTCAACTTGGTCAGTCACAATATTTCACCATAGAAACTAGAAACACGTGCATGTTACAATTTAATACTATATTTTAAACATATATTTACACAGCAGACCTCTACGTATTTGCTTTAATTGCGTTTCGGTAATCCATCTTAGGTTACTGTAAGAGTTCTTGAAATACCTATTTTAGGAATTTTGTGTTTACTGTTTATCAATGAACTCCTGTTGGTATCTACTTGGTATAGTAACATTACTATGTGCATATATGTTCAGGAAATTAATGTTTTAATAATTGGCACTCCTCATAAGAAAGGAGAACACAATAGGACATGTCTTCATACTTCAGACACGAAAAGCATGAATGCATCACTAATAAAATACTTTAGGGGTCACAGTTTACGAGCCTATCATGAAAATAAACAAATCTACCATGTATAGAGTAAAACTTCCTTCAAGCTATTACCTTTAAACAGAGTTAAGCATTTTATAACGCCAACATCAGAACTACCTTTTATTCATTGTTTCACGTTACCTCATTTGATTTTTGTTTCAATACCTGGAGCCATTCAACTCCTGAAAAACAAAACATGTGCCGTGCCTAGAACTCTTTTGTTTTAAATATATTCAAACACCCAATTCAACTTTATTTGAAGACGGATATAAAATTCCTTACCTCTATCGAACTGTATATTGCTGGTTTTCGCTTCTTAAAAATACTTGTAAAGGCGTCATTAATATCATCACCTCTTTCGAATTGACTTTCAAAGTCCATGCATGTTTAGACAAAGTATATATCACTGTCGAAATGTATTTACATCCGTTATTATCCCTCTCCCATGTCAATAATTTCTAACTGTCATTGCGAATCAATGTCATTTACACCAAACCTTTTGCATGAATTATTTATCACTTTCGTGTGTCTAATATGTAGGCAGAATGTCGTGTCAACCATTTTTTAAGTTCACTGTATTTGATCTTCTCATTTTGCTTTGATTTGCTGCTTAAGATGATTTATATTATCAAATGTCACAGGACCTTTCTGATCATTGAAAAATATATCAAATTCTCTTTTATCCCTCGTTTTTATTTTTACGTGATTTCCGCATTTTAAAATAGTGCATCGAGATATATCCTACAGTGCTTGGAGAATTAATATACATATTTGATAACTTTAAGCAGAAGACAATTATTCAACTTCGTCGTTAGAGCTCAAATACAAACAACAGAGTCAAATTTAGCGCTTGGAATTTTAAGCTTACGTTTGCTATAATTTTATTTTATTCATGTTTATTTTCTTAAAATATACTGTTACGACTCTATGGTCTTAAAATAATGTAACAGAAGGAAAGTAAAACCAACAATGTATGCAAAATCAACAAAGAATTTATTTCTAGATAATAAAAATGAAAATCAAAAGACATTTACCATAACGTGAATTAAAATCCAAATAATCCGATGAGTGTCCGAATCACAAGTCCTAAATAGAGAATGTTCTGAATGAATAAATCTTCCGACTGAATGAATCTTCCTAATGAACGAATGTTCCGAATGAATCAATGTGTGGTCTGGAATGTCCTGATGTACCAACAGTAGTCTTGAATGCACTGATGTACACCGATAATGCAATCCACATCATCTTGAGAATGTCCACAAGTATTCAAAAGTCGTATATTTAAATCCAAAGGTTGATGTCAGCACTTTAGTTAACTCCAATGAATGTTCCAATAAATAATTACTTTCAACTTATGTATACAGCAATACAGCATAACGAGATTACAGTGCTACAGGATTACACGATTACAGCACAACTATGACTCCAAACAATCTGATGATTCCAAAAAGATTGATCATACAAAACAACACAAGATTTAAAATGGAAGCATTATAATGCGTATATCAAGGTCTTATATACTCTTTGCAAATGGCATATTTCACAATAGGAAACGTGTCATATTACGACCCAGAATGCATTACTAAATGCCTCTTTCCAATCGAAATTTCCTCAAGAAGGGTCGACAACTCTGACCTTGAAATCAAAGGTCAGCAAATACCTTGTTGACGTCTTAACCAAACTTAAAGTGCTACATACTATTTGATACAATTTTTAAGTGCAGTCATAGACCAAACGTTTAGTCACATTATTATAGATTCTATATACATAACAATACAATTCTTGAAAATCACACATGTAGGTACTCAGTATCAGATTCGAAGATATACATGATACATACAACATGGAAAGAAAAATATTGGTGAGCGTGGTACATCTTTAAAAAATTTAGTTCCACAAACAAATATAGTTCGTTGTTGGGTCTCATAACATTTTTATTTTGAAATAACACCTCGCAATGTTGTGGTAAATGTCTAATGCAGAGATTTTTCGCAAAGAAAAGTCCAAAAAATAATTTTGGTCTACAAGCCTAAACAGATGTTTCGAAACATCGGTATTCTGTAAGGACACTTAGATGACAACTATACCTCTGGGTTTTATGGTAGATGAAACTTTGGCCAGTTCATCATCACTTAAAAGCAATTTAAATAAATAAATAACATTTTAAAAGAAAAGTGATTTATAGATGTCCGAACTCATAAAACGTTTCACGAAAAACAAATCTCTATAAAAGAAAAGACGTAGAGTTCATATTCCCCAAAAATTGCACTTTGTTTCTAAATGTTGTGGTCATATGATAATTACATGCATAAATGTAAACCATCTATTTACTGTACCTATGTAATAACATTATGTCTTAAGCAAGTGGCATGCCAGCTCTTCATTGTCCCTGGTGTATACAATAAAAAGTCCTAAGCAAGTTTATGCCATCCTTTTCTTCTATCAGTTCACAATACAAATTGCATACCATCCATTTACTGTACCTGTGTACAACATTAAGTTCTCAGCAAATACATGCCATACTTGCTAATGTTTTACTAGATGTCAAAGGAGGACATTAGTTACATTGCATGTGCCTATGTAGCATTTTTACACATGTTGTTTGTTCACTCTCACTGTAGTGCACAAGACAAAATATAATAGATTGAAAATCCATATGATATTTTTTCAATTAAAGCAAATTTAAACACCAGAATGTAATTGATATCTTAACTTTTTAAAACGGAGAAACTAGGAGAAACGTTTTTCGCATTTGCAGGATTTCTTAGACATAAAATTGGTCAAAAGACATAACTAATTAAACATTTGAACTATAATATAAATATATTCATTCCATTATATATATATATATATATATATATATATATATATATATATTTATATATATATATATATATATATATATATATATATATATAAACATCTGATTATTATTTGTGATTCAGAGATCTCTTTGACGCATTTTGAAATTGAGAAAAGGGATAGTTGTTCGTTTATAAGAAAACCTAAATTGCTAAATATAGATTCAAATTGTTAAATCTTGAGTAAAGACGCAAGGAAATTTCTGTATCTGCCATAAAAGATAAATGAGGACAGATTTGAGCTATAATTACAATCGTTCGTAAACGTTTCTTAACGCTTAAAAGATATGTAGTGTTGACTATTCTTTATAGAGAATTATATAAATATAATAATTTTGCTTACTTATTTTGCATGTAATTGGAAATAACATTAACAAGAAAGAAAAAGCACAATATATATTTTAAGGGAATAATACATTTGGCACATATTGATATTTATCAGTAATGGTTACGTTTGTAAAATTTTGAAATATTAAAGTATGAAATAACAATGTATTCTACGTCGGATGAAATCTTGATATAAACATTTAGAAAGTAGTTAGTTCAATATTGGGGATATATGAAAAACCTTACAATCAAAGCACTTGCAAAAAGGCAATATCCATAGTCTTATTACAAAATACTTTAAAGCAGGAAACATTTATTTTTAACGTTTTTGTTACAGATTACTTTTATATACATTACGAGATCACGGACGATCCCACATAAATACCACATAGCATATTTTAAACATAATTTAAATAATAGGTTTAATGGCACTTGATGATAAACAAAGGATTAATTTCGAATTATGTTTTATGATTATATTTTGTTTTTCATTATTATCTTTAAAATTGAGAAGAATAATGCTATTGAAAATGATTAAATCCCATTAGTATTTATGAATGAGACTCGTGACTTTTTTACAAATTAATACAGCAGTCTACGTTGAATGTACAAGATAAAGGCACTATACGTTTCCAGTCTTTTAGTCATATATGAGTTTATTCTGACTAGCTAAATCTTTTAATATGAATGCAATAACAATTGTGCGCCTAGAAAAGCTTGAAGAAAATGTGATACTGTACAATAACGTAATTAGGGAATAACTCGAGAATAATAACCATGTTTTTTAATCATCCTGTGATAAAAACATATCGTTAAACATGTATTCCTTCTATGCAATCATAGATATTAGCATTGGGAATTACTTCAAAAATATCAGGTGTTTCGGCTATGGTACAGGAATTTGTAAAATATGTATGAATCCAATGATGGATCGTAAATGAAAATATATAAGGATTTCGTTGAAGCCCCAGTGTTTTGAGCGACACACAAGCTTGCTGCCTTAGTTCGTTCAGATTGTGGAATTGTTTACAAAGTTGCATCATGTAAGAAAATTTTGCTGGATCAATCGTCGGAGAGAAATATCCTGCAGGTGCAAGATAAATGCCATCAGTATAGGTCATGTTCGTACTTTGCTATGTGCGATAAGTATTATAAACAAAGGTTAAAAAGTGTGACCCAGTGCTGTCCAGGACATTCCAAAAGTGATTAAAATCTGCAAGTCGATCAATGGCTAGTTTCATAAATGGATGTTTTTGGCACAAGCTATAAAGGCATTTATAACTAAATGCTTGAAATTCCCATCCATAATGGGATATTCATGTGGCTCCTGTGCCAGAATGCATGAATATTTCCCGATTATGACGTCTAGAGACTGCAAACTTTCCAAGTCCATATCTGCGTACACCTCTCCAATTTCATAGAGTATGATGTACCTCATGGCGTCAGCGCGACAGATATTTTCAGGGTATGCGTCATAGATGTGTAGTAAGTTTGTATGATTGTCCTTGATGAGGCAGCGTACAGTTTCATCTGTCCAATACACGTACCGCCAGGTTGGATGGTAGATAGACCAACTTGTCATCCATGTTACAGCTTTACTGCTCTATCTTTCCATGTTTGATGAATAATTAGAGGAATCTTAGGTAAGAACTTTTGTGAGGGATATTCTTCTACAGCTCAACACCTGATGAAGGAAAGCTGTTTAGGTCGATTGTTTTAATATCAGGAATTTCTATAGCAGCAACTGTTTCGATGACATTCGCTCAGGACAATTGCTTCCGATAGGAAAATAAAAAAAGGAATACAAATAAAATTATTATACTACAGAGCAAACTTCTTAGCTTTAATCTTGACATAATGCTTGAACAATACAGTTGAGCAATGTTTATTTGTATTCTAAGTTCCAATTTAGTGTCATGCTTCCATGCCAACTACATATCTAAGTGTCAAGTTTCTACGGCTATACGGCTATACTAAATTACAATTTTAGTACCTAATTCATCGCAGTGTTTGATAAGACATATGGAGTTGTGAATATATACATTAGTCTCGTCGCCAGTGCGTCATGTATCAAAAAAAGAAGCATCAACTAATTAATCAAGTACTCATAAATATTGAATTGTAGAATTATAGCTATGTATTTATTCTGTCTTACATGGTAGTTTGCACATTACACAATACAAACATCTGAATTGACAAACGATATGCAGTACCTCTAATAAACTAACAGTCAAATACTGACATGAAACATGAACTTTCTTTTTGTAAATTTTAAAAGAAAATATCTATTAGCAGTATGTAATACATTATCACATCTTTCGTCTGTATTATAAATTCAGTAAGATACATTTGTAATTGTTATATGATTATATCATTATTAAAAGAGTACACAATGAAATAGAATAATGAGAAAAGATAATCTGATTTATTTATGATCTTTCCTTGTATGACAAACGTGTTTCTGCTTAAAACTGCCTCGTCATATTTCAAAATACATTGATTAATTTCAAGATTAATATATGTAAATGTTATAAAACAAAATGGTTATGAGTAGTATTGAAACGTAACGTTTGGATCACTTAACCAATTTTAACCCATTTTGAGATTTGTTTGTCTTTAAAAACTGACTAATTTAAAGTACTTTTCGCAAACACCTGAGTCAATTTCTTTTATGAACGTAACTTCTTACATTTTTGAAGAAAGAAACCTGGCTTAGTGGTCATCAAATGTTATGAACGTAACTCCTGTCCCGCTAATCTCCAAACTTTTATGATCGTAACTTCTTACTCAGTGTTCATCAAATGATTAGGATCGTAATTGAAGGCTTAGTGGTCTTCACATTTGTATGATAGAAACCTGACCCAGTGGTCGTCAAATGTTTTATGAAAAAAAACTCGGCTCAGCAGTCGCCAATATAGTTGATAGAACAACAAAGCCACCGGCCCAGGGCAAGCCCACACTCCAAAAAGTATTGAATAAAAAGCCAGTATATATTCACCCAATTGTATTAACTACATAATAAACTGTGATTATTTTATGCAAAACGCCAACCATTCTGCCTAAATCCTCTAACTTGTGGATAAACATAGGAAAGAAACAACTATTGAAATGTTATACTATTTTTTCTGCATACAGGAGATTCTGTGTCATGCTTCAAATACTTCATGGTTGTTTTGTCTTCTTTTGTTTGTATACTTACAAGTTTGTGTCATGTTTCATCGTACTTTAGCAGTATGGTATTTTGCTTTTTTATTTGAGAACACGCGATTATGTGTCAGCTTCAACATACTTTAGCAGTATGTGTTTTTTATATTTTTCCTGTATCTTGTTTTAAGTGAATTCTAATTTTGTGAAGGTATTTTTATCTGCCTATTATGCAGGTAACAGTATGCAGTAAAATGATACTCAATTATGTATGCAAAATAGTATAGGCTGAAGCCTGAGTTAGCATCCTAACCCTTTGTTTACATGTATTACGCTTAGAACGATTGGCCCATTAAACTCAGTTATTAAAATTATAAGTTTATAATTTCTAGCCTACATGAGGATTCAATACAGTTCCCATCTGTTAGCAAGCTTAGTTAAATACCGTTTTATTTATAATATCTATATAGAAGCAGTCTCCCTCTGCACTATATAAAATATATATCGGTCCCTTAAATATTTCTTACACATTTTACTTCATCACTCAGAGAAGAAGCCATGTAGGTTGTATACACTACTATTCAAGAGATTAGTTATCTTCAGATTTATACAGTTTAATTTTCACCTGTAAAGGAATATGTACTATATTCTAATTAATCAAAGGTGCACATTATGAATATACCCAGCTAAGCATTCCCGTATACATGTATTTTAGTATATATTGATAAACCACGTTCACAGGAACGGGATGTCAGGACTGGCTTCACGTGGACTGATTTGCTCGATTTTGTAAAGAAGTCAAAGTTATTGATGCAACAGTTGTAAATAGTCCGATCGATGAGACACCCTCGTGATTAGCAATTCGTTTTAGAGTAATATTAATAAACCGTATATACTTCAAGGAGATACAGTAGCAAGAACAGCTTGTAATGGAAATATACTTCGACCCTAAAATTCGTATTGCTTTACGAATGGGCCTATGAAATAAATGGCTTATGTTAGTCACACAGATGGTCAGTTACAGGCAGATATACTTGAGATACAAGCATATCTAAATTGAGTAATAGTTACATGTCTATTTTAACAGTGGTATATATCTTTCCAAAATACTCCTGGGCAAAGAAACAAAATCAAGCAAGGGAGATGACACAGGGACAGCATATGAAATAGTGACAATATATGTTTTCTTTATGCAATACTATCAATTATAAATCCACTGAGAGAAATATTTGAAGGGAGATGACCGAAAAAATATAGTTCGATGAAGAACATGAATTTTTTAGCGTAAAAATCAAGAAATTAATGTAAAAAGAAAATTTTGAGAATTTTCCTACAGACAAAAAGCGTCTGTAGTAAAAAGATTTAATCGAACTCTTAAGACAGGAATATATTGCTCAAAAGAAAAGAGAAAGTTGGTAAATATATTACAAAACCGTATTCATTGATTCAATAAATTATACCATCGATCTAAAGACATGTCGCCAATTGAAGCAAGCAAGGAAGAAAATAGATCTAAAATATGGATAAACATTTTTGTCTATCTTATAGCAAATGCCTATGTAATGTCCACATAAAAAATAGGTGAGTAAATCAGTATCTCAAAAAAATAAGTATATTTTCTATAATGGCTATCTTCCTAATTTCCCAGAAGAGATTTTTATAATCAGTGAAGTAATTTAAGGATACCCTACAGTATGTAAGTTAGAAGACTTAACGAGAGGGATACTGATGGAATAATTTACGCGGAGAAGTTATCAAGATTGAGAACATGTCAAAAAGTAAAAGAAATAATAGGAACAAAATAAGTGCTGGTAAAGTGGAAAAGGTATTACGAATCTTGTAATAGTTGTGAGCCGGAAGAAAAAGTGTTAGCGAAGTAGACCTGACGTCGAAAACATTGAAGTGGTTATATGTAAATATAAATGGAACCAATGAAAGTAAATGCATGTAATGAAATTAAGTCTATTGACGAAATGTAATGTCGAAATACTCACTACACACGATGTACAAATTGTGCAAATATAATTTTTAAAATGTCAGTGGTATTATACTGGAGGAGATAAGAAATTCAGAGAATACAACCAAACCAATGAATGTGGACAAGCTATGATGAGATATTCAATGTTCTATCATAAAAAGTAAATTTTAAACTAATTTAATAATTGAAAAACCCCTAAAAAACGACTAATTATTTTACAGTAAGTTTGATTGAAAAAAATAATACAGTGTAAAAGGCATACAACTTGCTTGATAAAAAATACCATAATCTGGAAGAAAAAAATTCACCTTCCAACTAGAAGAGAAAAAAAAAAAAGAATTGTAAATGAAACTAAAATAAAAATTGTCACACGAATGCTACAATACTCGTTTTAAAAAAGCTGATTGATTGAATTGAGATTTAAAGATGGAAAAGAGCCTAATAAAAATTTGTACCTATTTTATTTTAGAAGTTGAACCATACTTATAAAAAATAATAGGTAGAACAATTAGATATTTAGGTTTAGTAAAAATCTAACTAGATTTATCGATTCAATTCGTAAGAAAGAAAAAAGATACAGAAATTAGATGAAAATGGAGTACTCCATCATTGTCATCTACATTGGTATCAGAGAACACAAGCAAAAAACAAATCATGAGCAAAAGTTATATAGAGAGTAAAATTAAAGAACAGTTTGGTATCCTCAATACAAAATGTGACCAGGAAAGAAGTATAAATACGCAATGGTTTTTTAATGACATAAATTATTTCATTTTACATGTTGATACATTTAGGCCAAACACAGGAAATCATACATATATTTATCAGATTGGATAAATGTGAAAAACATGTCTTAGCTTACAAAATAGTGACAATATATGTTTTCTTTATGCAATAGTATCAATTATAAATCCACTGAGAGAAATTCCGAGTATACCACACAAATAGTTAAATAAAAATGTCCAATAAATATACAAAGTATAATAACATTTGAAGATGAATAAAATATACCATTGAATGTCTTTGAACCGGTAGAACGACTGATAAGACAAGTTAGAATAATACAGAGAAAAAAGATGGACATTTAGATCTTTGAATCATATTTGAAAGAGACAAACTATTATCGTTATTGTAAAATAAAAGATTTGTCAAGATTAGTGTCATCTCAAGACAAATTATGCAGAACAAAATCACTTTTTTTAAAATTTAAAATTACAAGAACACAAAAGATTATGCCAAAAGCGGGTTATATCGTTAAAAGTGAAAATTTCTAAACTCAGCAAAATAATCCTTTGTTATTTATTGTGACATTAAAAGTATTATTTGGCCAATAATTATACTGGCGTTAGTGAAGCAGTCCTAGTGAAACCGTCCTGAGGTCCGTCACGTCCAAAACGTCATGGACAATGAAAACAGTCAAACACATACCTGCGGGATTTTGCTTTTATCTTTAACAACTCAAAAGGGGTATGAAATAATAAGTCACATGTGAGAAGATAGTTCAATATTTTCAATATTTAGAATCAATTGCAAAAACTACTTATCAAAAACTAAGGTCAAATAACGCTGCAGCAATGATATTCACTAATAAACATAAAAGCTTTATAATTCCACCAATACCGTATGTCATATCTGTAAAAAGAATAAAGCTTTGCCCTTCGGCCCGACGAAGAAAACTACAAAATAAGAGATCATCATCACTTGACTGTAAAATATACATCCTACGCATATATAGTATAATTTATATCATAAATATCCTAAATATATTCCCCTATTATTACAAAATGTATATGGGTACGAGTTTGGTCTCCATATCATAGCCTTGGTGAAAACGATCCAGATCAAGACATATCAATAATACAAAATAATGATTGAATATATATATATCTCTTTTATTAAGGATTTTATAGTGTATAGATTCAATGCACCCAAGAGGTTTCTATAGAAAGAACAATAACATTTCTAGATAGTTATCTGTTTATGGGTCAATCAATAGAGCACCTTGATGAAAATCTAAACGATGATCAGTTAAAAAAGCAATACAACATTTTGAGGAAATCGACAGTGAAGCGATCACGGCCTCTAAAGTTTTGAGAAAAGATATTTTTCCATGCCGATATACAGATTCATTTGAAAACTTTAATGAAACTGAACTGCCGCCAATCGATAAATATTATTAAAACTAACCTGATCAGGAATTTACGAACATGTCAAAGATCTTATGAAACATTTAAAATTAAATTATCTTGTCGCTTTTCATGACTACTACGATCTGTGGTAGAGTTTAACGGCAACTCTGCGCAATAATGCTTATATGTTGCCAACTAAATGTAAAGATAAAGAAAAATGCAAAATAATTTAGAAAGATAAACCCTTCCAAAAAACTGCAAACATGAAGTAGAACAAGATAAATATTACACGTTTTATTAATTCAGTAAAATGTATTTGAAATAAATGATAAAGGTAATACATATAGAATGATTAAAACATATGATCAAATTTTGTGACATAGACCACATTCCCTCACAAAGTCCAAGATTTGTCAATTGGTAACGCAATCATATGTGGAGATTTGATGCTTAAGTTTGTTTGTTTTTTAAAGTATACAACTCTTCTTTTTTATTCTAATAAGATAGTAATCTTTGAATGCAAACGATCTTTAGGATTTCTTATGCATGTAACTTGTATTGAGCAAAACGGAATGGATTATGTCTAAACCGAAAAACACTAGCTACTCTTTTTTTATGTAATCCCAGCATTAAATAACTGAATAAAAAAAAACTTTTAAAAGTATCTTCTTTGCAATACTACAATATGCATATATACTTTTGTCTTACAGCAATAAAAGTAAATCCTTGTGTATAGCGACAATACAAAATAATGTTGTTTTCATCTGGATTTTTGGTTATTTCTGTCATACTCTGATTAATAGCTCTAAATTTGCAATCAGCTTGCTCTCTCCACGTATTATTATCTTTAAAATTATTCTCCTCCAATGTCTTTCGTATTTCATCGTCAATACGTCTTCGTACAAAACTGTCTAGGTGATGCATCAATTAATTTCATCAGTTCTCCTAAATTTGCAATCGGTTGTTATTCATGTTTTGTGTTGAAGTATCTAGTTCCTTTACGTTATCATATTTCACTGAGTATTTAAAATTTAAATGACTTGGACCTATAGTAGCCGTGGAGTTAGTGATATTTATGTCATTTGTTTTAAATGATGAAACAGGAAATGAATCTGCCTGATATATTTAACTGCATTACTTTCCATCCTTATCCTTATATGTAAATGTGTTAACGTTTTATTTTCTCCTTCCCTCAATGTATCTATATATTTCAAATTATTATCCTCCAAAGTATTACTTATTAGGTGTCAACATGTTTTTGCATAAAACTTGTATTTGCTGCATCAGATTTTTCTATAAGATCAAATAAATTTGTAATATGATTGTTGTTTGACTAAGTGCTTCATCTTGTTTAACTTTTTATATGAATTTAAAACAAAAGTTAACAATTTAAAAGATATTCTGTCATTTATTTATCGCAAAGAGCAAAAATTAATTTGCTTGAGATATTCTAAAAATATATGCAATGGCATACCGTCAAAATCTATTGCTTTCGAGTCTTCGTCTTTAAGTTTGATATTTAATCTGTTTATAGTACATCTTTGAAATTGTTTATACGGAATATTAACGTCTTACGAGATGAAATCACCATGAAATATATTTTTATCAGGTAGGCATTAAAAGAGAACAGAGTAGAATTCATTGCAATAATTGTTTGCATCATTTAGTTGATCAAGGAAAATATAAAAATTGTTAGGCATTAAAACTCCACAAACTTTATCTGATTTGGTGGATGTATTTATATACCTAATACTGTTAAACCTTGGTAATTTAGAGTTCGAATTTATTACATACACTGTGTAATTATCAATATGAGTTATCACAACTTTAGAGTTATGTTTCTGGCATTTAATATACATGTTTTCTTCATTGTTGCTATTATTAGTCATTCGTTCTTTGACTTTTTTTATTTACATTTCAAGATTATATAAACCATCAGGTATTGATATGGCCTTGGTTCATTCTTATATCTTATATATGAGAATATATTGTTTATTATCATTAGAAATATTTTAATAACCAACAGCAACATGTATTCTCCGTAATTAATTGTATAATTTACCATTTTTTTCATATCAATGGGATTTGAAAAATATATTTCTTTCTCAGAGTACCCTTCCACAGTAATGTAAAGTTGTTCTGCCATGTAAGTAACGAAAATAGTTGCTGCTACGTTCTAACAAAGCGTACTAATGAGGTCCTTGCAACCATTTATTGTCTTCAAATTCATTGTGACTTATTTTATTATTACTTATTGGTTTACTCACCAATAGTATTCAACTTAGTTAAATCAGAGATTACAAACTTATTGCGTTTTATAGTATACAGCAGCTTGTCTTTCAAAGCTTTTGCCGGAAACACTTGCCATACCTTACAAGTCTTTTTAATAACATATATTCTGCTTTATACTTTTTTTCTTACTCCTCTATAACGTTCTATCTCTTTAGCTAAATCATTCTTAATTTCAATAATTTTCATCTGTCTAAAAGTAATTCCATGGTCGTTAGGTAATTCCATTTAACAACTTTATTACTTTGGCTGGTAATATATTTTTTGGTATTACATAGTCAATCCTAAACTGATTCAAAGAAATTAGAATAACCAATTAGTACTTCTTCTATACTCATATTAACTGGAGAATCGATTTTAAAATTAAATACCCTCATCAAAAGCATATTATAACTTAATGCAAAAGATGAGTTTAATGTTGCATGGTAAATGGTGTTAAATATCTTGTACTTTTCGCCTGCCAGTTATTAATATAAATTTTATTTAATTTACTCCTGGCTTCACTATTAACTAATCTATTAATATACAGCATTTCTGGAAATGCATTTACTTTATATGACTCTGTGGATGATATATTTGTAGTTCCGCCATCACTTGTTCATTTAGGTGCTTTGTTTTAATATATAACATATACTCCTATCGCAAAAATTGTATGACAACAATCAAATATTAAAATGTTGCAGCCTTTTTTAACATCATCTAAGTCGTGCTTGAGCGATTATGTTCTCTCAATAGCCATAATATTGTTTTTAATTTTTCTGCCTATGCTTTTTAAAATTATTGTGATCGTTTTCAAAGTTGCTCACCATGTTCAACTTTACAATGATCTGTTATTGTTTGAGAAGTTATTTTCTCTGGTGATTTAAATCTTCACTTTTACTTACATGAACTTCCTCCCATCTCTCTCTATCTTCCATTTATTTTACATTGAAATATAAGTTTTTCTAAACAGTTATTCTTAAATGCACTATAGTATTTGTGGTTACTGACTTCCTAACGTAATTACGTCCTTGTACCTAGAACTTGTTCGCATGATCGTTTTCGTTTTTAAAATTAGTGTGCTTCAAGGTTATCAAACTAGCACTCATTGCTACAATTGTTCAAACATTGATTTACAAAGGAATACATGCTCTGGTATTCAATTTTCTATTCGGGTAAATTCTACTCACCTGGCTTTAAAGTTAAATAAACATGTTGACGTGCTTGTTTGCGTTTCATACGTTGGACAAAAGAGGGAGGTATCTGGTACCACCAGATAAAGACAAGCCTACAATATTGCAACAGTTCCTAAGCAAATAGAAATTAACGTTATTAATACAAACGATAAGCAAGTAAGAGAAGCATCCTCTGTCATTTCCACACAAAAAATAGGAAAAAAATACCTTGGGTGTTTGGTGGACGGCTGCTATTTATATGTACTTCTTCAAAATGTCTTCATTTCGTGTTCCGAAATTTCAATTTTTTAATATACATTTTTCTTCTAGAGTTAGTCCTTCGCTGGATTCAGCTGACGATTCTACTATTAATGTTTGTATAAATACACAATGCCCTTTGTTATCGAAAAAGAACACACACACACATACACATACATATAAGTGTGTGTGTGTGTGTGTGTGTGTGTGTGTGTGTGTGTGTGTGTGTGTGTGTGTTATCAATTGAAAGGTATAATGTATATTATATATTATCCATCGACAAAATTCTCTGGTTTGCTTTTTGCACAGATTGGATCCTCTCCGTTCGACCCGACATGACCATTCTCATGTTTTCAAGAAATAATTCAGACGGCAGTTTGTCCACAACGACCAGCTCCAGGTGTAGTGTGTTGATTGGAATCAAGATAGATGAATTCTGCCACACTATGAGACGTCATAGTGAAAGGAATGGACACGGAACATTAAAAACCTATAGTATATCTGATAGTTACGGTAAATTCGGAGTCAACGATTCGCTGTCGTTCTGGGAAGATAGTAAATTTAGGGAAACATTTGAGGAAAACTGTCAATTTATTAAAATGTATCATTTCGGAGATTTGAATCCATATCTGAAGCAGCTGGGTTTTGCTGGAAATATTGTTGACGTTCCAAATATCCCAATTCCAGTCTTTGTGACTGCGGCATCTTCAAATCACTTTCTGGAAGTTCAGGCTCAAATACAGAATGTTCACAGTTGGGTGTTTCCACACTACAAACATCTAAACTTTATATTTTACGACATCGGACTCAGCGAAACGGAAAAGGAGATGGTATGTAGCCAAGACATTATTTATTAGTATTGAATAATGCCTTTGCGTGCTTCATGTATGTCTGATAGAACACAAATAGTTATGAAAACAATTACAATTGACTGCCTTGCTTTATTCATAGAGGTGGCTTGTTTCGGTATTTTGCTTTTACTTTTTTATCAGTACAATCTCAACCTTAAACTTAAGCAAATCTGTAAAATCAGTTTGATTTTCAAGATTTTATACCGCGCTAATGATAATTCTAGGGATTTAAAAAGAAAAACATTTAAATCAGGGCCGATTGAAAATTTAACTAGAGAACAATCTTGCTATTTTAATAACGTCATATCCATTGTTATGTCGGACTAACTACATACACAGTATTGCTAAGAATGTATAAAACAGTTTAATTCTTTTCGACCTTGTTCCTTTTTAAACTAATCTTCCTTTGTTGATATAAATACGGTCATTTTCGGGGTCTCTTTAAGTGATAGGCGTAACCTGTATTGATAAATCGGCGCAGTCTTGGAGAAATATTAGAACCGGACATAGTTACTGGTGAATAGGACTTTCATCGTCCACATGCATGCTTGGATGCCTGATGAATGTTTTAGAGAAGGATCAACCTCACTTGCTGAAAGCACTTTTGCACGGTGTCACAACATTAACTGTGTAGCGCACAAAAACAGATTCTTTCGTCCGAAAATTAAACCATGTGAAAGATGACGATAATCAAAACGTCTTCTTCATCAGAACTACAAGAATGACACGGAATTAATATTACGTATACCTATCACGCAAAATGGCCCGGATGTTATAGTGCTTGGATTCACATAGATAGGTTGATTTAAAAATGTATAATCTTCAAAAGAATTAAATCATTATAAATCAATGTTTAGCATCATTTTGTTTGCGCTTAGTCAGATCTAGCAATGGTTACGAAATGAGAAGAATAACAGTAGAGGCATCAAATTAAATGTACAATCAACAAACAGTACATTGTTAAAGCTGTTCCTACATAAACAGCATAACTGTGTCGAACTGTCCTGTTAATACCAGACCTTTCAACATTATCTTTCAGGTCAAAGCCATTGTCGCTGCGAATACAGATCATTTCCGTTTGAAAAGTATCCAGAACACGTGAAAGTTCTCAGCGGATACACATTCAAGCCACTGATTGCACTGGTAATCTCTCTCTCTCTCTCTCTCTCTCTCTCTCTCTCTCTCTCTCTCTCTCTCTCTCTCTCTCTCTCTCTCTCAGTTCATTCCCATGGTGTATAACAGATAGGCCATCCGCAACATAACTATGCACAGCATCTTGCGGCCCTTGTTTGTCAAATAGTTGATCTGTATGTTGAAGTTGCGTATGGTTTTTGCCAAGTGGTTGTCCATCTCTTTCTCTGCCTTGTTGTTTGTTAGGTATCTGTTTATCGGCTATTTGTTTTCTTGGTTTTGTAATGTCAGCTAAGTTCCCATCCCACGCCACCCAATCTCGTCCATAAACGACATACCGACCCATCCAATGAAGTAAATGAGTTTCTCATCCTTGCCAATCCCACTTAGCAGATCATCTGATGTGGACACTTTCGTCGTACAAACAAAACGGAGTCCAGTGTTATGTTGTTTGCGATGTATTGTCTCCGATAATTTGGTTAGACATGTACTGATCTGTGTAAAATAACATTAACAATATAACTACTACTACTACTGCTACAAATAATAATAATAATAATAATGATAATAATAATAATAGTGATAATAATAGTGATGATTATGACGACGACGACGATGATGATGATGACTAAGTCTTTGAGATCACATTCGTGGCCAGTGATGAGTAAATGGGATTTTGAGTAATATCAGAACTGATACAACAACAACTACTACTACTACTACTACTACTACTACTACTACTACTACTACTACTACTACGTCTGCTGTAATATAATAATAGCTGACTTGCAATACCGTTTATTCCAACACCTTGTGTAATAATTAAAGCATGAAGATGGAAACAAATTTTCTACTATATCACTGCAGCTGCTGTACTACTACTACTACTACTACAACTACTACTAATACTACTACGAATATTACGTAAACTATGAGTGAATGAACTGGGGGAGATAGAGGTGATGATTGTCGTAGCAGTAATATTAGTCTATGTGGTGATGAAAGTGCCATGGCGGACAATCGTTAGAATCAATATATTTATTGTGTATTTATCTATTTCGTTCTTTATTTATTTATATATTTATTTCTGCAGGCTGTACTAAATGAATATGGATTTATATTGTGGATGGACGCATCTGTACGTTTTCGCACGGGAAATCTGGATACTTTATTCGAAATGGCCATCAAAGATGGGGTGAAGCTTATAGAATGAGATTTAGGGGTGGGAAAGAGAAATGATCCAGTGACTCTCAAGTTCCTTGGGGAAGATCTGTACCTATTTGCAGATAACACCGAAATTTACGCAAGATTTCTTCTTGTATATCGGTGACGCTTTAGTTCGAGACCATCATCAGTCCATGGGTGTCATGAGCACTGACATCGGGCTGTATGTATTTTCCAGGTTCACAAGACAGACTCAGTTGCTCTAATCAAAAAGGACTTGGTTTCTGTCATAGATTTGATCAATCAATATTGAGTATTATACTGTGGCGACTGTATCATGCCGATTTTGGGAGGATTCTAATATCGAGAAATTTCTTCAACGTGCAGAGAGGACACACCGGAAGATACTTTGAATCATTGAACATTACACACAATCAATATCTAGCACTGTCTGTTCTGATTGCGCCGGTAAGACCTGTGATACATTTGGATGCACGATTCATATTATTGGAGCCTGTTAATAGATATAATACAATATGTTGATGATCGGTTCTTCTTGTATAAAGTTTCTGGCTTAAAACTTAATTATGTTCATGCTATCACCTTGTCGAAAAACCATACATGAAACTTTAAGAAAATTAAATGACCTGTACCTTGCCATAGATATGTGGGGAGAAAGGATTTCGATGTATGGAGGCGAGAGATAAATCCCACTAATGGTACAGTTTGCGTATGAAAGCAACCTCTTTGATTGTTTATTACGCATTACCATGGAAACAAAAATTTAACCGAAATCTTAAATAAACTTTTCAAATGATTTCAACCTTAAAATAAAGGACAGTGCTTACTAGTTCTGAATCAAATAAGATTACAGTCCATCCTAGAGTTTGGGATTCATGAATATATATATATATATATATATATATATATATATATATATATATATATATATATATATATATATATATATATATATATAAAGAAACCAAGTAAGAAAAATTGGCTGAAATCTTAATTAAGATTGTGAAATGTTTTTGATCACTTTTGGGACAAAATCTTGGAATGCACGGAGATGAAGAAGCAGTTCAGGTATGACAGCCGTCAGTCCAATTCTATAGGATTTATGACTATGAAGAAATACTTGAAGCAAAACGTAACCATCATCGTCGCAGCTCTCGAAATGATTCCAGGCTACGACTTGTGCACCTAATACATGTTCTATCATTTTCTTAACGTCTTTGATACAAGTTGTGTAAAAGTATAAAGAACATGGATAGAGAGAGGAGGTAATATTATGCTTTATATTGTTCAGTGTATTTAATGTTTCTGGATAGCATGAACTTTAACCTATTAGATAGTGAACATTACAGGACGGATATGCGGCAATTACTAAGCTCCTTAATGGCATTAGCATGCCATACTACTTGCAAATAGAATTATTACTCTAAGACAAACATTTTGTCGAAATTCAAATATGTTCTTTCAATTTGTGATAATTTTGATAATTGTCCTGTCATTAATGTAGAAAATAACCAAGACACTAACGCACATTGTACTGTATTCACCGGTTGTTTCTTTAGTAACTTAATGTAGTTTCGCAGAGTTCGTTAGTCTCAGTGTTCACCAACACCGTGTGGAAGGACAAATTATGAAAACCTGATAGATAAAGAGAACAACTCTGAGACTGCGGTTTCAGATTTTTTAAATTCACCTGCAATGATTCAAACCTGCGACGTGCGTTGGATCAGAATCAAGATTAAGAGGAAAGCTTTAAATCTGACACTCGAAAGTATTTATTGGGGCATACACAACAAAAGTAACAAACTAAATAATTTTAAAAAATAGACAAATAATTAGTCTATAATGATTTAAAAGTTCGTTAATAAGAACAATCCAGCTAAAACTTGATGAAATATATATCCAAATAATGTAATGACTCATCAAAAAGTACCTCCAGCCCCGACACCCCACCTATCCCCGGCACTCAATAGAACCAATTGACCCAAAGCTAGCATATTCAAGGTATGACAAAACAAACCTTGTAGAATGCATATGTATGTGCAGTCTCTTTAGTAGAGGGACTCGACATAAACATTATTGTTTTTTGACAAGGTAAACCCGCTGAAGTTTGATATTCTTGAAATATATGAATATGTACACTGTAGATATTTGGTGAGTGTTAGAAATATCTTAGTGAACAAACGTAATATATATATATATATATATATATATATATATATATATATATATATATATATATATATATACTCTTGAGTCAGAAACATTTGCACAAAATGACAAAATTAATGCCGCATGTAAAACCTCGATCTGAAGCACCTTACATTAGGGTTTTTTTTTTTTGGGGGGGGGGGGTTGGAGCATGTGATGTATGATGTTTATATACTTAACTTATGTCAATAATTGTAAGTTGTATCGTTATTTGAAAATACATACTTAACTTTTGTCCACTTATTTACATAATATTTCACAAAATGTAATGTTGTGACATGTGTCAGGTTGGCCAGTGTATTCATAGGCATTTCGCAATTAGACTTTTGTGAAATATGTCAGGTAGGCATGTGTACAGATACAGATTTTGGTAAACAGATCCATATATATTATATAATGTTGGTTCTAAAGATGAGTCTAAGGAATCTATTTTAGTTGTTGAAGTCAGATAAAATTTAAAGGAATTATTTATTTGCAATATACAAAAGTGCTCATTTACTTTTGGATTAATACACGATTTTGGGATTTATGTGAACGCATTCAAATACATTCTGGAATATATCTTTGTGGTACATCCTGACATTTAAGGTCATTCGGAACATTCTATTATTTTGGATTTGTGATTAGGACATTTAGGATTATTTGGAATTTAACTCACAGATTGTAAGGGCCTTTTGAATATTCACTTTAATTGTCTGGAAATAAATTGCTTGTTGATTTTATTTACATTGTTGATTTCAGTTTCTTTCTGTTATATATTTTAAGATCTAGAGTTGTGACAGAAAATGGGGGCTTGTCTGAGATATGAATTTCTTTAAGTTACAATTTAAACTGAACTTGATTTGGAATTTTCATTGTCCGCGGTAAAGATTTTTATTTTATCCATTTGAGAAATCTTTAGTGAAACCAGCAAACAGTCACATTGTCATCTAAGGTTGAGAGCTTTGTTTCAAGTCCTAACCAGGTCGGGTTAGAGTCTATGAAAAAGGATGAGTTGCTTGAGCTTGCCAGACATTATGATCTTTCTGAGGAAAAACGTCTTTGACAAAGCAAGGCACCAAGAATATTTAAATTCCATATTTGGTGGGAAAGAAAATCTTGGATAATAGTGCTTGGATCTAATTGATCAGTTTGTATCTGGTTTTGCTTGGTCATTAAGGAAATTAGAGCTAAAGAAAACCAGATGGAATTAGAATTAAGAAAGCTTCAGCTTCAGGAGGATGAGAGATAAATAATAATGCAGATACAGAGAGAGGAAAAGGAGAAGTAGAGAAATAGAGACTGACAGACAGAGAGAGAGACAGAGACAGACAGATAGAGGAGAGACACACAGAGAGAGAAAGAGGAGAGGCTGAGAGAGAGAAATGGAAATGCAGATGCTGCGAGAGAGAGAGAGAGTGAGAGAGAAAAAGAGAGTGAGAGAGAGAGAGAGACATTTATTGGTCAGTCTTTCAATGAGGTCACCTTTTCTCCTGGTATTGATAAATCAATAGGTATTGATCACAGTGATCCTGTTTTTATTATACATTCTCTCCATTCTAATCAGGCTGACAAAGCAACAATCACTCGTTGTTGAACAGGAACAAGATCTTGATTAATTTAAGCAAAAGTGAGTTTTGCCATGCTTGCTTCACATTTTTAAGAGATACTGTGGGACAAGGTCAACTTAAACCTGTGGAAGTTAAGGTCAAAGCGATCTCTGAATCTCATATGCCTTTTTGTAAAAAGCAACTGATGCGATTTTCAGGTATGGCTGGATATTATTATTTCTATAATTGCCGAACCGGTGATACATTTTTTGAGTTTCATTTGTCTGACCAGTGTCAGGAATCTTTTGACAAATTAAAAGATATGCTTACGAATGCAGTTCTTTATGATCCAAATTTCAGCCAATTATTTAAAAAGACTGTTAATGCAAGTGATGTAGCGGTTGGTGGAATTTTGATTCAAGAAAATAACAATGGTGTGGATCATCCGGTGTGCTATTTTTCTAAATAAAATCTAAACAAGCACCAGAAAAATTATTCCACAATTGAGAAGGAATGTTTGGCACTATTATTGGCTTTACATCATTTTGAAATGTATGTTACTTCGGCTCTTTCTCTGGTTATTGTATTCAGTCGTCACAATCCATTTACTTTCATTAACAAAATGAAAGATACAAAATCGGATATTGTTGAGATATAGTTTAATGCTGCAAGAATACAACATTGACATTAGACACATCAGGGGAAAAGATAATGTGATTGCAGATGCACTATCCCGAATATAAAGTACCATAGTGCTTTATTTTGTGTATATTTTGTGTACTTCAGCTGAGTGCCATTCACAAGACATCTTCGTATGTAATTTTGTTTATTATAGTATCAGATGAATATTTAAGAGAAAGCTTTATTGCATCAATCTTTCTTTTTCTTTATGAGGAGAGATGTTATGCATGATATTTACATATTTAACTTTTGTTTATGATTGTAAGTTGTGACATGTGGCATAGGCATTTCGCAATTAGACTTTTGTGACATATGTGTGGTAAGCCAGTATTTATTTTCCATTATTATTACTAATATTCTGATGTGACATAGGTCATATAGGCATATATATATATATATATATATATATATATATATATATATATATATATATATATATATATATATATATATATATATATATATACAGATTGTTTTAAACAAATTCACTCCTGTCCTAAAATTCCGGTCAGTCTGTAAGGAATCTATTTTGTTGTTGAAATCAGATATAATTTGGGAGAAATTATTTATTTACAATATTCATTGGAAATACTAAAGTGCTCATTGACTTTTAGATTAATATATGATTTGGGGATTTATGTGAACTCATTCAAATACATTCTAGATTATATCTTTGTTGTACATCACGACATTCAAGGCTATTGGAATTCATTCTGAACATTCTTTTATTTTGGACTTGTGATTAGGACATTTAGGATTATTTGGAATTTAACTCACAAATTGTAAGTATCTTTTGAATTTTCACTTTAATTGTCTGGAAATAAATTGCTTGTTGATTTTGCTTATATTGTTGGCTTCACTTTCTTTCTGTTTCATATTTTTAAGACCTAGAGACATATGCTATATCGTATAGCTTAAATTTACCTTTATCAATCTGATTAAAATTATGACCGATACCATATCATATTATGTTGACCTTTCGATTCACCAATTTCATTATAACTTTCACAGTGAATCTGGAGTTTCCAAGGTCGACAGATAATGAATCTCTATCCGTGTATATCACCTCTACTCATAAATAGATATCAATTTTATTAACAGTAGTACCTTTACCCCCTTCCCAAATCTCGTGTTTCAAATTTTGTGGTATATAGAGTGGCTTGAGTTACCTATAAATACGGAAAAATTTTAATAAAAAGCTTGTGCATTCTAAAGAAATGTGCATGATGGGCAACTGATAAATGTTGGTATTTGATAATATTTTTTTAGTTTGGTGGGATTGCTGACAAGATAAATTTTTTCTTAATTAATTATTTTCGTTGTATTCCACAAAACTCCTAAATACAATTATGTTCCTGATAAATTCAGGTCTTTCAAACGTTATAAAGGTATTTTATGTGCATGATAAAATAGTGCTAAACTTATGAGTCACAAAACAAGCTTCGCCATCATGATAACTTTCAATTCGTAAACGATATGAGACGTAGATATTTATGAAGCATTATAAACAAGATAAAGTATATACATGTATCCACTTTTTGCTTCTCTATGTCCTTACTGGAATAGTGGAAGCCACATAGTGTTTTATTTGTGAACATAAATATAATTGTTGGTATATGATTATATATGTTATGAACGGATGAATATATTATAACTGACATATAGACAACTGCGCCCACATACACTAAATAGACCAATGAAATAGATTTCTGCGCCCCACTTTTCTCTAATAATAAGCTGACTCTGACATTCTAGGTATTGCTGCACATCATATTGCTGTTGAAATAAAGAACAGTGTCACGGTTTCATCTCGTTGAATATGAATTAATGGCAAGGTTTTTATTTATTTGGTTAACACAAATACAGTCATTGTTAGGGGAGTGCATTGTTCACATTATTTGAAACTTTTGATGCTCAAGTTGAAAACAAATATATTGGTATGGCCTTCGTAACACATATAGGATAAGGAAAGACTGTGATGTTGTGTTGCCTTCATTCCTTTTTAAACAAATCAATACTACAAACTCCGCATATATCTGATCTTTGCAAGGTTTCTGATGGTGTTATATATGTGTCCTTTCCGTTCAAGTCATACGTTTTCAACCGGCTTCAGCTAGTTTGATATAAGTGGTTTTGTAACGTTTCTTGAAAAGAGATTACATACATACATACATACATACATACATACATACATACATACATACATACATACATACATACATACATACATACATATATTCATACATACATACATACATACATACATACATACATACATACATACATACATACATACATACATACATACATAAATGCGGCCTTCAGTGCGTCAGAGAAACTGAAAAGCTACACAAAAAGATCAATCTTCACAGATCTCATGATGATAAAGAAACTAGAGAGAAATCCACTTGAAGAACACTTCTCTTCCCCTGGCCACACTTTCAGTGATGTAACACTGACTGCAATTGCTTACAACCCCAACTGGAGTTCTGAAAGCCGGAAAGAAATGGAATCGTACTGGATATGTCGTCTTAGAACACTAAAACCAAGCGGCTTAAAACACAAAGGTTCAGAAAGGACAACCACACGCTAATAAAATCATCATCTGTCTACAGCCATCACTTTTGCAACTAAATAATTTATTCACTTTGCTCATTACTCACTCAAACACATATAATTACTAATGTTTTAGAGATTTATCCTGGTCTTATTATTGTTATGGTCATTTCTTACATTATAGAAACAATGAAACAGCCGGGATATAATTTGACTTTACACCAATTTACATTAAAAAACAGATTATGTCATGATTCTTCCCTTTGTAGGACGATTCAAACTAGTTTACAACAACATAAGTCAACTTGAAGCCAAGTAGTCTAAACATTAAACATTTTTATTAAGTCCATTAGAAATAGTTATGTAAACTTTTGTAATTTTAACTCTTTTTTGTGCTTATTGTTTGTCTTGTCTCTGGTTTGTGTTTGCCTTTGATATAGACCCAATTAGAGTCGAAAGCGCTTAGGCTAGTTAAAAACTAGTTTTGCACTGTTCGTTGTCAGTTTATGGCATATATATATATATATATATATATATATATATATATATATATATATATATATTAATGACACAACAATTTATAACGGCGCAATACAAAACAGTTTCCCACGGTTACACCTAAACAGGCTCTTCGTTAGGTGAAGAAACAATTTGCATCCACAAAACAAACACTAAACACAAAAGACAAGAAGGATTCTTGACTCCTACATATTTCAATGACATAAAAATAAACAAACAAAGGATAAACAATAGAAGATAAGAAGAAGACAAAATTAAACAAAGGTCTAAAACGGGTAATCTACATATCTAAGTTATTCTGCCATCAGCCCAGCAAAGTTGTGTGAACAAAATTGAAAGAAGTGTTTATCGTGCGTATCACTTAGAGGACAAACGTGTTTTGACCTAACTCACGGCTGGGAACAACGAACTGACACCATGCACGGCGAAAAATCAAAGCCATCAAGAATACCAATAATACATATAAAGAGTTACGGAATATTTGCTTGGGTATATATTACCGCAAAAACTGCGTGTGTCTGATAAACTGATGACTCCTAGCGGTAGTTTTTACAAGATTGCACTAGGTAGGTTAGATTTTATATATATTATATATATATATATATATATATATATATATATATATATATATATATATATATATATATATATATATGTGTGTGTGTGTGTGTGTGTGTGTGTGTGTGTGTGTGTGTGTGTGTGTGTGTAAAATTATGTTTGTAGATGCTGTCTCCATGTATAAGATTCGTCCAGGTAGGTCAAAGCTATTTTTTTGTTTTGTTTTTGTGTGGAAACCATTTTTCATGTTTCAGTAACAGAGGCCTCGACATTTGACCTTTTGATCCCAAAATCAAATGTTTTCTTCCCAACCCAAAGTACAAGACATGCACAAAGATATGTAAATGCAAATCGTGGAGAACTAAAGTCATTATCCCGGTAATATATTTTCTTTTTTCAGTCGCAATGACAGTTGACCATTGACCTTTTCACCGTCAAATTAATAGACTCCTTCCTTATACCAAGTGCAAGCTATTCACACAATCTGGTAACTGTAGACTTGGAGAAAACGAGTTTCTCATGCGGGTACAGTGACCATGTTCTTTGTCGTTTTGATCCTGAAATTGATCAAATTCTTTCTTACTCTCAATGAAACCCAATCACAAAGTTTAGTAACTGTAAATCGTAGACAACGCGACTCGTTGTTGCGCAAACTATGTTTCTTCTTTCAGTCAAAATGACCATGAACATTGACCTTTTAACCCCAAACTCTTTTGGATTCTCCTTTATCCCTTATCCAATACATCCACAATGTCTGCTAACTGTAAAAGTCGTTTATTATTCGCAAACGAAATTAATAACAACACAATGTAGATTAATACTCTCTGCGGCGTATAAAATGGTACTCCATTGCTTCTTTGAGTACTTTTGAAAATGATGGTGTTCAAGCGTGTGCCTGACAATGAACATTCTAACTTTAAGTTTGACATAATGTCTATAAAGTGGACATGCCATTAGTTCAAATTGCAATAATATATGAATAAATGTACGAATCATTTCACATTAATTTAAAATAATTGAACAGCTGATTCCTGATAGAAGTAGTTTTCTTTTTTCTATCTATGTTTGTGTCATATTGTGTTAATCCGAAAGAAAGTATTTTTCTAACATATTAAACCCTAACAAATAATTCCGATGTCAACATTTAAATATATTAGAACAATATGAAAAAATAGCTTTTGCTATAGCATTACAAGCTGATAAAGATTGCTAGAAACAGAAAATGTTTTCCAATGAGGGCGCATGGGCCACTTGATACAGTAAATAGTAAACGTTTTTGTACTGTCTACTTTTAAGGAAATAACGATGGAGTTATAGAAAGATAATGAGGTAGGTAGATGGGAAGTTTAGACGGTTAGATGTTCGTTCGTGGGTGTGTTGGTAGACAGGTGGGTTTCATGTTGGATGTTTTGACAGTACATGTATATATATATATATATATATATATATATATATATATATATATATATATATATATATATCTTTGTTCATAGTGTTCAATTATATTTGATAATGATGGTGCATGCACATTTGTTTTATAAAGTATTTGCGGTTTTGAATTAAATTCTAGTAAAATGCCACCTTCTTGTAATAAGATTTTAGTAAATAAACTTAATCTTGACATGTATGGAAGGATCTGGAAAATAAATCATTTCTTTAAATGTCCCCTTTTTGATGTACATTTTTATTCTCTGATTAAAAAATCTGTTCAGAATTTATATCAATATGCGCATCAATATAAAATATCTTCCAGCGACATTGTCACTCTGAAATCATGGAATATGATTCTAAACAAACCTGTGTGGGTTATTATTAATACAAACAATGGGTCTCAAGTAAGATTTACTTTGTAGTTAAGAATTAATAATAATTTTCGATGTATGATGGGCTTTAGTGTATGGCAAATTATTGATGGTTGTGGAAGTAGATGTGGTAGTAGAGAAAGAGTGTGGAAATATAAAAAGAGGGGGGAGGGATTATAATAAGTATCAATATGTTTTACCTGTAATATTATTTGATCCAACATTATGACACCGGTATACAAATTTTCCATCATTTCATTTTCTGAAAGAAACAAAAACTCAGTATCCCTCCATTGAATGTGCCAAATCTTTCAAATACGTTTCACATAACGCGTCGGTGTAAAATGACGCTTTTTGCAATTAAAGACGGCGACACTGGTACAAAAGTCAGTGTCACGATAATGATAGGTGCGCTTACTCAAAGGAGAATAGAAATAAACGGTCATGTTGTAAATCACCGAATACGAAAAATACAATTTTAACAGCGCAATGAACAGGATATTGTTTACTTATTGATTTTACTGCTGATGTTTTCCTTATCTTATGCAATTATTTTTGCTAATTTCTTGATGCTACAAAATAACATGGCGGTAGAAATCAATGTATTAAGATGGAATATGTGACACATGCACGACTCGATAAAAATCATTTGAGTCAAATACGAGAAACCATTGCAAGACATAATTCCAAAGTAAATAGAAAATGTAACATTCACACACATGCACTGGCCTGTTGTTATTAATTTTTTTCAGAAAGAGGATTGGGGAGAGAAATATTGATATTTGGTATTTCAGAACTGCAGACCCACAAACTGACTGGTGTTTTGCACTGAGTTCATGTGCTTGGCATTAACTTCTTTCGCTTGAAGCATCCATAAACACTCTTTGCATATCACTGATAGTACAGAGATAACATTGGGATTATTACAAGAAGAAAAAACAAGCCTATCAGAAAGAAGATCCTAGACATAGCAGAGTAAAAGCACAGGTGGAGTTTATGTTATATATATATATATATATATATATATATATATATATATATATATATATATATATATATATATAACATAATTTCCAGAATTGGGTTTCAATGTTAATCCGTAATAATATATGAAATTAGTGAAATATTTTAATTTAACGATCACGTTGGAGTAAAAACGTACTTGAAATCATCACTAAGATACCGAAAGCGAAAAGGAAAATATCCAATGGCATGTTTACAAAGACATCATGAAGCTAAATAGAAGGTAAACGCTTGCTTGCTTGCTGTGCATCATTATTCCTTGAACTGCCACTCTCTTGCAAATTCTCATTTACTAAAATACGGATTATGAGAATGTTTAAAATTGTTTGTATCAATGCATTATTTGCTGTCTATCTTCTGTGGAGTATTATTTACATTTTATTATCAATATTTCCAAACTGCTATGAATCTCGGGAAAAAGAACTTCAAAAAGATTTTAACACTATTGAAGATTATACTTCAATTCCTGATGGAAGAAGCTGAAAGGCCCATGATATTTCTATAAATCAAAATATCCATATAGTAAAATCTGATAAACAATTTAATTGTAAAAATTAGGCAGTGGTCAGTGCCATTTCGAATCCAACAAATTCAGTTCGTCAGATAGCGTCTGATAACAAATGGTGTCTTGTAATTGTTGCAGACATAAACTCGCAATCAAACGATGTCTATTTAACAGCATTAGGGCACAGAAGTAGAAGAATAGTGTTTTTAAATGCTGCTGACCAAGACATTTTCGTTTCAGCTTTATCTACGTCAATACCCTGGAGTCATATCGGAAGAAAAAATATTGGATACATCTTTGCAATTCAAAACGGAGCAGAATTCATATGGGACTTTGATTACAATAACCAAGGAATTTTAGATATAAATAGTATTAACAATCAGAACACCATGAGTGTTTTGCAGAGGTGTAGAGGACACAACAAGCTTTTTAATCCTTATCCATATTTTGGAGTAAATGAAACTTACATTTGGCCCCGTGGCTTGAATTATTATGCAGAGTGAATATTTCATTGAAAAGTGTTGGTGTTATTCAATCAATAGCAAACACAGAACCTGATGTGGATGCCACCTTCACATTTACTCGAGAATATCCAGTGACATTTGAAGCAAAGCAAACTTTTCCATTTATTTTGGTCCCTCGATATTCATATTGTCCATTCAACGAGCGTGCAACTTTATGGACAAAACAAGCATTCCTCTACATGGCTTTACCGATTAGCGTTCATAGCCGTGTTTCAGACATTTGGAGAAGTTACATTGCGCAATGGTTTTTTCATAGAGATGGTATAAATCTGTTATTTTCTCCACCATTTGTAGTACAAACGAGTAGCGATCGGAATATTTTGGAAGACTTTCAAGCAGAAATTGACATATTCCAAAAAAGCAATATGTTCATAGATTTTCTTCATACGTTTCAGTTCAAGTTTAATACCATATTAGAATACTTGTATGAAGAGTTGTACAGAAGACATTTTATCGAATTGGAAGATGTGTATTTCATTCGCATATGGACCAAGCGGTTTAGAGAAATTTCTGGAACTAATTAATTTTCATGTTGATCTGCAAAGCACATGAGTGATTTGCAGATTGTTTTATTCACATTTCTTTTACACAGCTGTTTCTTGTGAAAAACGTGACTGATACGGTTTCATATGGGCATATACAGTTCAACTGAAACCATGAGAGCAAATTTTATATTGAAAATATTCTTTGATACTTAATACGTAAGTTAAGAATTATTATTGCTATTATTATTATTATTATTATTATTATTATTATTATTATTATTATTATTTTCTTTCTTTCTTTTGCGAGGATGATGGACTCAGTTTCCATCTTCCATGTTACAAGTTTCTGTGGTGTTGAATGAACGAGAGAAATTATAAGAAGTCTATATGCAGCATAAAAAACCTTGAATTTCTTTAACATTTGTACCTCAAGTTTTGTTGCTTTTCATTGAGGACGAAGGTGAAGAAGACTACCCATAACTAATTCTCTTAAATTTATTATTAAATGGATGTTCATATCACACTTATTATTTTCCCGCCATTTGCGATAAATCTATCGAAATTACTATTAGAATCAGTACATGTTTGTATTTGCCACTTTTTATACTGCTCCACCTAGTTTTCATCCGCCGGCAACACCACTACTACAAATATTGCTATTGTTAATATACATTTCGGAAAAATGTAAGAACGCAACACATATAGTCATACTACCAGCAAGGTTTCACAACCTTTACAGTCAATCAATACAGAATGTATCCATTTGTGTTTGATGTTATTAATTTGCGAATAAAAGGTTGTGCATGATATTCACTTATGATAAGTCCAATCTCACTTTGTAAACATATTACTTACAAATACCCTACTTTCGATTTAGTAATGTTTCGTTGTCATTGGATACAAAGCACTCGAATGACATTACTATTCGTTTATAATATAGGTAATTCTTATATTAACCTATTTAATTGCAATTTCAAGAGTACCTTATAATAAAGATTGATCATAATTCTTAATATTTAATACCTGCCATGTTTTATACATTCTTTTCCATAGCTTACCGAGTCCTTTTGTTCGTGCTCTAAGATTCATTTGCAAGAAAACCTGCCTTTATATCCCTGTCATTGATGCGAAAAGATACTATCTACTCTTATGTTTCCTTAATTAATAATTTGTGTTTTTAATCGTAGATTATATAATTATACTTTAATTGTATTTCCATGACGTGTGTTATACTTTTTATTTCTCTAATTTCTGAAAGTAACAACTAAACCCAAACTATAGCAACATCTGTATGGAATAAATATATGTGTTAAAGCGTTATTTTTTATGTTTATATGGTAGATTGTACAGAAGACTTTTATTTATTTTCTTATATCGTCTTCATGATCAAATAATGAGAAACTAAACATCGCTGCAACAACCCAAATTTAGAATATATTGATCCTCTATTGAGATTTAAAGATCTACAATTGTATAATCAGCTTAGTTTCACTAATCCAATTCAGTCGAAATATTATAATGATTATTGTCACACCTCTCATCCTTGTATAATTTGCTATATTTTCTAATGCCAATAGATTATGAACATTCTACTGCAGTGTCTTAATTTAAAATGTTTCAGTTACTGGTTTCTTTCTCTTTAAAAAGACCTTTAATTTTTTACTCTTAGAAAAGTAATTATGCATACACACATGACGTTTTGTTTATGAACTAAAGGTGAATGTCCACATCAATTGTTCTTTCAGGTTTACAAGAACTTTAAATTGAATTAGTACATATATCCTACATAGCTGTGTTTAAGTTTAAGATTCTGAATTTAAATAATTTCTGTGATATTCATTAATTATAGCTTTCTCAACAGTTTATATCCATGTTACCCAGAAATGCTATAGTCTCAATTTAGTCATTCGATACGAGCGTTCCGATGACATCTTTGATCAATTTAGGGAGAATACAGTGTCTTCTTGTCACACTTCTCTCAATAATTCTGTTTACAAATTATTACTGTTTAACAGATTCTATAGTTTACAAATTCTCTGTTTTACTTTTTGTTAGCGTTATATCTCTTATTCCAAAAATTATTTCCTTGACATCCTGGTTTTTGCATTTCTCTTATCGTTACCAGGTGATTCTTTATAATCTTATGTTCCCTTAATTGTTCCTGTGTGCTCTTTATATATTCTTCAAATTATGTTTATATATGCACTCGTGTTTCTTGCACAGTTTCCTTTTAGTAATTCTCAAAAATGCAAAAATGAAAACCAGATGCACTAACCTATGCATGGAATATATTTTTATAATCTATATTTTCGCAGATATTATTGTGTCGCTTTGTTATATCAGATACATTGCAGTTTCGTTTAGCATTCCATATCGTTGAGATCCATTAAATAAAATGTTTATGCTAACCTCATTCTCACTTTGAAATTTGAAACAAATGCTTATTAAAACTATTCTCTACATTTTAATTACTTCTTATTTTTTCTGGTAATTTTTACACTGTAGACCATTTACTACATACAGATCATGTGCTATCATGCATCACATACCAATTTTGTTTGCTAAAAACATCTTTATTTAAAACACTAAGTTAAAAAATTAACTTCACTATAATTCTTGTAAGCAGAATGTGTTATTGTTTCTCAAATTCTGCAACCTGTTCTGTTTTACATCTCTATTGTCAGTTAGTATAACAATTTTGCACCGTACTGTCTTGTTTGTGACATGTGATTGATAGACGTTTCTAAATATTCACTCATTGTAAGATTCTCCTCAATATTTTCTACAAATGCCCTAGTTTATATTTAGTCAACCTTCCTTGTTGTTGGAAGCAGGGCCCTTATATGCTTTCCTATCTGTTTATTTTAGGGTATATTTTTACTGATTAGTTTAATGATAATGCAGCCTCCTTATTTTCAAAGGGAATATATTATTTCATCAAAGTTATTATATAATCAATATATTTTACATTCTAGGCACGTTATATTATATTTGTCTCAGCGTTTACATTTCTACCATCACTGCCAATAAATACCAACTGATGTTATGTAAACTCAAATGTGCTTTTCTCAGTTTATATCTTAGATTAGAAGTAATAACTTTATTCGTGTATCTCCTTGATTGTTTATTGTATCTTTTATATTGTTATAAATTGGAAAGAAATACATTAAACTATGATGTACCAGCATAGGTTTGGAATAAAATGTTCATAATCTATATAATATCACTTTTGTTTGATTGTCATTCTACAGTAAAAATATTCAATTGAGATTTAGCACTATGTAGCCCAACATTTATACTGTTATAATAACCTAACTTCAGTTCATTCGAATTTATTAAATATGTATTGTCACGCTGTTCATTCATGTATTTATTGGTGCTTTTCTCTAATACATTACGATTGTAGACTTTCTACTATAGGTTTTGACTTATTATGCACAACATACTATCATTGTAATACTAACCTACAAGAGCAAATTCACTTTATATTCATGAAATCCTTTTAAGGCTGCATATGTTAATATTTTTTCAAATTCTGACACCAATGTTATAAGATCTTTTATAATCAATTACGATTTACTCTTGTGTTTTTCAATGATTTCATATCGTATATTTCTGACCAATTGATAAACATGTATCCCAGAAACGACCTTATTTCAATTTGGGCAGACCTTTCTTGTAGGTGAAAACCCCTTATATACCTTTCGTATTCGTTTGTGATAGAGACAATATTTTATATTATCTACTTTTATGACAATAAATTCTCTTGATGTTCAATAATATCTCATCATAAGTTTTGATCAAAACTTTTAATCTTTGATACCTTTTGTATATTACGCGTTCCGTTTTATAGCTTTAGCCAGCATAATTGTTTATTCACGACTTCAAGTTTTTACGTTTCTATTATCGTTGCCAATGGTTACCGCCTCCTCTTATATTGTCTAAAATATATAATGTGTTTCCTCGTTGTATACTCTATACCAGAGCGATGTTTGTATCTCCTTTACATAAATCTTATATATTTTGTATTTCTTTTATTCTTGAAAACAATTACTAAAACCTATTTACGCCAGCATCTGTATAGAATAATAGTTCTTTTTCTTGATACTATACCCTGTACTCTCATTTCAAATTTACATGAACAACATTGAAATGCAATTAATGTCAAATATTCGCTTTTCCATTCATATGGATTTTTCCACTCACCTTAGATTCACTCAATTCATTTGAATTTTTCAATACTCATTTTCACATGTTCCACTCTTGCATTATCTCATAACTTTCAGGTTCTAGACATTATACTACAGTGTTTGGTATAAAATGCATGAGTTTCTGAAAATCTCCCCTAAATAGACCTTTATTTTTGCACAAACTTGAAAAGGAAACCTAACGGCAACAGTATTTGTATGTAATAAAAAGATCATGCTCTGGATAACATCTGCTTTTCTTTTCAATTTACATGAACAACATTGAAATGGAATTATAGTCAAATATTATCATTTCCATTTATTTGCATTTTCATACTATTCTTAGCTTTACTCAGTCAGTGCATTGAAATTTAAGTACTCAGTACTTATGTTCACATTTGTTTCAACCTTGCATTATTTGATATTTTTCTATTAGTTTTAGATTATCGACATTTTACTACAATGTTTGATATAAAATGCATCAACTACTGAAAATTGTTCCTATAAATACCTTTTTTACACACTAACTTCAAAAAGTAACTACACCATATATTCATGAAATCCTTTTCAGGCAGTATACGCTAATGTATCTTTTGATTGTCCTATTACAGCCAATTAGAACAGACATTATATAAGTTTTCTGAGGGGGGTGCGTAGTTTTTGAATAGAATGTTCAAATCTTTTGTTCATTGATTATAATAGATAAACATATTACCTACCAAAGCTCTCTCTGAGATTTAATCCGACCTTCGTTGTGGTTCGATGCTGACCCCTCAAAATGCATTTGCTATTTGTTTTTAAATATATTGACTAATTTAACACAATCGAATCTCGTAATTTACAAAGGTAACGAATTCATGTTTAAGTAAAATTCTTATTCTCAATCAAAGTTTTACCAGTGCTGTATTTCTTGGTCTATTCAGTATTATTTTATATTGACTAATTTAGAACAAGTGAGCAAAAACTTATAATCAGTGAATATCATGAGACGTCTTTAATTCACAAGCTACAAATAAAACAGTGAGGTGCATATATAGTGCACTATCTAACTACACAGATGCAAAAAAATAAACGTAAAAAGAATTGTATCAATTCAGAGTGAAATTAATTTCCGTGCCTTAGTTTCAATTTATTCATACCGTCGTTGTCGTTGGAAACAAAGCCTTTATGTGCCTTTGCTACCCGTTTATGATATAGGTATATTATTTTATGAATAATTTAGTACAATACAATTTATTTATTTTTAAACGTGCCATATACTACTATTTGACTAAAGATATTATTGTTCAATATATTTCATAACGTACGCGTTATCTTTTCTAACTTAGTCAGTGTTATAAATAATATTCAAAGAATCATTTAAACGACTATCTGCGTTTACATTTTGTACCATCATTGCCAATGGCCCCAGTCTGAGTTTATCCAAACTTAAATGTTTTTATTTTGCTTTTACGTCTGTTTTTATCTTAAATTGTAAATAATAACTTTATTCGTCTATCTTTTTATTGGTTATGTATATATATATATATATATATATATATATATATATATATATATATATATATACTAGAGCTTTAATTTTCATTGTCATACTATATATTAAAAAATTAAACTGTGATTTGCATTTTAAAGCTTCACATGTATGTATCGGGATTCTTCGTGTCTTTACCTATTATATTCGTTAACATTTATCTAATATTTATTGTCAGGCTTTTCTTTAATTTATCTCTTGGTGTTTTTCTCTAATGTGTTTTGATTGCACACTTTCTACTACAGGTTTTGATTTATTATGCATATGCTATAATTGAAATAACCTTAATCTAAACACTATTCACCTTATATTAATTAGATCCTCTTTAGACAGTATATGTTAAATTTTTTGTCTTTCTTTTTTAAATTCTCAAAGAAAGTTCATAAGATCCGGATGGTCAATTAGAACAGTAATCCTCTATTTACTTGTGTGTTTCTGCATAAACATACAAGTCTTTCCATGAAAAACATAGATTGTAGATTTCTTACCAATTTATGAGCATGTTTCCTAGAAATGAAAGAGGTTTCGATTTATTCAAATCTTCGTTGTCGTTGGAGAGTGAGCCCTTCTATGCCATATCTATCCATTTCAATTACAAGCATTATTTTATACTGACAAACTAAGAGCAACAAAATCTCCTCATGTTCAATAGTATCTGATTATACTTGTTTTATCCGAACTCTTAAGCCTGGATACAATTCATATGTTCCGTCTCTTGAATAGTTTTTGGCAGTATTTTACTTCTTTGTGTAAGAATTATTTACACAACATATTCCATTTGCATATGCATCCTCTTTGTCAACGGATACTGTGTACCTTTATGTTTCCTTAATTCATGTTATGTTATGCTAGTGTATATCATTAATTGTGTCTCGCTTTCACGTGTCGTGTATTTTCCTTTTGTATTTCTCTAATTCCTGAAAATAATAACTAAATACTCACTGCACAAACCACTATGCCGACTGAATATTTCATGATCTGGAAAATATATAATTTTCTTTCATCTTCATTTTACATGAAAAGCATTGAACTGAAATTTAAGGTTAAAATATTTGCAAATGTCCATATCTAAATGTCTGTAATCACTTTATGTTCACTTACTAAATTTATTGCAATGTTTGAACATATAGTATCAAATATTTTCTACCTTTTAATGATTTTTCCCTCCAATAATTTATGTTTTAGTCCTTCTACTACAGTGTTTGACTTAAAATACATCAGATATGATTGTTTCCTGAACAAACTTGGATTTAAACTCTTAGGGAGAAAGTTAACTTCAAGGTGCATAGGCAACAATGTTTATAACATTTTTATAGTCACTTAGGACATAATTCCTCCAATTTACTGTTTTATTTTGATTGAGTGAACGTCATTTCATGATAATCACGATTATTGGGTCCTGCACAATCTATAAAACATGATACATACAAAGACCTTTGTTTATTTTTAATCGGACCTTCCTTATCATGCGACATTAAGCTTTTCAATGCGTTTGAGATTCGTTTATAATAGGGGCATTATGTTATCATCTTAATATTGTATTAATTTTTTTAAATATTCAGTATATTTTATATCTTACTCATTCTTATGTACGCATTGTGCCAGTTTTAACGATAGTGCACCAAATCTCATTTACACGACTACCTACCGTTACATATCTATTCTCTTTGTCAGTTCATACCGTCTAATAGAATGTTTCCTGACTGGTGCTGTCTTGTTATCTTCTAAGGTGTAGAAAAACAATCTCCTATATTATATCTTATATCTTTTCTTTGTTTTTGAATTCGTGAAAATATTACGTAAAAACCAGTTGTTCCAACCTATGTATGGAATGAATACTTGACGGTATATATAAAGCACCTTTGTTTTTATTGTCGTTTTAGATCAGAAACACTATATTAACATTTTAAATTGTATACTCTAATATCTACTTATTAGGAATTTTATACTCACCATATTCACCCAAATTCAGTATAAATTTAAACACGTTTTAGACGGTATATTAAAATGTTTCTAAGAATTGTCCAAGCAGGTATACAACAGCTTTGCAGTCAATTAGTACATGCATCCTATTTTTTTTGTTTTTATTTTTAGTTTGTGAATAAACTTTTTACACGACATTCACTGTCATGGCTTCCAGCTCAATTAACTTACAAATAGTTTAGGCTCAATCCGAACTGAATTGTCGATGGATACAGACCCGTACAAATGTCTTTGCTATTCTTTCTTAAACAATAATGTGACTTTTATTTAATACCAAGCGAATCTCTTAATAGTCAAAGCAATATTATTTTAATGTTTAGTATCTTTAATCTTTAACTTATTATGCTTCATTGTTTTATCAGTGTCACAATTATTGGTCCACTCGTCCTTCACACGACTATCTGAATGTACCTTTCCAGCTTCGTGCCAATGAATACCGACTGATCTTATTGTTCATTACGTGTTATAGTGTGTGCTTTTATCTTAGTTTGTTCCTTATATATTATTTTTGATTCGTCAAAATAACAACTTAAATCTTGTTGCGATAGCCCATGCATGGAATAGATGTTTCTTTGAAGAACTATATTTTACCATTATATCATCATTTTGCATTTAAACATATTGCATGTTGATTTAACTTTGTAAATTGCTGAGGTATATTCAAGATTTGTGCACTCACCTCAATTATTTTATTTCATTCAAATTTATTTATTGTAAAACTTTTCATCCTTATTATTAGTTGTATATTTCGCTAATAATTCTATATTGTTACAGCTTTTATTCACAATAAAAAGGTATCTAGTTTAATTTTTCAATAAAGACCTTTATTTGATCAATGTTTTGGTGTTCCACAGGGTTTTGTTCTGTTCTTGGACCCTTTCTTTTCATTCTATACACTCAGTCCTTCTCAAGTATCATAATTCGTCATCCGCTGTCTCACCAATTGTATGCTGATGACACCCAAATATACAAATTTAGTTACCCAACTGAAGTTGATGCTACAACCCAAGGCATATAGAGGTGCATTTCTGATGTGAGGTCATGGATGACATATAACAAGCTGCTGATGAATGATGACAAAACGGAAGCCATTCAGACCTCCACACAAAGACTTTTTCATTCCCATCCTTTACCTCAAACAATAAGCATCAGCAACACGAGCATTAAATTCACACAATTAGTACGAAACCTAGGTGTTACTCTGGACAGTACTCTCTCATTACATCAACATGTCATGAACATATGCAATGCTGCATATCTGGAGCTGAGACGCATCACCTCCATTCGCAGTTTTCTTTCTGTTGATGCCACTAAAACACTTATGTGTTCCTTTGTACTCTCTAGACTTGACTATTGTAATTCTCTTCTGTCTGGTTCGTCTCAATATCTACTACCGAAACTTCAAAAGTTAAAGACACAGCTGCTTGGGTCGTCCATAGAGTACCAAGAACCGAGCACTCCTCCGCCTGCTCTGCATCCTCCACTGGCTGCCCGTTCGATTCAGACGCAAACACAAAATCTGTTCCCTATTCTACATTTCCTTGACTGCCTCCAGTCCAAAATACATACCTGACCTCACCCATGTGTACACCCCTTCTATACACTTGCGCTCCTCTTCTGACACTCGTATTCTCATTATTCGCACTATTAAAACCAAGTCATACGGACAACGTTTTTTTGTGTACCAGGGCCCAGATAGCTGGAACGAATTGCCTCCAGAACTTATTCGTACATACATATATATATTTCACTAAAATATCAGGCATCGTATACACCAGGGGAAGGTATTGAACAAAAATGTTATGGCATTGCATGATTTTCGGAATATTATAACAGCGAAGTCGTTCTCTACATGTGCACATGATGTCTAATTACATTCACTTGAAGGCACTTCTTTTATTTTAATTATTGAATATAACGATTGAAACTGGCTTTCTCCAATCCAAGTTTGAAATAAACTATATATAATCTATATAATAAGATTTTTGTGTTTAGTGTAATTTTATAACAAAACGCATTGAATTGAGATTTAAAGCGCCATATTCTCATACATATGTATTGCGACTTCTATACTCACCTTACTCTCACTCACTCAATTCATTAAAGATTTTCAACATTTAACTGGCACAAATTTCATCTTTTTTTACTTATTGTTTTTCTCTAATAATTCTATACTGTAAACCTTCTATTTCATTTTTGTTTAATTTTTTTCTGCATGATGCACTCGTCATGTATTATTAAAAGTTCTTTGTTAAAAACACTAAACTACAAAGGTAAGTTCAACGTACATTCATTACATTCTTTCACAGCAGAATATTTGTTTTGTTAAATTCTCACAGCAGGTTTGTTACATCTTTACAGTAAATCAGTACAATTATCCTCCATTTTCCCTGTTTGTTTCTTTGTATGTGTGTGTCTGTGTGTGTGTATATATAAAGGTATTGCTATACTATTCAGTGCCTATAGGATCATGCTCAATTTCTGAACACGTTACTTACAAATTCAGTAATTTCGATTTAAGTAGACTGTTCTTATCACTGTATACAGAGGGTTCAGATGTCTTAAATATTCGTGTATAATGAAGGCATTTTTCGTATTGACTAAGATAGTAACAATAAAATCTCCTTCTGTTTAATAATATGTAATTATAATTTTGATCGAAATTTGTAATGTTTAATATCTTTTATATATTATGCATTCTAATGTATAGTTTTTGTTAATATTATGTTTCTTGGTCTAAGAATCATTCACACTGCTTCCTCCATTTCATTTCTATCCTCGTTACCAACGGTACATAGTCAAATATTATTTCAATTGTTTATACAACAAACAACGAACTAACAAATAAAACAGGGTCAATTGTGGCAATAATAATAAGCACATACTATTCACTGGGAAACAATGATATTGTGGTCTGGACTCAACACGCTAGCAGTGAATGAATCTATACAAGATTTAGGTTTAACATCAATGACAATTAAATGGAAATCACCGTTTGGGGGGAAACTAAATTTGTGATACATTAATCACATTTTTACATTATATGTTAGATAACGTTTCATATTTCTATTCAATTCTTTTATAATTTATTACAGGTTTTGGGGGATTAGACAACAACATTGTAACACTTTGTAAAAAATAAAGTCAAGGGTTCTAAATTCGACTTGAGATTTCGTGTACTTTTGCATCGATTGGGGAGTTGCTGTTATATTTATTTTCTTTTTCTGAAAAGCTAAACCGAAGTACATTTGATGTACATCGTACATTGAGTGTTTGTACTTCTAATAATAAAATGATAATATTACTAGTATCTGGGAAAAAAGGAAGGTTAATATTGCCCACGCAGTCGCTGTTTTATATATCATTAAATGAATAGATGAATATAAGGATGAATTGGCGAACAAAGAATCATTACATCTTAAAACTTATCAAAGGGAGAGAAGGGTTATAGTATGAACTCCAACACATTCACACACACATATACACGCCTGCACGCACGCACATACTCTTGGAAACAAATACCATATATTACAAACCGACAAGCTGCACTGAACAGTGTAACTGTTTTACTTCAGATCTCTATATATTGAGTGATTTAAATCGAATAAAACTTTGCACTATGATAGAGTGTTGTCATTAAGTGAAATGATATGATCGATGCATATGTACTATCATTATCATTACCAAAAGAGTCAAACTCATTTAAGAGTGAAAATCCCTCTGCATCACCCGAGGATTATTTCAATACCCAACCTGCGAGCAAGTTGACTTCAAACTAATTTCGCACGACAGCGTACAGTTACTTATAATGTCAGATTGGTTCAATCATTTCCATTCCAAAGTTCCCGCAGATAAATTAGTCACATTTAAAATTTACTTGTTTGAATCTGTGTTTATTAGAATTAAAATTACAGAGTCAAGCTTAAAGTCAATATATCTTGTTACTTTCTATCATCCATGACGATTTTAAATCTCCATATAAATCGAATCTAGCAGACCTGCTAAATTAACGAAGATCATAGGCAAATTATCTAAATAGCAAATACACAACCAATGCAAACCTTAACAGATAAATAGGTTTACAGTGATGCTTGCAAATAATTTCTTGTAGTAATAGTATCGAAATAAACAATTGTTCTACTTTTCTTTTTTTTTCCTTCTAGCTGAAAAACTAATACTCTAGTCGCTTATTCTTCAAACCGAATGTATAACCTACTACTATTAATGCTTCTACTTGGACTATTTACTTTAAAATTAGTGTTACTGTTATTATTATTATTATTATTATTATTATTATTATTATTATTATTATTATTATTATTATTATTAACAGTAGCAGTATTATTATTACTAACAATGTAACTACTACTACTAATACTTCTCTTGCCACTTCTACTACTACAATTATCATTATTACTACAATTTCTTCAACAACAACAGCAACAACTATTACTGCTACTACTACTACTCAATGTTTCTCTTGCAATATTTAACCCTCGTTAGATGATTTAATAATTTATATGATACAGAGTGGGCAGGAATCTCTAATAAACGCTGTATTTGTATTTTTCGACATTCTTATAATATTTGACCTAATCTCAGGCAATGTATCAATTGCTTTATCATTTCATTTACATCTCTTAGAATTTATGTAGTGTTTTATCTTGTTGGTTCTATGATTGCCTCAGTTAGGATTAAAATATATGAGCGTCATATATGCGGTGGGCGCTCTAAATTAATTTTGGATTTTTAAGTATTACAATTTGTTATGCATATACCTCTTCTTCAAGTTAACTTGTATCACAGATTACATAGTAGAAAAATAAAACACAAAATAAAAAGAGCACGAGATTGGATCTTGGTTACAAATATTATTGTTATTTTTCAGCCGGATAAGCCAACATGTTATATGGCGTGTTTGTCAGCGCGATCACATGAGATTGTCTTCAGTGGTGCGTGCTGCATCACGTGACGAGATGAATCAATGGCTTTGAATAATTAGGCTGTATACTGTGGGTTAACTTTGAGTAGTATGTATCTTGAGGACCAGTTTTCCACTTTACACTATGAGAATTTTCCATTTATCACTTCTAGTAAAAATAAGATAGGACAGCACTAAAATTCAAGATTTAAAATGACAATTCCATTCATATTATTTCGAGCTGGACTCTAGTGATATTTCAGTGCTGGACCACATTTCCACTGGAATCTATACAAAGCTTCCATTTGTCACTACTAGTGAAATTAATAACGAGCTCATTAAGAATAAAAATGTAAATCATATATTTCTCTTCTGAAAAATAAACAAACAAATTAAAGGCACACAAGAAAAGTAGATAAATTTGTATACACACATGTATTCCGAAATAAATGAATTACCTGCTTTTATCTTGAATTATATTTAACAGAGTCTGGAGGGGAGTTGGATTAGGGAAGGGGGACTGTGAATTCGATTACTCCCTTGCTCTGAAAAGTGAGGAAGAGAGAGTATTATATCATTAAAAGGTGACACGATTTTCAAATATTCGATAATAAAACCTTTATGGATATCTAATGGCAATTGTTCTATGCTTCAATAAATGGATTTTAAAACTCTTGCTGTAGTTATAGGTGACACGATGGGGATGTATTGAAATTAACATCACTGGGCCAATATGGGGATGAATGAGACTCTAAAAGTATGGTCCACTATGGAGTTATATGGGAATTTAACATTATGGAGCACTATGGAGATGTATAGAAATTTGAGATAGGGTTTGGGGAGGTATTGGATCTATTTGAATGTAACATGGATAAGCCACTATTGAGAAGTAAAGGAATTTAATATGGATGGGACAATAACTCTTTTTACGAGAATTAACATTATTGGGTTGCTTTGGATTTCTAAGTGAGTTTAACATTAGCTGTTTTGGGGTCAGTATGGGGCCCTACGCGATTTAACATTACTGGGTGACACTGTGGTCATCTATAGGAATTTAACATTACATTTGAGATGGTGTGCCCGTCTGTGGGAATTTAATCTGTCGGATGTCATTATGGATATCGTGGTAATTTAATGTGTTGATGGACCGCTACGGTCATCTATGGGAATGTAACATTTGTTTCGGTCACTATTGCCATCTATGTGAATTAACATTAAGGGCTACTATGTCCATCTGTGAGAATTTAAAATTATGGGCAGCTAGGGCCATCTTTGGGAATTTAACATTACGGAATTCACTGTGAGGTGTGTAGGAATTTAACATTGGGTTTGTGTCTTTATGGTGGTATCAGGAAATTTAACATTAGAAGCCATTGTGTGGGGTCTATGTCATTATGGGGGGGGGGCATTAAAGTTTTCATATTACGGCTGATATGGTGACTATGAAAATTTATAATTACAGGCCACTGTGGAGGCTATGGAACTTTTACATTAAGGCTGGTATGGTGTGTATGGAACTTTAACAGTAAGGGTTAGCAGCAGGGTTTATGGGAGTTTAACAATATAGGTCACTGTAGGGAAGAATGAGAATTTAATAGTATGGGTCACCATAACACTGTATGGCAATATAACATGACAGATGTTACTATAGGACCTGTAAAAAATTGAACATGGATGTGTCGGCATGGTGATGTATAGAAATTTCTAACCGGAATGGGGATCAATGGTAAGTGAATATGAATGGACAAACACAATGAGAGACGGGCAAATACACACCTAATGACCAATAAACACCCACACTTACACGCAAAATGATGAAGGATGGGAATATGATACGACATGTTCACTAAAAGACACACTCTTGCAATCGAACACCTACACCTATAAACAAGCTGATGAGAGAAGAGGATAACAAAAATACATACTAACAATCCATCAGGATCACTGATACAAAAACACTTACAAACCAACAGCTACATTTACCAACATACTGATGAGGAACAAGGATGGCTAACTAACATACTTACTGATTAACACCCAAACTTACAAACAAACGGACGAGGGTTGGAGGGAAAATCTGATGGACACACATACTGAGTGACCAACACTTTCACTTACAAACGCATGTGTAAGATGATGTATGGTATGGGGTATGGTCACAAATACTACCACCCACTCTTACTGACTCACACGCGTCCTTAAAGACATACATCTACATTTACGAACAAAAGGATGAGAGAAAGAGTAGCAATATTATAATTATTATTACACATATTTACCATCCAGCACCAATCCTTCCAAACTAAATGGACAAGGTAAAAGGGATTTATATTATAGTGACTAACACATATATCTACAATCCAAAATCCAACTTTACTAACACCCACCCTTACAAATATAATGGATAAGGAGAATGGGAGTTATTTTTCAGTCACTAACACATCAATTTACCATCCGAAACCAACAATTTCAAACAAAACCGACGTGGAAAAGACGAGTTATGTGATGCTTACTAAAAATATAGTTACAATCCATCACCCACCTTTACTATCCATCACCCACCCTTACAACGAAAAGGGATAAGGGAAAGTGGAGTTATGTTATGATCACTAACACATATATTTACCGTCCAACAACAAACCTTACAACAAAACTGATGAGATAAAATAGAATTATGTTGTGGACACTAACACACCTATTTACCATCCAACATCCGCTCATATACAAACAAACTGACATGGACAAACAGGGTATGTTATCATGGAGTCAATAATACAATGACTTACAATTCAACGCCGTCACATTTCACGCTTACAAACAAACAAAACAGGGAAGTAAATGTGTTTTATTTGTTTTTGTGTGTGAGAGAGTTGTGTGGGCTTTGCTTTTTCTGTTTGTTTGTTTGGGGTGTTTTTGGTTTTGGGGCTTTGTTTTTGTTTTGCTGGTTATATTTGCATCCTCTTTTACATTTGTTCGTTAATTAGTGTGACGGGTTTTATCTTACTTCATGTAATAACATTTTGCAGGTGTTATAAAATCAGTAATTTGTGAGGTAAGTTTTATTTGAAGTGAGCATGACAAAAATACAATAAATAGCAGGACATAGCTTGCTGTTATTGATATTCTCAGGCCTAATAAAGACAAAATAATTCAATTTAAAATTTTGAAATAAATGATGTCAAAATCCAATTTTGCAAGTATAGATATTGAATAGAATTAAGGCCATTCCAGAACTTAATGTACAGGGTGGAAAGTGCTTCGAACCCCACAAACCACAGTATTTTATTAAATATCTCAAAGAAAAACAACCTGTGTCAATCAATCATGTAGTTTTTGCCAGACCATCAGAGAATAGAAAAAGAAAACCAATATTTGTGAACTTGACACCAATTACAAGTAAATGTTCAATTTTGAACATTGTAACAAAATCAATAGTAATGAAGGATTCCAATATTTCAAATTTAATTTTAAAAAAAACAAAAAAACAATCCAAGGTAATAAAAATTAAAAATAAACAACACGTATACACAACATTTTCCTAATAGCATCCAACATTTTGACTGAAATAAGATATACAATTGGAACATAAGCATACAATTAGCATAAAATTGTATTCAAAATGTTTACAAGCACAACAAATAATGTCATTATTTTAAAACAACTTTGTGTATTTATATATGAAATATGATTATAATTATTGCATCACTTCCACCGCAGACATTTTTCCATGTTGGTGTTTGGGTTGGGAAAATTTACAAAAAATAAAGCCGTTCAGGATAACGACAATCTACATTCCATGTGCCCCAAGCACAACAGCGAACAATTATTGTTTTGTTTGTTTGTTCTTGTTTTTTTGTTGTTTTTTTTTTGTCGGGGGGGGGTGTTACATTTTCAGTGATTTTTCTGCGAAATCTTTCAAAATCCTTTGCAATCTAATAAGAAAGTAATCAAGCGTGTTCTTTTGTTTGTGAGCAAATGTGATGGATATCAACGAATAACTACGCAGTGAATTCGATGCCTATATTTGATTGGTTAAAAATAATAATTAATGTGCCCTGTTTGATTGACAAGAACTATTCATTGAAACTAGTTCTGGCACTTTTTTTAGCTCAACCAATCAGAACGCACCATAATCACTCCATTCATCGCGTGTTTCTTGTCCACCAATTACAGTTCGGGATCACCTGTGGCGTGACTCTCAGGAATAAAATAGCATTTCTCTAATCAACAATCACAAAGGGCATTACGGTTTGTTTATACGGTACCATCCGCATCGCAGAAATGAAGACATATAAAATATTGAGGTGGACCTGCAGTTATTCTTAGGATAAATTTCAGACAAAGCAAGAAGAGTTCAGAGATTTGTACAAAATCAGAAAGATAATTTATAAAACAACAGGAAGACAAATAAGAGAAGAAGCAACAAACAATCAAAACGATGACTGTCAGCAGTGAACAGAGATCAGTAAAATCGTTGAAGTCTTACCTAATAATGTCCGAACTTAAGGAGGCGAGAGTGTTATATCAAACTTCTTAGGAAACGTCCAAGAGGGAAAGATGTACACCTCCGAAAACATCTAAACCATCAGCAATATCCACAACAAGAACAGCGTCATAGACAACGATGACAGCGACAGGAAAGTCTTGGGACATAAAGAGTTATTGATGGAAAAAACACAGTTCTTTTTGGATCATTTACAAGGGCTCTTTTTAGGGCACCCCATGTCTCTCAGGAAAGAGATACTATTCAAAATAGACGTTGATCAGTCAGAATACTTGCTGGTCAGTCAGAATAGGCACTGGTTAGTTAGAATATATAATGTTCAGTCATATTAGGTGTTGGTCAGTAAAATGTGCAGATCAATCAAAATAAGTGCTGGTCAATCACAATAGGTGTTACTCATTGAAAATAGATGTTGGTCAGTCAGAAGAGGCATTGGTCAGCCAGAGTGAGACCTTGTCTGTTGTTAGGTGTGTCGAACCACTCTGTTTACGTTGTATAAACCTTAGAGTGTTCCGTCATGCTGAATTCCCATAAACCCCTTAGCATCATACGTAATGTTAAATTCCAATAGGGAGCTACAGAGTCATTCAAAAGATTAAGTTCCCAAAGTATCCCATACCGTCGCATCCATGTTATTTTCTCGTTGGACCCCATATGTTCCCAAACCCGCTAATGCTAAATTCCCGTAGGGCCGCATAGTGGCCCAGTAATGATCCCGTAAGTTTTATAGCTATCCGGTCCATGTTAAATTCACATACATCCCAAGAGTGGCACATCCAAGTTAAATTTCAACACATTCCCAAAATGTCAATTCCCATGTATCCACATTCCGCCCTAATCCAATATTAAATTACCCTACATCCCCATAGTGCCCCGTAATTTTAAATTCCAACAGATCCCCATAGTAGCCTAGTAATTGTAATCTATCATCCATAGTGACCCCCATAGCTACTGATATCGTTGTTTTGCTAGTTATTCATTTTTCTATTTTTCTTTGCGAGAATATTGAAACAAGGGTTTTACAGTATACAGTACCAGGAAAATATATTAAGACTCAGAAAAACAAAATGCATACATGTATGTATGTACTTATATATGTATATCTGTATATCGTACGTACGTATGTATATATACATATATATGCATTCATGCATGTATGTATGTATGTATGTTAAAACAAAAGGAATCATATTTGGGAATTAATTTTAGGGTGTGTATTCATAAGGTTGTATTGATACAACATATTTTAAAAGCGATAAGTGAACAGCAAAACTTTGCAGATGTCACGTAGAAAGGTTTCTATGTTTGTTCTACTTAACAATGCCATGTATATATATATATATATATATATATATATATATATATATATATATATATATAAAACTTTCTTTACTTCCTCTTCAAAAGAGATTACCTTCAGTCAAGTTCACTATTACACAATTTAAAATGAAATTTTCAAATGAAGAATAATTAATATACAACACCTAAGAAAATACTTTTTGAGAACATCCAGCAATTTATATATCACTATCCGGCACATCATAAATTTATGCAGCATAACATATATTGTAAGTTAAATAAAATCATTTTAAATTATAACTGCAAGTCAACAAGAAGCTATTATAAAAATGAAATAGATATAGGACATGCAACGACATGTGCATATGTGTTACCCTTTGCGTGTATGTATGCATGTATGTATCTATGTATGTATGTATGTATGTATGTATGTATGTATGTATGTATGTATGTATGTATGTATGTATGTATGTATGTATGTATGTATGTATGTATGTATGTATGTATGTATGTAGTATTTCAGATTTTGCGATCTCAACTTATCTTTTCATGTCAGTACTTTACTTATTTTATTCTCTTGTTTGTATTAATACGATAATACTAGTAATGCCAGTCAGTAACATGTAATATTCAATTTTACTTAAATCCTGTTTATTTTTGAAAGAAATATCATATGCTTTAAACAAGTCATTACAGTCCTCATGATGAGAAACTACATGGTCGATTAGTGGCCGGTTGACAATCTCGAGTTTTGTAGAAGTAATAAAGGGGCACAACCACATCATTAGTATCCTTCCATGAGGGCCCGATATTATTTGAGTTATCTATCTTGGGTTGTTGTCTACAATAAACGTCTTAACATTGCATATTTCTCGTACCAATATTTGTTAGGTAATATAATTTGAGCAACTGTTGCATTATCTGATTTGTATTTTGAAAGACAAAAGGAGAATATATTATGCTCAGAAAATGAAACTTTAGTTAATTCTCTGTATTGTCACTATTTTTCCCAAACGGAACTACGTGCACGCTCCTTTTGTATACAGTAGAATATAGAGAAGTACGTGCAAGCTCTCTTTTTATACAATAGAATATACAGAACTATGTGCAAGTCAACTTTTGCACGGTAGAATAAAGAGAACTGTATCTATAGTACGCATGACTGGGGAGGGAGCAAAACTTTCTCAGACATCTCATAAAGTATCATTAGTCAAAGTTATCCCTCCTCTACATGTGTCTGGTGTTATGTCATCGATAATAAAATATTTACATCTGTGCATCACTGACAAAATTGTCACAAATGTCCCTTTGTTTGGATTGAGGAAATAAGTAAATTAGACAGCTGATACTGATTCTTGTGATTTTTATAATCAGTTCAATACATATTTTTTATCTCCTTAAATATTAGAATATAATTTGGCTACAAACTCTCACAACTTAGGAGAACTCCTTTTCCCTACAAAAGTTGTACATGACACATGGATAGCGGCAATATAATATTACAGTCTGATATTATTGAAATAACGGGTGTGATGAGAGAGAGAGAGAGAGAGAGAGAGAGAGAGAGAGAGAGAGAGAGAGAGAGAGAGAGAGAGAGGGAGGGAGAATTTGACCATGGCAATTGCAAGTAAAGTGCATTTTTGCGACTGTCAATTCTAGAGAACTAGAAGGGCCATAAAAGAGAAGAAAATATAGTGAGCAGTTACTGTTATAATTGCACTTTATTTCAAAAGAAAAATGTACGTTTCCTTACTAGCACGATGTTAGAAACATAAGACTTTGTTCGGTCATGCAATGGGAAATATTCTTTTACACATTGTAAGGACTCTCACGGGCTTGACATTTGGCCGGATATCATGGGAATTTATTTTACCTGTTATCAGTCCCTTTAACATTTAAGGGCCGTTTGTTTTTAGATTATATGCTTTGTGTGTAAAACTTATGATCTTTAGAAGTACTTATCTAGTTTATATAGCTTAAAAAAACCCAACTGCAAAACAATAGCTTTAAAACAAGTTATACAGCTTACGACCTCATTTTTCCATCATACAAGTATTAGAAAACAGTTAATTACAGGTTATAATAAATAAAGTATAAACTGTTATATTAATATCTCTCTCTCTCTCTCTCTCTTTCTCTCTCTCTCTCTCTCTCCAACTGTAGAAATAGATTCAATTTTTCAGTTTAATTTCTACTTTCAGTTTAATCACAAAAGTATGATTCGCTGTTTATTGTAATCATTTGCACTCACTACATTTGTCTACAATTACTCAACATTTAATTTATTTAATTCATTTCCATACAATTATATTTCACTGATGAAAATCTTCACAGCTCCTGGGAAATACGTGCTGGTTTAGATTAATAGGGGACTCAGTTCTATTGTGCCTCTCTTTACAAAGCATCGACGTTTGTCGAGTTAGCTTTCTGAGTTTTAACTACACTAATTCAGACCATCAAGGGGCACGTGTGGGGGGGGGAGGTCGGGTGTTTCTTCGTGACTTAGGTGCTGACTGCTGTAGAGTACGACTTGCATTCAATGTTTCCAAAAGCTTTTCATTTGCGTGGAATGTCAACGCTTAACACGTGCGATTCAGAGTGTTAGAGTAAGGTAACATTCACTAAATATTCCAATCATATTTTTCCAGAAAAGGTCACATAACATGTATTGAATTTTTAAAGAGATGTATTCCTGTTATCGCTAATATAAGATAGTCTTGATTTCTAAGACATTGAACCTACTAAATTCGATCGCATTTAAATGTAAAAAAATAAGGAAATGTACAATGAAATTAATTAATGCAACAATATGTATAATTTTGACATTTTAAGATTACCCATTTTCAAATTTGGGAGTTATTTCCTTTTTTCATTTTCACCTGTTTATGTTCATAAAACAATAAATCAATGATCGTAATCAGTTTTGTTAAAAAGAAACCACGATTCACTTTGAGAATTAGGCTCTATTTATATATTGAGATTGGTTGCCATATAAGTATATATCACAAGGAGACAATCCTCTTTCAAGAAATATTCATGGCATCTCTGCTTTAACCAGAGTTATTCCTCTTTGTCCATAAATGGTGTTTCAAAATAACTATATATGGTTCAGTATTATCGCACTTGCGTTACTGATATCATATGGTATTAATTTTATCTTATATGACCGTAAATACCTTATCTATCTATCTATCTATCTATCTATCTATCTATCTATCTATCTATCTATCTATCTATCTATCTATCTATCTATCTATCTATCTATCTATCTATCTATCTATCTATCTATCTATCTATCTATCTATCCGGAAATAAGTTTCAATTTATATTAGTGACTTTAAGTTAGATTTTATTTTTTATCATTTACACTGGACCTGCATCGTTTTCATACATACTCTTCAGCTGTACATTTATTTTTCTCATTATAGCTTAAACAGAGTAAGGCCCGACTGATGAGAAACTTCCTCGTTGCACACAACTTATAAGTGACACGACTCTGTTCTTCCTATCTCTGCAGTACAGAGCAGCGTTATTACATGGTTGTTTGGTTTTTAACGGCACTTACACAACATTGTTGGCTATAACATAGCGAGAAAATGAGAAAAGTTTCTTTCGCAAGGACACACCGAGGCAATCAATCCGAGCTGGCCTGGGTGTGTAGTAGACCCCGCGACTCTACGAGCTATGTTCAAAAGTCAACGCAGGATGCAAAATTTCGTACTTTGGGTGAGGCCAACATTAGCATTTGACTCATAATCTGTTTAACGTTTCCAGTCAGTTATCTCAATCTGTTTCAGTAAACCGCACAAAAGTATGTATTTATAAGTTAAACACCTTGTTTACTTCGGCTGCATTAGTTATAATTATAATTACTAAACATCTCAATAACAACCAGTAACAATAATTGCCATACTTCAGACGAATTGCTTAAATTCATTTCTGTTGATTTTTATTAATTTTTGTTTATTTGCTTCGTTTTGGGTGATAAGGCATGTCATATTTCAATTATGTACCCTTGAGGAGGCTCAATCAATGACATAATGATCTCGCCGATAAAATAGAGAGTACATTAAGAGAGTGACCTAACAATTTCTCAAATAAAGTTAGTTGCTCTTTGTTTTCACACACACACATGCACAGATAAATATACATATATATATTGTCCACATATCACAAATATAGCAAAGCACTGATATGAAAGAGTAAAATCAAAACGGCACTGAACTGAATAAAAGAGAATATAAAAAGAGACTTAATGCTAAAACTTAAACCAAGGGGGAAAACTATAATTACACCTTTCAGAAAGTCTTGTATATTATTGCAATAAATAATAAAATGGTTCATTAAGCATCTATTCTATGCTTAGATATGCCTAGAAATCAGACGTATTTTTACAGAGCAATTTATATTAACTAGTTCTCTAATTACATATTCAAAATTTTACCAAAACTTGTTAGGTAGATATACATTCTCCATTTTGTCTGTATACTTGCAATTACTTCCTGAAAAGTTAATCTAAACATAATCCAGTATACAACATTGATATCTTTGTTCCTAAACCTCTATAGAATAAATCAAAGAACTGTAGAATTCTCCAAACTTAAACATATAGATGTAAAGTGTTTCCATAATAACAACATTGAATGAAATGTGCTTGTTCAATGTTTTATCTCAAGACCACGTAAATTGCACTTTTGCTTCCCTTGGCTGCGGCTTACATAAATATGCATATATGCATATATATATATATATATATATATATATATATATATATATATATATATATATATTTATAATATATATATATATATATATATATATATATATATATATATATATATATATATATATTGCTTTGCATGAGTAGTATGGTATTAGTTTTGCCTGAGCCACTTAACCTGTTCTATCCACTTTAAACCGATTAGCCAGTTTGCATCCACTTTGAACCGGTTTTCAATATAACCTGTGACCGTCCGCCATTTTTTCTTTTTATACACCCTAGGCCACCTCCTGTCTATCCTCCAAATTTTATGGTAAACCCTAGGCGATTGGCCTTCACAGTTCTATGAAGAAAACAAACCTAGTCACTAATTCTCAAATTTGTAGGAAAAACCTGGGCCACTGGCTTCCAAAATTGTATGAAAAAAATGAGCCACTGGTCGTCCAAATTTTATTAAAAAATCTGGTCCACAGGTCATGGACATTTTATGGAAAAATAATTGAGCTAGTGGTCTTCAAACTGTTATTAAAAAGTAAATTTAGGCCAATGTTGCTAAAATTTGATGGAGAAAACGTAACCCACTGGTGTTCCATATTTTTTTTAAAAACACACTGACATTCAAAAGTAACATTCTCTCACAAGCAGATTAATTGATAAAGACACGTGCTTTATGACATAGGCAGCTCGATCGATAAAACCAATGCAGACCATTCAAGAGATTATCCGTCTTTATAAATCCATACAACTTAATTAATACCTAGACAGGTATAATTATATTTACTAAATTGTAATAGAATCTGGTGACCCCCTTCCACGTGTATTTAGTATACTTTGATAAATCAAGTTTGCCTACTTCCAGACTGGTAAACAAGTCAACTGCAGTGCAAAAGGTGTATAATTATCGCACAGAGAGATCGTTTGATAAAGCCACTTTCTTAATACCGTATGTAACTTCATAATTAACCAGACATTTTATACTGCAAAAAATATTAGTAAGGTTATATAATTTATATATTTAATTGCATACACTAAGCTAAGAATAGTATTTAATGGATCCATAGTATAATCCTATAATTCAGTTGCTTTCGCTGATTTTAATCAGATGTGGAGGAAAATAAACCTAGATAGCAAAGCAAGGTAAAGTCCAAAAAGATGATGATAGTGAATCAATCTTTAAGACCTACAAAAAATTCTGAACTTAAAGACGTTTTTGATAGGTTATGAAAAATTCAACGATAACAAAAACCTTTGAAGGAAAGGGATTTTATAACGTGAATCTCAAGAAATTATAGTCTAAAAGAAAATATCGAATACGTTTCCACTCACTCAGACGAAAAACTTCTGTCGTCAAAAGATTTAATCGAACACTTAAGACTAAAATGGGGAAGTACTATACTGAAAATGAAACCAGAAAATTGGTAGATATATTACAAAATCCCTTCATGATGGATACAATAGATCATATCGCCGATCTATGGATATGTCACCACATGTACTCAGTAAGCCTAGCAACAGGATCAAAAGTATGGATTAACTGTTTTAGCGGTCTTACAACAAATGCAAATGGAACGCCCAAATATAAAATATAGTTCAGGATCTCAAAATGTAAGTAATGTTTTGAGTAAAGCAATCATCCTAATTGCACGGAAGCGATTGTTATAATCAGCGAAGTAATTTTAACAGACCATGTAGAATATATATTAGAACGCTCAAAGGGAGATAATATTGAGGGAATATTATACGAGTAAGAATTATCTATATACGTCAAGCAAGATGATGTGCTCACAACTGAGATCATTTTAGAAAATGAAAATAAAAATGAATGGCAAAAATATATGGTGGTGAAATGGAAAGGACATGATGAAATTTGTATATTTGGGAGCCTGATAAAAATGATGCTTCACAGAAAGACTCCTTGTGAAACAATCCTAGCAAAGCAGTCCTTGCTACGTTCGCTACTTCCTAAAGTAGGCCCTGATAAATAGTTCATCAATTGTCGTCATATGTAAAGATTGTGCAAAAATAATTAAATCCCAATGGTATTGTACTGGAGGAGATAATACATCCAACGAATATAACCAAACAAATATTACATGTGAATGTGGAAAAGCTATAAAAAGATGGTAATTGTTTTATGGCAAAAATGTAGATTTCCCACTAATTCTGTAATTGAAAATTGTAGACCACTCTAAAAAAAATGACGAAAACTGTTTCAACGATATTTTGATTGAGCGAAAATAGTACTATGTAAATAGAACAGGAACAATTTGCTTGATGCAAGAATACTACAATCTGAAAGAAGGAAATTACAACTTCCCATAATTCGTCTTCAGCTAGAAGAAAAAAGACAAAATTACTGGTGAATATAAAGATAAAACTGTCCCAAAGAAAGCTACCGTAATCGTATAATAAACGTTTGATATAACATAGATTTCACGCCGGAAAAGAAGTTACCAGTTTTATTTGTTCTTAAAGGAAGGTCAACCATACTTATGGAACATAATAGGTGGAACAATTATCGACTAAACTCGTAACAATGAAAATATATTAAGATCGAGTACATCATTGTCTTTACCTAGACTGATATCATAGAACACCAGCTAAAACACACAAAAAAAAAAAATGAAATAGATAACATAGTTGAAGAACTATTTGATATAATAGATACAAATTTCGACTAGGAAGTAAGTTTAGGTACACATTGTTTCTCTAATAAGATAAATTATTTAACTTAATATGTTGATTGATTTAGACCAATACGAGGAAATAATTGTATATAATAGTGACAATACATGCTATTGTAAATAATAGCATCTATCCACATCGGGGTTCTTTTTCTTTTATACTGTTATGTCTAAAGTAATTTTGAGCCAATAAGTACTATAAATATTTAATGTACAATAACATAGCAAATCACACATTATCAGGATCTTGCTTTTACACTAAATCAACTCACAAACAGTATAAGCCCAGAGTATTCATATACGCAGACTGCTTGAATAGTTACACTCAATTGAATAAGCTGTTTATAAAGGAACATGGACAAACAACTCTACTGAAATTAAATTCATTAAAAAAGAAAAAAAGAAATAATTCCAAATGTATATGTGATATATGTGAAAAAGTCTTTTCCGTTGACGAAGAAAACCACAAAGAGATCATTATAATATAACTGGAAAATACAGAGGTCACACGCGCACAGTTTAATTTAACTGATAAATATCCCAAATATATTCCAATATTATTCATTGTTTATGACGCTACAATTTTCATCTGATTATCACAGAATAAGTAAAACAACACTCAAGATTAAGCAGCGTCAAAAATACCAAATAATGATGAAAAATATGTTTCGTTCGGTAAAGATTTGATAGTTGATAGGTTTTAAAGAGACGGGTAAGAAGTTTTTGTAAAAAAAGAACAATACAATTTCTTGATACCTATTGGTTTATATATCAATCACTAAATCAACTTGCTAAACATCTAAAGGATGATAAATTCACAGATAAAATATATAATACATTTTGCAGAAATGAAACCCAGAGTTTTTACACTGATATTTATCCATACGAATACATGAATTCAATTGAAATATTAACTAAGCTGAACTGGCACTAATCGAGAATTGTTTTGTTGATGTTTTTTTTTTTTTTGTTTTGTTTTTTTTTTTGGGGGGGGGGTGTTTTGTTGGTTTTTTTTAACTAACCTGATCAGAAATTAGCGCAGCGGATTACCAGTATGTAAAAGTAATATGAAACATTACCAACCAAATTCTCTATATATTCTAATGTTATGTGATATTTTTTTAAAGAATTTAGATATGTGTGTATGAATAATTATAAACTGAACCCAACACGTTTGTTTACTGCGCCAGGACTAGCTCAAGACGCCTGTTTACAAATGAGTATGGTACAGTAATAATTTATAACAAATTATGAATTGTTTTTGATGATTAAATCTGGAATAAGGGGAGAAATAAGTATCATACCTGACAGGTATGCTAAGCAAATAATTAGTTCTATAAAGAACCTAACAACATCGAAATAAAAAAATAATGGATAATATGATACATCAAGGTCAGGCTCATGTATTATTTATCTAAACACTAAATATTCATATAGCAGGACCTTGTGCAAGCCCATGCCAGTTTAAACCTATCAATTGGATGACGAAGCAGAAAAAAAAGAGATTTAGGACTATTTTAAAGATACCCTTTTGCACCAGAAAAACTAATTCTTAGTAAGGACGATGTATCTCCGCTGCAGAAGATATTGATAGAAGATAAAAAGGACACAAAACCTTCAGTACCTAAATTAGTATCTACGTTATAATACAACAATTATTCATTATCGCAATTTTATGTTGTATGTTCAGTTATTAATGTTCATAGAGCAGTTATATTCGATCATGAGATCTTGTTAAAATCATGCATGGAACGTAATACATCTGTAAAATATAAAACAGCCTATGTGTTTGAAAAATAGCTTCTCAAAGTTAATCAATCGCTCTGTATTCGGATAATATGCAAAGTATAAATTATTGCCTATCTTCATCATAGTCTTTTTTTGTGGTTGTTGTTGTTGTTGTTGTTGTAATGTATTGAAATTTTCTGTAGACTTCTTTATTTCATCCATGTTACTATTTAAGGCTGATATTTCAACATTTACCTTCCTTTAACTGGTTGTAACAAGTTCTGTATGTTTTCTATAGGCAATTTGATTTGTTTTTGTCTAAGAGTTTGTAATGCATGTAAAGCAGTTGATAGAGTAATTTATCTCGTGGTAAATTAATCTCGAGCATCTGGAATCTTCTTCTTGCTAAAATCTATTTGTTTTGTGATGTGGTTTCCTTTGTTTGTTTATTTATTTATTTATTTGTTTTTTTTTTAGTTTGTTTGTTTGTATTTATTTTGGGGGTATATATTTTTGAGGGGTATGGGGTCTTCAGTTCTGAGATTTGAGAAGAATTTTAATTTCTGCAATATTCTGATCAACAGCTTTGTATTTGTTATTAACATGTTTTTGAACACACTCCAGCAGTTGCGTAATGCTTTTCAATAGGATGTATAATATGGTTGTTGTTCAAGATTAATTATTTGAAAAAAAGCACTAGGTCAAACACTAGTTTGACATAGTGCTTTATTTTTATTTTTATTTTTTTATTTTTTTTCATCTTTCTCTATGAATTTACAACTAAAATCACTGTGCTCTCTTACAGCTGTTAACAATGAAGTTTATGATATTCTCTCAGTTACATAACATGAAACGGGCGAATTGATTTGCCTGAGATAAGTAAACTGTCCAGTTTAAATATATATATATATATATATATATATATATATATATATATATATATATATATATATATATATATATATATATATATATATATATATAATTGGCAAACGATTTAAATCAATTACTTTCGAGTTGTCCTCCTTAAATCTTTGATATTTAATATGTTTATAGTACCTCCTTTGCAATTGTTTATATGGGCTACTAATCATTTGAGATTACATTACCGTGAAATGCATTTTAATAGGTAGGAACTGTAGCAGAGTAGAGTATGAGCCTTTACAGTCATTTTTTGTATTGTTTAGTTGATCAATGAAAATATGTTAGTTTTTATTCTTCAATATTCTGCAAACTATCTGATTCCGTAGATGTATTTATAGATCTCTGCCCATTAAATCCTAGCATTTAGAGTTATAGTAGGTCATATACACCGTGTAATTATTACTAGGTGTTATTACAACTTTGGAGTTATGTTTCTGACATTCAATATCTATACTTTCTTCATTGCCGCTAGCACTAGTAATTTCTTCTCTGACTTTTTTCATGTACATTTTAAGGTCACAAAAGCCATCGGATATTGATATGGTCTTGGTTTCATTCTTATTATTTTTGTAATAGACAATATTATTTTTTGGATCATTTGAAATATTGAAATAAACAACTACAAAATCTATTCTCTGTAATAAAATGTTTACTTAACCATCGCTGTATTCAATTGAATTTGAAACAATATATTTCTTTTTCAGATTGTCCTACCACAGCAATGTAACTAGGCTTTTGTTGTAGGTTCCTACAAATGACAGGCTTATACGTTTGTCAAACTTCCGTTTAATTAGCATGAGAAAGGCCTAATTTAACCTGACGTCCAGTTGGCTTACATGATTACTTTCTGCTAGTCCCTGTGAAATAGTCCTGCCGTCTTAGCAACCATTTGTTGTATTCCCTATCATACACAATTCATCATGCCTTATTTCATTACCGCCTAATGCTTTTCTCAGCATTTCACCAATAATATTCAACTTATTTGTTTCAGATGTTACAATGTCATCGTGTTTTACAACTGTACCGTATCCTAGTTTGTCTATTAAAGCTTTTGCAACAAACACAAGTCAAGTTGCATAAAACCCTGTCAAATCTAGAGGAATAATATTTCATGTAATGCCTGCTACTCCTAAGTGATTACAAAACATTTGCATGTCATCACTGCCCTCATTAGCATGTATTATTCGCATTCCACACTTTTACTGAAATTCTTGTACCTACATCCACACCTGCAACTAATATAATTGATGATATAAAATATATAGATCATGAAACAAATAAACAAGCGATTATTATTATGTCTATAGATGCAACTCATCACACTACCAATTATACCAGGCGATGCTTTGGCTGTTTGTTTGTTTTTTAGCTAATGTACATAAACAGTTTTCTTAAAATCTTTTTTTCATACCTTTGTAGAATTTATCAATCAATGAATCAGCGTTATCGCTAATACCACAGTTCCTACCGCTACCTCCTCCTGCAGTTAAACTGTCCAAAACATTTGGTAATTTCTTTGAATATGCATTGTAAATTTCCACCTAATGATAACTGTTTTCTAATTTTGAGATTTATTTTGTTGATACTTTATCTAAAGTTACTTTCCATATACGTTATATGTCCAACTATTTGTCCTCTTATGATTTGATTTTTTATCCAAAATGTCTTGCAATTTAGATTTTAATCTACATTTTTTGTTAGCAATGTTATTATTTATATCAGCTATCAATTTGTGAAGCAATTACAGATCTATTTCATTAACTGATTTTTGAATTAACTGATTCTGCTGCATCTGCATTACCTCTTAAGTATATTGCTTCTTGATTATCAAATAATCTAGAAGCTGGTTGTTAATCAATGTTTTTGAGTACTCATTTATGAAAGTCTTTGCGTTTCTGACTTGATTATCAAATGACTCATTTATGTTAGTTTCCTCCAATTCTATTTCCTCAAGAATTCTCAGTAGGCTGCTGTAATATCGTGGGAATATCTCCTTTGTGCTGGATACCAGATAGTTCATTCTTTTGTCCAGCATAAGTCTTTCAAAAGTGCACTTCATCTTGCTTACCTACATGGTTAAAATATAACATTTTAATGGGACTACTCAGTAGAAATATCTCGATGTCAGGTCTACCAATTTGTTTGCAATACAATAGATGAATTAAAATACTAGCATAGTTAATGGAACATATAAAGAAATAAGTAGTAAACACTTAACCGATTTGCAGTTGGGTCACATGGATTCAAAAGAAATCAATAAAACATACAAACTGTTTTTAAAGTCTAGATAATCTAAAATATCAAACTCATTGTCAGATTTAATAATACTAGGGATGTTATCTGTAGATTTCTTCCAATTGATGACATAAATGATTTAAATAGATAGGATATTACAGTGGTGTAAAGTATAAAAAAGTTTATACGTGTTTATTTAGCTTTGTAGTGTTTGGTATGGCAAGAGTTGCTGGTGGAATGGGCGTTTTCACTATTCCACTCTCTCAACAGTCACAACGAAACTTATAAGCTGATTGAGAGTTGCAAGAGACTGGGATATGTATCATGTAGAAACATTTGATGAGTAGTTTTTCTGTCATACCAACCCCAGCAATGCATAAAGGCTGACTGGAAATAGTAAGATGTCCGGAAATAAGAAAGACAACTTTTTTGTTATTTTTATTATTACTATCTTTTTATGAATATTCCTGTCATTCGCCAACTTCAGCAGAACATACAAGAGCTGATTGTGAAACTATGGAATATGATTGGAAGATGATGCTATTAAAGCAATATATTTATAAACTGGAGACACATTGTCTAAAAAATGTTAATAATAGGATCGTCCGTATACAACACAGTGTGCTTCCTAGACAAACCCTACAAGCTGATCCAGGCTGTGCTGACCATATGAACAGACAAAGAACTTTGCCTCATGGTGTCCGCCAAGACACAACATGCCAGCTAATCTTATGCATTAACAGTACAGCACGCTTCTACTCAATATATCCAGCAAGTAGTGCGATATTGCTGCACAAATAGTATTTCTTTATTTGCTCTTTTTATGCCCTCTTCCTCCTCATCTTCTTCCTCCTCTACAATGGAATCAAGCATGAGGTGAATAGTGTACCTGACATGCATCAAATAACGGATTGTTCCACTAAAACACCTTTATTTAAAACAATATGTTGGAAAGTTAACGCCACCATATATTTATATAAATCTTATTTATGCAGTGCATGTTGTTTTTTTTAAAATTTATCCAACAAAGGTTAGACAATATTCGCAATTAATTATTACAGAAATTCCCGTCGTATTTCTTTTGCTTTTAGTGTGTGGATTAAAATCTTTCCGTGATGTGTTCTATTTGTAGGATGGTGCTCAGTTGATAAACATGCAAACGACAACTTTATTAGTTAAGATTAAAACACACTATCGTTGTTATTGGAGATGGAACCTTTAAATGACCTTGCTATTCGCTTTAAAAACAGGTATTATTTTTTTTCATTATTTTAGTGACATTAAAATCTCATAATTTTCAAAAGTATCTCATAATATTGTTTAATCAAAACTCGTAATTTTTAATATCTTTCATATATAAACATTCTCGTTTATAATTTGTCCATGTGTTATAGATTTTAGTATAAGAAGCATTTACACTATTTCCTGCGTTTCCATTTATATTATGATTGCAATTCGATAATGTCTGGTCTTATGTTCTCTAAATTTTGCACTTTGTTTCTTTCTTATGAAAATTCTATACTAGAACATTTACCTCGTCTCTTCTTTATCTTTCTTTTATCGATGTTTTGTGTTATATTTTTTAACTCATACAAATATTAAAAGAAAACTAGATGCATCAACTAATGTATATAATACATATTTAATGTTATATATCCTTATATTATGTTTTTTTTTAATTCTTGTGTAACATATGCCTTCCTCTATAATTGTCACTTGTGGTACATCAGATACAGACTTTAATTAGCCCCAACACACAACTTGTAAACCATTAATTTAGAACACTAACTCCACCAAACGTTTATGAACTTTTTTTTAGGCTGTATATGCTGCTGTACTTTTTAAATTGTTCTATCAGGATTCTAACATATTTCTATCTAAAAAGCATAGAAAAATTCCATTTTTACTGTTTGTATGTTCAGAATTGTATTATTTCCATTATATGCACTGATTATAGATTCTTTCTCAAACTTAAATGCTTTTGCTGTTCTTTCAGATTACGGGAATTATTGTATATGTATTAATTTAGTGGTAATAAAGCAACTTAATAAGACGTAATCCAAATGTCTGATGTTTAATATCTTATGCATTTAAAACATTCTCTTTTCTAGATTTTTTCAGTGCCATAGATCTGGGTTTAAAGGCAATTTGCATGACTACCCGACATAACATTTCTATCATTGTTGCTAAGAAATACCGCCTACAATTTCCTCAATTTCTTTGTTACTTTATTATATATTAAACTTTAATTCTGTCTCTCTTTTTTTACAATATCATTTGTTTCTTTGTTTGTTTGAAATTCTTTATAAATAATAACGGAGAACAAGTCGCATCAGCATAGGTATGGAATAAATATTCGCATGTATTCATCATATATATATTGAATCCCTTTTAGGGAGAATATGTTAAGTGATTTTAAATTGTACAGATAGGGTTTCTAATGTCATTACATTCAGTTAGTACAGAATCCTTTACCTTAGTCTTCTCCAATTTAGTTTATTAGTTACAATTCTTCGATGATATTCCATAAGTGTGCGTTCTTGTTTTTAAGTTATCAACATTTTACCCTGGAAAAGCCATAGTTTTTTATTTAAACACACATTTGTTAGCAATGGAGACACGCTCTTTAATGGTTCTGCTTTTTGCTTATAACAGAGGTACTATTGTCGTTTTGATTAATTTAATGAAAATATAATCTGTTGATTTTCAAACTTTCTCATAATAATGGAGATCAGAATTCTAAAATTCAGCATCTTTGCATTTAGCACATTCTATTCTTTGGCTTTTGTCAGTATCAAAAGTCTTGGTTTAAATATCATCATTTACACGACTACCCACATATATATTTCTGTATTCGTTGCCAATGGATTCCGCCTAATTTTATGTCTCCTCGGTTGTTACTTTATTTGTATTTAGCCCAGATTTTATATATTACAATTTTAATCATGCCTCAGTTTCATATCTTTTATAAATGTTTATTTTTATTTGTAATTCTTTAAAATAAAATGCCTAAACAGCTGTGCCAGCCTTTGTTTGTAATAAATATATAATGATCTCTATAATATCACATATGATTTTCTTGTTATGCTCCATCAAAAACATTGAATTGACATTTCCCTGTCTATATTTCTAAGTGGGTATACACAATATATATACATATCTATACATACTATTCACAAAACTACCAACGTTTACATTTCTGTATTCCTTCCCGATGTATACCATCCTAGTATGTGTTTCTTTAATCATTTTTGTTTTATTTTATTATTTTTTAAATTATTTTTTGTTTATACTTTTTATCCAAGATTCTCTATCAGAGCTTCAAGCAAGTCCTCTTTGATGTTTTATATATAATTTCTTTATTCCTTAAACTAATAACAAACAACTCGCTGCATCAACATATGTATGGAATTAATCGAATACCACGTTTATTTCATTTGTATATTACACTACACATATTTAATTGAAATGTCCCTTTCTTGCTTTCTAAGATATAGTTATAAAGAGTATTTATACCCACCTAATTATCGCTAATTAAATTCTTTTGAATTTTCCTGGTCAGTTTTCATTTTTTGGGTTACTTTGTTTTAATCCTTTTTGCTTGGATTGTAGACCATTTACTAAATATTTGTATTAGCAATACATAAGACAGCAAACTGTTTTTCTGACGGAAACCTAAACACTGCATGAGAGGGTTAGCTTATCCACACATTCATGAAATCCAGTTTGGGCCGTAGTTGTTCAGATTTTTAAAATTGTCCTATAAAGTTAGTACTATCTGTATAGTCACTGATTAAAGAAATCATCGAACTCAGTGTGGTTGTTTCTTTGTTTTTGTTCTAATTTTTGTGTTTTTGGTTTGTGTATATATATATATATATATATATATATATATATATATATATATATATATATATATAGATAGATAGATAGATAGATAGATATAGATATAAAGATATATATATATAAATCTTTGTAATTTATTTATTCTTTTCTTTATTTTTTTTATTTTTTTTAATTACATTCTTTGCATGGTATTTAATTAGTGTAGGTTCTCGCACAATTTATTAATACATTAGGCTATTACTAAATGTCCCTAGTTTTTATTTGATTTGGTCTTCCATTTCAGTGAAGACAAAGTTCTTCAGTGCCTTTGCTATTTGTTTATAATAGAGGTACCATTTTCATTACACTAATTTAGTGATATTAAAAAGCTTTAATTATCAAAGATATCTCTTATCTCAAAATGTTGAATGTGTAATAAAGTTTGTATTAACACATTTTACCTAGCTTAATAGACTTTTAGATCATAATATAGATACTATTTGCATGACTACCAACGTTTTGAATTATATCTTCCTTGTTTATATATACCACCTGATCAGTGTTTGTTTCCTTTATCGTTACTTTCTTGGTTTCTAGCTTAGCTCTTATATTGGAACTTTAATTGTGTCTCTCGTTTGTGTTTTGTTTTATATCTTTAACATACATTTTATTTACTTTAAATAAACCAGATGATGAATTGTATTTTCCTTAAATCTCCTTCTTTTAAAAATTAACTTAAAAGCTTAACTTCACTTAAAATGTATCAGATACTGAACTGTATTGTCCTGAGAGATAATTTAATTGAAACCTAAGTAGGAAACTCAACTTGAACATTCATAAACTCCCTTTAATAAGTATTTGTTTATCTCTTAAGTTGTCCAACCAGGTTGTAACATCTTTATAGTCAACTAGTACAGATATCATCAGTGTCACGCGTTTGGTTTTGTTTGTGAATTAAAGTGTTTCCGTGACATTACACAGTTGTAGGTTGCTGTTCAATTTATAAATCATGTGAACTACAAATGCACTAGTTAATCAGACATTCGTTGTCACAGGAGACGGAGCCATAATACGCCTTTGTATATAATGGAGATTTTAGTTTCTTTTGATTACTTTACTGACATTAAAAATATCTTAATTTTCTAAATTATATCATAATACTTTTGACACACTCGTCATCTGTAATATATTTACATTTAAAAACATTCACATGCGTGCTTTTATGTTTATTGATTTTGGTCTAAGAATTGTTTAGACGACTATCCGTGTTTACACTTATATCCTCGTTAGCAACATATATCCTACGATCTTATGTTTGCTATTCTGTTTCTTTCTAGCATATCAGAACAAGTATTCGGTCCCTCCTTTTTTTAATTACATCTTTCCTTAGTTTGTGACGACTAAAAATAAAAACTAAAAAACCAGCTGAACCAAAATATATATAGATACAATACATAATGATCTGTATAATATTTTATATTTTTATTGATATATTCCTTTATAAAAGCTTTAAATAGAGATTTAACATCTATATATTTATGATAATATTTTTACCCTTTTTGTCACACGCTTAGTTCATTCTAATTTATATAATATTTATTATCGCACCTTTTATTCATTTATTACTTGTTTGTTGTTAATGTTTCTTTTCTCGTTCATGAATCACAGGCCTTCAATGATATACACTGATTGTAGGATGATTCTGATCAGTTTATAAACATGTAAACTGCAAATACCTTTGTTTCAATTAGTCAGATTTTAGTTACTCATGCTGCCAAGAAACTAGTTTCAATTATTCAGATCTTCGTTGTTATTGTTGACACAAACTTATAATGGCGTTACAATTCGTTATAATCTATATACTATTTTCTTTCGACTAATTTCGTGGCAATAATTTTTTTAAAACTTTTTAAAAGCATGTCCTAATAATGTTAGCTAAATTCTTCATGTTTGGTATTTATAGATCGTTATATCACTCGACTACCCGCATTTACAGTTCTATCCACGTTGTATATAGATAGTATATTATACTATTTTTCCTCAATTGTTACATTTAGGTTTTTAGTGCAGATTATATATATAAACTGTAATCGTATCTCTACTTTATGTTCCTAATATCCTAGATTATGTAAAACAAGAACGAAAAACTAGGTTTAGCAATCCATGTATGCAATCAATATTTACTTTGGGGTTTTTTTTTGGGGGGGGGGGGCACCTGGGGTTTTTTTTACATGAAAAATCTCAATATTTGTATGATCTAATTTTAAAGAGATTATCTACCCGCATTATTCTCACCCACTCAGTTCATGTTTGCTTTACTTATTAATAATTAAATTCATACTATTCTCTCTGTCTGTCTCTGTCTGTCGCTCTGTTTCTCTCTCTCTCTCTCTCTCTCTCTCTCTCTCTCTCTCTCTCTCTCTCTCTCTCTCTCTCTCTCTCTCTCTCCACACTAAACAATGTTTGTCTTTGACAAAAATAAGTTTTTCCTTATGAAAAACGTATTTTATTTACCACTGAGAAAACGACATACAAGGTTGTCTAATTTTTGTCTCTTTCACTAAATAAGAATCGCTTTTCACAACCAAAAATTGCAAAAGGACACAAAATGGCATGACAAATTCATTAATTTGTTTTTCTTTAAAACGATTGCTGTAACAATTATTATACTGTATACTAAGATTAATATACTGGTGCAATTTATAGTCAATTTATTGAAAAATCATTTACCTCAGTTTACTGAAACTATAAAAGTGAGCATTTTTTAAAAGTTATCATGTACCATTTTGGTCACAAATCTGCAGGTCAACAGTATCATTTCTCTTCAACTGGATACCTATACCTCTAATTCGTCGGTTGAAACAATAAATATATACGCACAGACAGATGCTAATCTCCGTTATAGCAGTAACAGATGGCAGAAAAGATGGACTTTTGGTACCAATTACGTCATATACGTTCGGTGTGCCTTAATTAAACGAAGACTCCCAATTCAGCCGTGCGTAAAGTACTGTGTAAAAACTAATATTTTATCACCTCTAACATTCAAAGAACTACATCATATCATGAAAAAATAAAATATTTCCAGCCCAAGGAACTCATATAGTATCGGTTATATATACAATCAACTTAACCTTTAAAATTGGTCTACCGTGTTTCTAACGTCTTTATAGTCAATAAGTGTTAAAATTTTCCATTTGTTCTGGGGGGTGAGGGCAGGAGTTTAATTTCTGATTTATATTTGTTTCATTCTACTCACTAATTGTAGGTTCATGCTAAAATTATAAAATGTTGTCTACAAATGCCCTAGTTTTCAATATAAAGCTTTTTAAGATGAAGAGTTTACCTCCTTAATTCATACCTTTAATTTTTTCACTGTCATTTAAAAAATAACAGGATTTCATTCTTCATTGACCTCAGTATGTTTAGATATATTAATTTAAAGTTTTAAATATTTGCCTTCATTATACATACTTAATTAATTAGAGCTTTATTTTATTTTAGTAACCACCAGTTTAATTTTCTTTCTGCACTTCATTTTTTTACAACTTGCATTATATTTTAGTCTGCATTAGGTTTGTAAAGACTCTTAATGTTCAAAGCCAACGGCATCATTATTATTAGCTAATTTTGTTACAATATAATCGCTTTAGTTTTATATGTATCTAATACAATATTGTTTTACATGTCTTTACTATTGTTTTGTTTTGTATTTCAACCATTATCTTCACACATTGTGTTTTTTGTTAAGAGCTTGGTCTGGAAAATATTTACACAATTATGTCGGGCAACTTTCTATTTTCATATTGACTCAATGTTTACTTTGAAATTTTCCATAGTAGATTATCAATGATTAGTTTAATAGTCTCTCTATATTATCCTTTTAATATATTGATTACTTTCATGAAAGAATGGAAAAAAGAAACAAGGCAATAATTTGGCGCACCAGCCTATGTATTCATTCAGTAATTCATGATCTAAATTTACCCCCCCCCCCCAAAAAAAAAAAAAAAAAAAAAAAAAAAAAAATTCCGGTCAAAGGCTTTAGTTCAATTCATATATTGTTCTTTACAATATTTTTTTTTTAATTTCTTCATCACTTGATAAAGACCCAATGTATTTGGAACTTTATGTTTAATCTAGATATTCTATTGTCACTCACCACATTGGTGACAAAGACCTGTTTGAAGTTTAAAAGGATTTATGACTAACTTTCATAACTTGCCTTTATTTGTAATGTGTATTAATGTAAAAAATATCCTCTTTCGTATGTGTCATATTTTCAAATTTCTAAGTCTGTAGGAATTGGGCGTCTTTATTGTTCATTGTAATCTTTCTTACTGCTATCTTAGATTAAATATGAGATTTCAAGTTATGACTGTTTCCACTCCTTCTAATACATTTTTATTTGTAAAGTTTAAAAGAAAAACACTACTTTCCAAAACATAAAGGCCTCAACCTAATATTTTAAGATCTACATATGGGCATCTTTCTTGTATTGTAAAAAAAAATATTTTATTTTGTTTTCTCCTTCTCTGTGTAAGAGATTCTTTATTCAGATATCAGGCCACTTTACAGGCCAATGTTAAATACTCAATTCCTTCGAGTATTATAATAAACATTACCGTCACAGTTTTTATTATTTAACTGAGAATAATTATCAATTCTAGAATGTTTCATTTTGATATTTTATTACTTTGTGCGTCTAATAGATGTACCAGATTACATAAGTATGGACATCCCGCATTTCAAGCACTAATTTTGAAAAATAACTATAAATTTCGATATTTACAGATTGCTTTTTTTTCTTCACTTTATTACAAAATCCTGCCCAATGTTGATGGGGGGGGGAGGAAAATTTTTGTTATTATTCTTTGTTTGAAAATTCCTACGTTACTGAATATTAAGTGTTGATAAAACTTTATACTATTTAAATGGACAATAAAATAAATTGCTCTCTTACTGTGCACTTTTGTACTCTTATGATTTCTTTGTAAACTTTTTAACTATTTTACCATTTTTGTTAATTTTTCACACTTTAATGTAATACCACTCAGTAATGGTACTTTGGCATAGTGTATGCTATTTTCTTAAACAATCCAATTTTTTAAAAATATTAAAATTGTGTGTCATATTTTAGAGATTTTCAAGATACCTTTTATTTGTTACGGAATCATGTATCATTTCTTTTAAATAATGATATAGTTTTATTAGTTTATGACCTCTGTATAATAGTCTAATAGGTGTCGTTTTGCAGATTACACATATACGGTAATTTCAATGTGACCCAGTACATTGGTCCTGGGAAAATCAATATTGTCGGTGAAGCATTAGTCATGTCAAGTGATTCAGCGCGTGGGGTTTGTACCCTTGACCTGACCTGGATTTCGCAATCCAAGAATGATTCATTTTGTTGACCAGAAGTTAGATAGTAAGATCGTAATATTAAGATGTTGATTTGAGAAGGAATAAGAATTTTGTTTGTTTCAATGCCGCAGTACTGAAACTATATAATAAGATGTAATCGCAGCGTTCGTCATTCTACATAGTTGAGAGGTCTTTAATGAAATTGGTTCTTTATATGTGATAGTCTGCTTCAGAGATATTATTATACAGTACATTTTGGATTTAGTACTGCTACTTCAGAAATAATTTCCATACAGTACATTTTTGGGATCAACTACTGATATTTAAGAATTATACAGCTCCGTTAGAATTATCGGAAACATCTCTAGAACATGTGTGATATTTTATATTCACAAGGATTTATCTGGAATTAATAACACTTGAATATAACTGATTCTTATTGGCACGCCAGTACGTTGGTGGTTACATTCGGAATATTCTTCATTCGGACTATTTAGATTAACTTCCGGATTTGTGAACATTAGAACAATTTAGGACTTTTAAGGATATTCTATACTGTAAGTTATTTTTAATTCTTTCACTTTGATTGTTTGTCGAAATATTATTATATTTAAGAAAATTAAATATTTGTGTTTTAAATCTTGAAAGCTTGTTTGAGTCTGTTCTTTTGTTACATTACCCCTAGTCGTAACATATTAACACATTTTGTTAAGCATAAGAATAATAACTCCAAAAATAATTCATTTCACGTCAAATACATTCATTGATTTCTCTTTTGTTAATACAAGAAAACCTTGTATAAGTAATAATCAGTCAGCCGTAACGTTTATGCTGGCTACATTGATTTATTTATATAATTGCTCATATTTCCCTAAGAAATAAATATGTTTCAGAGTTCATCTTATTTAAATATCCTCTTGACTTCAAGAAATGCAATTTCAATGTGCAAGAAAAACCGAAATAGTGACAAATGGACCCTTATTAAGCATCCTCTTTAACAATTCTAAATAGGTTACCGCTCAAAAATATGTTGAACTGTCCTGGCTGAATCCGGTCTTTTACATGATTTTCGAAAACTGATTCGGTTTTTATTTGTACTAATTGCATTTTTCTGACTTCAACAATGACATAGTTCCTCAGTTATTACTGATCTTTCATAACCAGTTTCTAAATAACAATATTATGTTCTTAATGTTAGCATTTTATTTACATCTTACCACTAATTTTACAGCTTGAAACATTACAAAGAGATGTATATTTTTAGGAAGCCTATACATGTATTTAATTTGCACATATATTTGAATATTCATCTCTATGGATTGTATTTCTAAATGAGTAGATTAACTATTTAGTATCATTCAAAAGTTACAAATATATCGTTACTATGTAATTAGTGTTTAGCTGTTTTTAAACAGGGATAAGTTCCTTATCAAATTATTTACGGCATTTGCCATTTTGTTAGTCAATATATTACAGTTTACTTTAATATCATATTTTGTATTCAGTGCTGATTATTTGTGCATCTACAATTCATTAGTAGACGAACAACTGTGTACTGTTGTCTGGTCGTAGCCAAATACCCTTAATATATATATATATATATATATATATATATATATATATATATATATATATATATATATGTGTGTGTGTGTGTGTGTGTGTGTGTGTGTGTGTGTGTGTGTGTGTGTGTGTGTGCGTGTGTGTTTGTGTGTGTGTGTGTGTTTTCGATATGCGTTAATTATGTCAATACAGCAAATATTCTCACCTAAGTTGTTTATTTGTTGTTACTTATTTCAATTAAGGCAATGTTTGAGATTTTAAGTCCAGGAGCTATTATACTACATGAAATTATATTATATTATGTTATGTTATGTTATGTTATGTTATGTTATGTTATATTATATTACATTACATTACATTACATTACATTACATTACAATACATTACATTACATTACATTACATTACATTACATTACATTACATTATATTATATTATATTATATTATATTATATTATATTATATTATATTATATTATATTATATTATATTATATTATATTGTCAAATGTTGCCGCTACATATACATTTTGAATTATTATTCTTAAATGGTCAGATATGGCCCTGGAATGTGACCATCAAACACACTTGCCTTTTTCTCCTTTTTCAAAAAGTATTTAATAGCAAAATTTGCCTGAATAACTTCGAACACATAGCTGCACTTCATGGTGAAACCAGATTGTGTCATCCATGAGTGGTCATCGCTACCTGTAAATCCTTATGTGTTGTTTTGAGATCAATGCATGTTCCTCTTAAAATTTCGTGTTTTACACATTCGGTCTTTATTCTGTATATCTAGGTTCATTTGGAAATTTATTGCCGGTGGCTATATCCCTAAATCTCTGAGTATATCATTTCATTCTACTTTTAGTCAGCTATCAACGATCTCGTATTTACAAAATAAACTGATACATTTTCATTATAGCACCATCAATGTATGTGTTGCTTTTAAACAAAAGACAATTTTAATTCTAACACAAAATAATATCAGTGAGTTGGAGTATTATATAATTAGTATACATTTTCTTTGGGTTTCATAAATAACAAACATTTGAAAACACGTATGACTGCATTTTAATTCACAACTTTATGGAACCAGATGAAGCACAGTTAGACAAGACGGTGCATAAACAACACAGAACTACAATGTACTTATTACATCTCTCGGTTCAATCTACATCTAGCATCACTCATGTTTATATATATATATATATATATATATATATATATATATATATATATATATATATATTGAAAGCGCTTAGGCTAGTTAAAATCTAGTTTTGCACTGTTCGTTGTTAGTTTATTGCGTTTATCGTAATCAATCCCTAACACACGCGATCCCATGCTGGCTCCAGTGCACTTGAAAGGACTTTTATTCGCCATATGATTTGTACTATATATATATATATATATATATATATATATATATATATATATATATATATATATATATATATATAAAGTGTGAAATACTAACAATTATTGATGAAATATTTTTCATATATTTTTATCTTCCATATTTTCTCACGTGAATAATATATCCTTATGATTTTACACAAGAAAATGCAAGATTACCCATCATCCCTTGCTACTCTTGATTTTGTGTGCCAATAGAGGTTACATTTGGAGCAAGAAAAATAAGCATTTTATGAGCTTGAGCAATAAATGGATACTGTATTACCTCTCAGACATGGACATTACTTTTTGCTGAAGATATTTGCTTCCTTACGAAGTTATGTCTCTTTTACTAGCTTGACAATAATGGGGAAAACCTGGTGTGTTGTATCGTTAAATCGGACTTGTTTTTGTAGTCAAATAAGGTACAATAGTTTACAAAATGCCAAAAATATTATTTATTAGAAGCGATTAGTGCGTCCCAATTTAACAGTTGTCTCAAATCGCATATATATTTGTTTTACTGATCGGCCAATAAATGCAATTGAAACTGAGGTGAACGTGGGAGAAGAGGGTAGGCTTGGTGTACGGAAGTGTGATCTTAATCATCGAATCTTCCATTCAGAAGCATGTTTGTTATATAATAAAAAGAACATTTTCTTTTCCTACGTTAATACCAGATATATGTCATCGTGTTGTGTAAAACGTTAAAATATCACGTTTTTTTAATACCACTTTCTGAAACCGCATTCAAAATGTGTTACCTCGATCACACTTCTTGAGACGGTATTCAGAATATGGTTACCTTGATACCACTTGAAACGGTATTCAGAATTTGACTGCATTCATACTACTTCTTGAGACGACATGAAGAATGTGATTACCTTGATACCACTTCTTGAAACGGCATTCAGAATGTGATTACCTTGATACCACTTCTTGAGCGACATTCATAATGATTACCTTGATGCCACTTTTTGAACGACATTCAGAATGTGATTACATTGATACCACTTCTCCAAACTGCAATCAAAATGTGGTTACCTTGATACCTTTTCTTGAAACATCATTCATAAGTTGCAAACATCATACAAATCATCGAAGAACATACATGCAGTTCATTGATGTAAAACGTGTCGACTTACCCGCAGAACCTAGTCCATCGAGAAAAATAAACATTGTAAAATGATGTGTATAACATGTTTCATACTTTTATGCAAGCAAATTCATCCTGAAGTAAATGGAAAGTGCGCAAATGAGATTTGGTACCAAACAATCACTGCTTGTGAATACCTAAGGGGTAGAGAATGAAAAATTCATCACAAACGTAATAATATCTGGCGCAAAATAGTGCAAGCAAATAGTTTTTTTAAATGAAACATTTCGAGTTATGAAAATATAGATTTTGAACAAAGGTTCATCAATATTAACCGGATTTAGATGAAGTTTCGTTGGTAATGTTTCAATTATGACCTAGCGGACAGTTTGTATTCCACTTTGAGTTGAAATCCATATGCATCCATCTAATCTATTAAAAATGCATATATACATGTATATGCACATGCACATATACAAATGCATGCACACACTGTGCAATACAAAAGCATATTTCATATCATTGTACAAATCCATATATATATATATATATATATATATATATATATATATATATATATATATATATATATATATATATATATATACAGAGTTACATATAATATAAATACCCATTAAATATTCATCCATCCATCGAACTATCAATATCCAGACATTCTTACATACATATATACATACATGTATGCATGATTACGTACAAACATACACATGTATACATACATACATACATACATACATACATACATACATACATACATACATACATACATACATACATACATACATACATACATACATACATACATACATACATACATACATACATACATACATATATGCATGCATACATAGATACATACATACATACATGTACAATATACATACCACTATAGCACATACATTACATCTATGTGCCATACATCGCATATCGAAGGAGAATATATTCAACCAAAATTTTGGATACTGCAATAAGGTCATCACTCTGTGCCCGTTGTCACAAAGAAGATTGCCAGTATATAAAAACACCAATAAATGCAAGTTGTTTCCAAAAATGAGCCTTGGGTAGGGAATTAAAATCAACATATCATCACAAAAGGACATAAATTAACTAGTTTCTTGTAGTGTCTTCTCCTTTGTAGTATTCAGCATACATCGTTGAGCTCCTCCAGTGCATGATTTATATATTGTCATTTGATCTGACATTCCAAGAGCATCTTTTGAAGTTATTAAATTGATACTGACCTGTATATGTTCTAGTGTATACACATATACCAACGGTATATGTACATACGCCATACGCATTACCCATATACATATCCATAAACACAATGAACACAAACACCGACCGATATATATATATATATATATATATATATATATATATATATATATATATATATATATATATAAACCTCCATATGCCTTGATTTCTGTCCGAGGAATCCGGAGTAACTGTGTACTAAAATGGGAGTCAATTGCTGGGTCGCCGTGAGAGTGTGTCTGCTACGCACGAATGGCTATATCCACAACTATGTCCCATTTTCTTTTGGGAGAGACATGGAATGTGTGCTTAGTCGAGAAGTTATGGGGGTTGGTGCGTGCAGGCTAACCCGATGGCCCTGGCCTGAATCTCAGTAGAGGAGAAATCTACAAAAGTATCTAACTTGTACGACAATATGCTTTCCCTATATATAATCGCACTTCTTATTAACACCGTATGGTGCAGGAAAAGCTTTTTCCTTTCTGTCTGATGTATACTTGAAACTTTCTGTATTAACATCTATGTGCCTTGATTTCTGTCAGAGGAACTATGTACTTAGATGAGAGTTAATTACTGGGTCGCCATGTGTACTACACACTAATGCCTATGTACATGACTATTTTCCAACCTTTTTGGAAAATGTGCACTTAGTCAAAAGGGTATGAGGATTGGTGCGTGCCAGACACGCTTTGAATATCAGTAGATGACGAATTTTAAATAAGTTATCTAACCTGTACATATAATTTTACTTCATATTAACATGTATCTTCCTGTAGGATCCAGGAAGAGCACTTTCCGCTGTGTTGGTGTATATTTGTAATTTGCAATAATAAAATATATATGCAAGAAAGAATCTTCCCCTACAAAACTTTAGTCGAGGCTGATCAGAAACTTGATTCCATCAGGCCTGTTTGGTTTGATACGAGAAACTCAAGGATCCCTTAGATAAATCTTGACTTAGCCTTTATTGTACATACTATGAATTAACTTTCCCTAGCCGAATTTTGTTTATGCCACAATCACGTGTTCAGAAAATTGATTCTATTCAGACCCCACGTTGTTACTACACGATTTCTTAACCAATTATTAACAAAACATTTGTAGTTAAAAATTAAAATGCTCACTTTATAAACAAATGTTAGTTATGCCTCCACTTAACAATCAATAATTGCATCTTTCTGGACTGCAAAGTTTGCATGGGAAACTGCAGAACGCATTAACCAGCATTTTGTTAGCCATTATTACCCAGAAAGACAATTAGCTTTAGCTAATTTTATCTTATGCCTCCACTAACTAATTGTAATCTTGATTGCATTAGTATTTTCAGTGGCTACTAATAAAGCGCATATGCCTTTAGCCAAATCTAGCCTATGTTCTCTTTTAGAGCGAGAGGGTTAAAATCAGATTTCCTTGGCCAAAATTGGTTAAGTTAATCAATCTGAATGATGCAAATTGAGATATAAAAATATTTTTCCTATATGAAACTTTTGGTAAATCTATATAAATGACCTAGATAACTCCTATCCTAAATAAAAAGTATACCGAGTTTCCTCTGCCTCTCCCACTCTGTATTATATATTACGGCTGGGTACTGTCCAAATATCGAATACAAGTGGAAAAGGCCAGAGGAAACTCTGACGAGTTTAAATTTTGTCTTAGTGTTTTACCTTTTAAGGTCATATCTAAGTAAAGACAATATTCGCTAAACGTATATGTATACCAGTACCCTCTTTTAAACTTTGCATGAACAGAATTAAATAAAACAATAAACAAGGGTACATGTATTTAATTAAGTGAAAATTGTTAAACCAGGGTATTATGCAAATATTTTCAACTTCATTGTTGTCACTTATATTATTTGCAAAATAACCTTTGTAGATCGTATTGATTGGAGGTAGGACTAGGACGTCACAACATTTTTGTCAATAAATATAAGATGTCCAAGGGGATAAAAAAGCATCATTCATAATTACTGATTCTCTTATGGCTCTATCAAAACACATATAGGACCAACTAGACTTTGGGGTGAATGTGTTTACATAACTCCAATTAATCCTCTGAGTAATTTAGGACGAGTAGCGATAACAAACTTTTGCTATCGGACGACGGAAGAGGGACTTTGGCGGGTGACGGACGACGATAGACAGACGAAAGGCCATCGTATAAGCTCTACTAGTCTATAACCAATAGAGCTAACAATTCTAGTCATTTCTTTAAAATAAAATTACTTTCAGAAAATGCAAAATAACATATGCTAACTTCATTCCATGTTGTGTCCAAGTTAGTTCTTAGCATTAGTATATTATAAGTCTTGGTGAAGTTAAACTTAGAACTAGTGCACTTTATTTCATTAAAAATATGACAAAATGGAGGAAACCTGTAACAAACTTAATAAGAATAGTGATGCCTTGAATACTATATTATTTAGAAATCATTTTATTTCCATTTATATTTTTTAAATTGAAATTTGGTTTACTAACTTAGTCATTCCAAGGACATCATAGAGAGGACTCCTCGAAAAATAATACAGAAGGTTTCTGAGAACATAATCAATATATTTGCAAAAGAATCCTTAGCTGGTCATTTACCACTGGGAGCCCTAGTTACGTTTACAATGTCGTAGTGATGGCATAACCTAAATATGGCTAGTGAAAGTTCATAAAACCTTTCTTGAACAATGGAGACTTACCCAAAATGTGGCAAACGAATTATGTTGCATCTCGTGTCAAACTAAAAGACTCTAGTTGCGGCATATCCAACATTCGTTCAGGAAACGCCGATTTGAATTTTGATATATTGAGGTTGTAAATATTTAGCAGATAGGTGATGCAGTTTCTTGAGTAGCACTCTTGAATCCAAATTGAATTATGTGGCAGCCAGATCTGTCAGTAAGCGATTGTTGTCTGAATAGCCCATCTCTAAAAGTTATAATCTGACAAAGCCCATATGTATGTGTAACATACACTCCTGTCATGACGCAACTGCACACCAAATTTTATGAAGATGTATCAAATTGCTCGAAAGATATCAACTGGCAGGAATGTAACAGAGAAACAGACGGATTTACTTGTTTTAAACTCGTAAAATACTTATCAGGCAGAGAAGATTCTTGTGCAAGGCACACTGTGTAATCATACAAGATGATACCATCCTGTCATCCTGTCATTCCAGAAGAACCAGAGCCAGACCCGGTTGCCATAAGAAATCTACCAACGAAAGAGGTTATGAATGTACCAAACAAGAAAGACAGCACAAAGAAATTAGAATACGAGTACGCCCAGGAGGTCTGGAAGGAGTTCGGCTGCCGGTCCCTTGGCGACTACTACCATTTCTACCTGCAGACTGACGTTTTGCTGCTGGCCGACATCTTTGATACCTTCTGCGACTTGTCTTTCTGGCACTATAGCCGAGACCCAGCCCACTAATTCAGCGCCGGGAATAGCCTGAGACGAGTTCCTGAGAAAGACGGGGGTTCAGTTTGAGCTGTTGATGGATTTAAATATCCATCTGCTTCTGGAAAAAGAGATCCGCGGTAGCATCTCAATGGTCGGCAGGAGGTTTGGCGAAAGACAACAACACGAGCTGCCAAGACTAAGGGTGACTTTGAGAAGAACATCTTCAAGCTCATGGATAACTCGGTCTTTGGTGAGACGATGGAACTGGATCCGCGTCCACCTCGTGCGGCTGGACGGCGAGGAGGACAAGCAACGCCTATTCAAAGCCGACCGGGCATTTGAGTTGTGGAAAATCTTTGATGGTAATCTTGTCGCGGTCCACAGCAAGAAAGCCAACCTCATGATCATCCTCCCGATCTACGGGGGGGGGGGGGGGTGCGATTACTGGCCTTTCTAAGTTCTTGATGTATAAGTTCTACTACGGTAGCATCAAGCCCCGCTAAGAGGACAAGGCGGGCCTCCTGCACAGTGACAAGGACAGCCTGCTGCTTCGCATCGAAACCACCGAAGTATACGGCGACATGGCGCTGAATGCGACCATCTAAGACACCAACAACTACCCGGGGCCACCTCCCCTAGAGCGCGATCAACAAGAACGTTTTCGGGAATTTTAAAGATAAGTGCAACGGAATGCAGATCGTTGAGTTTGTAGGTCTCCCACCCAAGATGTACTCAATCCGGCTGGGGGGCAGAAATGATAGTAGACCGCAAGCAGATCACCGAGATCCGGAGGCTAAAGGGGTCACAAAGGCCGTGCGCGAGCGCAACCTCCGACAAGAGCTTTACAAGAAGTGCCTGGATAACCGCGTGGAGCACAACCAGCCCATGCAGTCCATCCGAAGCGCCCGCCACAAGATGGGGCTGTACCTCGCGGCTAAAATGAGTCTCTCGCCGCTGGACACGAGGAAGTGGATCGCGCTGGACGGGGTCTACACCTGGATGTACGGCCAGTACCGCATCGCACAAGAACAACTCTTTTGGATGCAGGAGTACCTCGACGAGCTCTTTGGCCGTAAATGACAATGCAGTTGGTAGCAGGTGCACCCTAGGGTTACTAGCCAGCCCCTCCCACTACATGTTCCTGTGGAAACTATGGTTTTCTGGTGGATGGCGGTAGTACCGAGATGTAAGCAATGCGGTACCGGCAGAGTACCGACGGAAATCCTATACAAGTACCGGCAAGGTACCGACGACGGAAGTGGTGCAAGTCCACAGGTCAAAGCCCAGGTACAGTTGACACGGCCTAGGAAGCCTGCCTTCATAGAAAAACTGGGCCTCCTAGGTAAACTTCGCTTACATTAAGACGGCAGCAAAATGAGAGAATATCAGCATGCCGCCTGCGCGCGATTTGCTCCCAAGCAAGGTACAGGAAATGCAAAGCCTCCACCGAATAATTTCTTCTTAGGAGGCGAAAAATAAATTTCGAATTGGGACTAATCGCCTTTTCAGAATATGGCGCGAAAACTGAGAATAAAACAAGGCTGCGCTATTTCCTCCGAAAGATAAGAAAGCAGAAGAAAACTGAGAAGAAAACTCGACCACCAAAAACAACCTAGCGGATGCGCAAATTCCGATTTCATACAAAATGGGCAAAGCCTTTCCTCTGATGCTAGTTACACCTGCATGGTCCCCCAGTGTTGCTGACTTCTACACCCGACTTCGCAGCTTATAAGCCCACACGTTGTTGGAACAAAAATGCTGGACTTGGTCGCACGAGCGCTGGGAAAAAATAGACAGAACCCAAGATGAGGAGCTGGCTGAAATAATCCGTTTGGTCAGGGGCGCAGAAATTCACGAAACGGATGTTGAAAAAGTTCGCGAGAGGCTGAAAAGAGAGGAAGAAATAAAGGAAGATCAAGATGAAAAATTGTATCTCTGCGGCCGGCAGCAAATTTTTGCGTTAGAGATCTACGCTGCATGAAAACTTAATACAGAAACCCGAATGGCTGGCAACAATGGTGCAAGTGCCGTTGCGGCGATAAGGAGACAAAACAAACACAGTACAGGAAACACAATTCAAGCCCGTCTGGGCAACAAACTGCTAGCAATTCTATATGCAGTGGTGGCGGCCATGTCACCATTTTTTGGCGTCGCATGGAAGGCAGGTTTATTTCGCCGCATCTTTTCGGGCTTGGAGTCTTGGACTTTTCGTTAATTTGGTCTCTGCTGTATCTCCAGTTCCATCTTTCATTTCGCGGTACCTCGCGATTTGTGCTAATTGCGAAGGACCCAGCCGAGTCGCGTTGGACCTACCTTTGCGTTCCATGTGATGTTCAGAAAATGTTACCGATAAATATTGGTAAATATCGGTGAAAATAGCTGTACTTACCGGGACCACAGATACTTACCGGTGCCTAACAATAACGTTGCCCGTATTTACCGGTCATACCAGTAACATCGATGTTTATCGGTAATGTTAACGGTGCTTCACGCTCGAATGCCGATGACACAGACTGTGCATGGCAAAGCGGCCGGAAGGGGGAAAATGAAAAGAGTTGGAGAGGGAATTGACCGATGCCACAAAGAAGCTGGTCGCAGCGGCCGACAAACTGCAGACGCGGCGCAAGGAGGTCGCGTCCCTGAGGAAAGAGCTTTCGAGCGCGCTGGCCGATCTCACGAAGCATACAGAACACTTTGAAAAATAGGCTGCAGACATCAAGCAACTAAAAAAAGTAGCCCAACGGGAGTGCACGATGTTCCGGGAAATGAAACAGACCGACGCGGAAACCAAGACCCTCGGGGCTGAAGTGGAGACGGTGTGCGCCGGGAGGGGCGTGCACAATCTGGCATTGAAAAAGAACACTCAGACCTTGGACAGGCAGATGTTTTGATTAAAAAGATCAGCAAGCTGGAGAGCAGCAAACACGCCGCAGAATATGCGCAGTCCACAAGCGACGCCCCTTTATGGTTCGAGGCGCTTTTGCATCCAGTAGTAGGCGGGGCCGCGCCGCTAATACTCGCTGTCGCGGTCGTCCTTGTCATAGTTACTCTTTTGCGCTCATTTCGAATAAAAAAGGCAAAAGCATTTCCCCGGATGCTTCCCTCCGGCCTGTCTCGCGTCACAAGATAGTTTCTCGCAACTCGTACCCTGCGGCACGCTCAGGGAGGGGTGGTGTGTGGCTAGGTCCTGTGGTTCCTGTCGTGACCCGCGCCTAGTCAGCGCAGCACCCCTGGCATCCCTTTGGCCGAAACCAGCATGCTGTGGAAAAAAACCTATCTGGGCCACTGGACCGGCCATCGGCGAGAATCTGCCGATCTCTCAGGGCATGGCCGAAACAAACTGGAAAAATCTGAACTGCTGCACACAAAGCTTTGGAAGACTGCAAGTCTTGCAAAGTCTTCGCGAGACTTTGCGGGACTCCGATGGACCTTGGTAGTCGAAATATCTCGTCGGGGACCTCTAAATGTGACGCTAATTAATATTGCGGTATGCTTGCTGGCACCTAGTAGTTTTGATTCGCATTGGGGCGGCTAACACACAATAGTTCAAGCCTTATCAAGACCCAAGCCGCGTTGAGCTCGCCAGAACAGGCATCCTGCTGGGGCTCGATGCGTTGAAGCCTCTCAAAGAAAACGTTATGTTAGGGCCAAACATAAATGGCGACAAGCCTGCCAAAACCAGCAACATTCCGGGACCCATTCAGCTGCGACCCGACCCTTGTCTCAGCAAAATTCTAACAACTGTCCCAGGTCAGCATTTTACATCGCCAAACATCCCATAATACCAGAGCTAAAAAAAAAAGACCCCAGACCTAAAAATGTATTGCCACTAGTATTTATACCTCCAAAAACGAAGACCCCAACGAAACCCACCTGAACACCGCCGACCCTTCTATCACCTCTTCGGAGACTAACTAAATCAAAAGTCCCATTTTACATCTACTAAAATTCTAGACTATGCAGCCACATATTGGCTATACTTCCAGACTATCAAATATATATATAAGCATGTATGGGAGCATACATAAAACGTTCTTCACGCATCAAGTCTTACAGACAACAGGAGAATACAGTTCACCACATTATAGAAATATTAGAATACAGTTAATTCTTCTACTGTTTTTCTCACAGCACTTAGAAAATAATCAAAATCCTATACTATAAAAATGCACGAATGTATAACTGTTTCAAATTTATTTCTTCCAACAAAATATATAGTATCAACAAGCAAAAGATAAAAATGTACTAAAATACAAGTATAACATTAGATACACGTTAATACAAACCTGCATATATATATATATATATATATATATATATATATATATACTTACCTGTATGCATAGAATTAAAACTGCAAAATCCATTATACATAAAAGGATGTACTAATCTGGACATATACACATATATCGCGCGATGCCACGTCATTTTGATTGGACAAATAGCTGCAAAGTTGAAAGCAAAAGACTTCAAGACAAGCTGTTGGGTACAGAAATAATAAACTTACCTTTTTCTACCTGTACAACATCTTAGAATTGCATGTACGAAACTTACCTATATAAATCTAACACTACTTTTAACCGTAAAGAACCTATGAAACAAAAGGAAAAATATTAAGCATTATGAAACAACTATGTTTACATGTATGTATATTATCATCTTCCTTTTATTTCGGTGAGAGCAATTATGTCCTTTTAGGTACAAATACTTCTTCCAAGTAAACATCTTACATATACATATGTTTAACAAATCTTGTGCATGATCTGCTTTTACCATATTAAACAAGAAATGGGTTCCTTTTATATACCGAAGACATTTGTCTTCGGGGCTCTTGCCCTATACATTTTCACTTTAAGCATCATGCAAACTCATTAGCTGGTTGAGGTTATTGCAAAGACTCTTGAGAAATTGTGTCTTTCTTTTTCTTCCAAATTTGCGAATACTGATCATTTTTAAAAGGCACATTATCGGTAGTTATTTAATTTACATTTTCAACAAAGCGCATAAAAATATGTATTGCATCAAAAAGCTTAATACATGTAAGTACACCCCAACGTATGCCTCACTACTATCGTTATTTAAGTTGATACTAATGATGCTGGTAAAGAGTGTTATTCCTAAAATGAAATCTAAAAGTGTGAAACATACCCAAAATGTATAATTAATAAACACACTATAGCAGAGTGAATTTGGCTAAACTTTAAAATAGATACAGTGATTCTTTCCACCACTATTTCGACAGTATTTGCATAGTACAAGTGTTATTAAGAACAAAAAGAAAAAAAAACTAAAAATTCTGTATAAAATGTAAAATGGCCAACAACGATATTTTCTAATCGATTTATATAGACCTACAAGGAAAGCCGAGCAAAGTTTATTTCGTGCATTTTGCATAAATACAATCATTAAATCTAAGAGCGGACCGAGACTGACATACTTTCACATTCTGAAGAAACGCTTGTCATGTATCAATGCAAATCAATATAGATAATCAAGCAAAAGATTTTATATAAACTATACTAGTGTTATCATCTTAAAGGTAGCTAACAAATATTAGGGCTGCATCTCAAAGCTGCCCTTTGATGTGACGATCTGATGAAAACTTAGATTAATAGTGGAACTATTGTATGGCGTTCCTATTATGCACAATTACAAGCAGTAAAGTTAATCATCCCGAAGTTTTACAAATGGCAGCAACACTGTTACAACTTTACTCCTCCACAATAAGAGTACGGCTTCTTTCACAGATGTGCCCTCCCCCCCCCCCCCCATCCCCGATGGAAAAGCTTATATTTGAAAGTAGGGTAAAGGGGAGTATCTGTGTAAGGCTATCATATCAGGTACCACTCAAAGCAATAAAGTCTATAAGACAGATTGTTTTGTTTAAGCTTTAACGATTCTAAGCAGTGTTTTGATGCAATCCAGGTGCTTATTATAATAAACAGTAATGCAGCTGCATGGCAATAAAACCGCAGTGGCTTCTGATGGGGTTTTTTTTAAATTAGAAGAAAAATTGAAGCTAGTTAGTTAAGTAATATATATCCAAAACATTTTATAAATTGTAGTATATATATGAGGAAAACACTTCTGAGTGCGTTTTGAGATAAAAACAAAAATTCAGACATAATTTGTAATGAAATGAATTGCAAACAAATGATGCAAAAAATGAAACTAATACCATGAACATATTTGTTTCCGTAATCGCATTTGTCTTGTACAAACAAAAAACAATTTCTGACCAAATACTGGAAGTCTAAATGGCAACATGGAAAAAATTGACAATGCTAACGAGATTATTAATGATGCGTTACTGAAAAGATATTTATCAAGCTTTCAAGAAACGTACGAAAACAAGAAAGTTATAAGATTTACTCACCGTATTTTCTATACATTTGCTTTCCATTTTCATTGACTAAAGCAGAGTCAAGATAACCACTCTCAAAATATTTATCCGTGTTTATGCATATTTCTGTTATTGAAGGAGCAATATTTGTAAAGCTCATGCGTAAAATAAGATAGAAAGCATCGCATGATTATTCTTAGCATATGTCAGTATGGATAAATACAATTAATCAGGCATAAAGTTTACTCACATTGCAACCGTCGTTACTAAGTTGATGAAAACAATTATTTGGGTTATTATTATTTGAAATATAATTCCATCGTCAGGCTCAGATGTTGATTGAGACATATGGGAACTGCCGTCGCATAACTCTTCCTACAATCAACACGTGTAAAATCAGTAGTCAGTAAGTTGCTCCCCTCAAAACTGCATTACTATTTTATTTCAAGATTAAAATTTGGTGTATGGTACGTTACTTAAGTGTGATTTTAGTCACATGTATTGTAGGTGCAAGGCAATAAAACGGCTGATACCATTCTAGATTAGATGTTTAAGATAACGGAGAGAGCATTTAAATATATACTTTATATTTCGCTGGAAGGACATAATCAATTATGAATCATGGTGCACAAGTGTAGAAAAACTGTACACATACAATATATAGTCCCAGAAATATCCTTATACTTAGCACGAAATGAATGACAATGGTTTAGAAATGGAAATAATTGGAGAAGAAAAATTAGTATATTTTGATAATTGTGAAATTTGTCGAACTATAAGCTAGGAATCACAGATTTTGAAGATATTTTGTGGATACTGAGAAGTATTAAAATATAATGGTTGATGGTTTCCTAAAATCAGAATTTTTGTTTCGCGTGAAAAATATGCACAATAATTTTTTATGTCACATTAATGTATACGTCAAATTTCGACAATAAATTCAAACCTCGACACTTAGGCAGATGAAAATAGGCTACAAATACCTAAACAATCAGTTAAGATAATATTTTTAAAAACAAAGGATTGATGGGCTATGAGAATATTACCTTCAGTAATGAAAAAGAATGCGTAAAGGAATAATGTAATTTCATGAGAACATAACTCTATTTAAACTATACAAGGTTCCCAATATATTTTATCAATATTATTGAGATCCGGGTTAGATATTGCATACGACACTTCTATAATATGTTAAAATAAACAAGATGGGTGGGATATGATATTGGTTTTGAACAACAGTGATAGCGTCGAATTGCTTTGTAGATAATGAGTAGCTGCAGAGACCTTGTTGTTAATCTTGAAGGATAGGTTTTCCTAAAAATTTTAAATATCGCTGAATTAACCGGAATGAATTGTCAAAATATTACTCACAATAATACGATTAAAATGAGGTATCTTGCACTATTCGGGTGTTCCTTGAGTTGTCTGCAGCCATTATATTTATTCGTGTGAAAACTTCCTGCTGTTGTCTATATAGGCAAGTCACGTGGGCTTTGACTTTGTTTTAAATAGCAGTGATAACCTCAACCATGTTAGCACATGATTTAAAGGAGGTAAATTGCAATCTGCTGTAATGTCATAAAATGTATTGAGTTGTCTACCTTTACTATGAATCGACTCGGCTGCCCCATTCATATCCTGTATTTTTTGCGGGTTACCACAGGGCCACCGCTCTATGATTGCGCTGCGTATCAGCGAAGTGCATGCTGTATTTTGTTTGGAAACTAAACTGAATGTGAGCACAGTGGATTGTTTGTGGGGCAACCACTTAGACTTGATGTGGGGCTACTCCGGAAATGAGTATTCGAGGATGCAGCCATAGTTTAATATCGCGCAGTTTCCTACTGAATAGATTCCAGCATTTCACTGAAGAAAAAGCTAATGAGATTACCTTTTTGCAGCTATAAATGTTTTTGAGGTAAATTCTTGACTGTGAACTACGCATACAAGCCAGAGTGTACCTATCGCTACACTAGATGACCCTTAAAACAGAAGAGTCTGTTTATAAACATGTGGTGAAATCGAATTGGCCAGTCACAAAGGCACGATATTAAGATAAAAACATTCATTGCCTAATCCGCAGTATTTTCCCGTATGTTAGAAGACTGCTTAGAAAGTCACTCGAGACCCAATCTCACGTTCGTTAGGTATGTATCTATTTGGTCGTGATATTAAGAAATGCAAAGATCAAACTAAAATTCAGAACACTGAATTAATATATTTGAAAAACATGTCATAAATAAACAAATAGATGCATAGAATAATTACTTAGTAAATGAATAAGTAAATGCATGAGTAGTTCATTTCTTTAATTATGATGGCGTGCAAATGCTTACATTTATATTGATTTCTATGATATTGAAGCTTTTGTATAGATTGTCTATCCTTAATAGCAACCATGCGAACTTCACGACGACCTCTTTTTTCAAAGGAACGTTATCAATATAGAGAGTAGCTACCTATTTACCGACACAATCCAAGACGACAGTATGAAATGGAGCGTATTTAACCAAAACAGAATCGCGTAGTGACCAAATAGGACCGAGCGGAATGAATTCGAATTCGAATAATTAAGTCAATGCATAGTGTAATTGAAAACTGTATACGGTATCACTACACTAACTGAGCCAATCAGCTGTTATTGCATTATATTGTAGTCCCGGAGAAAATCGTTAATATTTTTTCTGATTTGTTCTGGAGATTTGCAAAGCACTGAAGAATTTTATTTTTATTACAGAGTTCATCCACTGGGCTTGGGCGTAGGGTGACAAAATATCTGCACCAAATATCCCATTCATTTCTTTCCAATCCAAATATTTTCAACTATGCCGTATGCTGATTGGTGGATATGTTGTGTCCTCGTTTGTGCCTAGCACAAGTAAAAAAGTCTTGGTGCATCTGAACTTCAAACTCAAACAATGCGGAAAAATGAAAGAAATACATAAGAAATTTAATTAGTGGGGTGATACATATAACATACATTGTAAAACGCATCGTTCATAGATCTAGACATATATGCAATCAAGTGATTTCTTTAAAAACCAGTGGTATATAAATGGTTGCCGTGTACAGACTCTTGCAGTACATTATTTATGGTATTTTAAGTACATATCTGGAGTGTATTATTATGTTTAGCTCCTTACTTGTGTTTGGTTTTGCTCTTTTCTTCCTATCATACTTTATTCCGTCCTTCTTTATTTTTCATTTATTCCACCTTTCTTTCAAAAATCAAAAGAACATAAACTCCAAATCTTAATATAAAGGTTTGTACAGTGGCCGATGACGTACCCGACGACCTGGTTTGAGCATTACGATTTAAAATTACAACGTTCTAGGGAGACAAAAATTGTGAGTTAAAAATAAATAAAAAAAACAAGCAAGACATAAATAAATTAATGTTTCTATCTTTCTCTTCTTCAAAGTGGAAATATTAAATCATTGAAAATCCAATGTACACTTTTGAAACAATCATACAATTGAAATACATTTTGTCCTTAAAAATACTATTGTATTATAATTAGCAATCATTTTTGTTATTAAAATGCATTTTTTTTATTTACAGCATATGTGCGTAAATAAACAAAAATATTTTTTTAAAAAAACGTACGGATTGAATAAGTGTCGGAATGTCTGAATGAAATATATTTGTGTCAATTCAAATGATTGCAGCAGACTAGTACAAGCTTGGATTAGCTGAGTGAAATGCTTGGATAATATTGTTCAAGATTACTTCAATTTTATCTGAATGCTCCTTTACATTCTTATAACTGTCAAATATCTATTTGCTTGGACTCTATCGACCAACAACAGATTTTGCATCGAATAACAACTGGACCTAACATTAATAGGATAACTGTCAAATATCTATTTGCTTGGACTTACACGACCAACAACAGATTTTGCATCGAATAACAACTGGACCTAGCATTAATAGGGTAACTGTCAAATATCTATTTGTTTAGTCTCTATCGACCAACAACAGACTTTGCATTGAATAACAACTGGACCTAGCATTAATAGGGTAACTAGTATGATGCAGTTCATCTTGACCGACAATTGATGCATTAGAGATGATCCGCTTTTGTTTTCGACCCACATTGATGAAAGTGTATCAAAAGCGATTGTAATTTTTCTTCCATATTAAGAGATCTGTCATCAAATAACCCTGTCTACTGTTGAGTAGCACACTTGGCATTGTGTGCATCGCAATAAAATATTAATGAAAAAAACTTGCCTCACTAACTTTTCCAAGACAAGACATTACACAAATTCGTATGTGTCATTATAGTTGGCAACATTTTAACGTAATGAAAACAAATTGCCTCACTAACTTTTTCAAGACAAGACATTACACAAATTTGTATGTGTCATTATAGTTGGAAACATTTTAATGTGCAAGCATGTTTATTTCAGTTACTCGACATAATAAATCTAATAAATCTATCAGACTCGAGCATACTCCACAGGTATGAAAAGATATTAACTGCTTTTCCTCAAGGCCCAACTCCTCGAAATCCAAAACAAATAATTGACTACGATCACTTAACATATTTTATCAACGTAACCAGGAAATTATAAATATTTAACATGTTCAGCGAAATGAACACATATGAGATAGATAGCAGACGAAATTTGTGGAAACAACCATTTTCTTATGTTTTAAAACACTTTCATATATATATATATATATATATATATATATATATATATATATATATATATATATATATATATATATATATATATATATATATATCGCTTTGAAATGAGGTATTCATACCAGTTTGTATGTTAACTGATGGTGAGAAACAACCATATGGTGAGGAAAGCCCTAATCTTGAATATCAGGTGCATGCTTTCTGTCTGTAGACCTAAAAAGAAAACATGCGAAAAAGTCGGTGATTGGCAAAGCAACAAACAGAACAATAATTAATAATAATAATAATAAGAAGAAGAAGAAGAATAAAAATAATAATAATAATTAGAAGAAGGAGATAATTGTATCAATAATTATTCCACAGAACCATTTTGACGCTCAAAGATTGACTGAAAAAATAAATGAATTTTCAATCTCCGAAAATATATTTGTGATCACAACAAATTCTAGTCAGTCCTGAGAAAAAGCAAGCAATCGAAATGACACAAATGTGTGCATCTAAAGACATTATTCGAAAACCACACAAGCATTTGATTCAAGGGAGGTAAATAGCGTAGTCTTCATCTAGTATGATTTCTAGTATGCTTTCACAACTCAAAAACAGTAAGGTGTCGAAATAGGCAAGATGTATGGGCTTTGATTTTGTATTATCAAGTCTAACAGTCTCGAATTATTTTTTCGCAGGATCAATTCCTGTGTGAATATCTGCAAGGGATTTGTAAAGGTCAGATGTTAAATGAGATAAAGGACACTGCCAGAGTTGACAATCTCGGTTGTGTTTTGGATGGAAGTCAATCAAGCAGATGCTTTGCTCTAAATCGGATCCTCGCAGCTAATTGGATCACAAACAGGTAAATACGACCATTTGTTATTGTACAAATGAATTAGGTAATACGGAAACTACCAGTGTATCGTGTAAAAGTGCAAATAAATATACTTAAACAGGCAAATGTTATACGCAAGTTGGTTTCTTTTGATACCATCTTAGTGGAGAAATAAAGAAAACTAAACAGATTCTGTTTGGCACATACATCTTATTCTGAGTGGTTTATCTTATCAGAGTCATGTTTATTTCCGAAGGTATGACCAGACATTAACTGTTTTGTTTACAATTCACACTAAGCAAGATATGTATCGTAAACACAAACTGATAACGATCAATCATAACTTAATTATATTTAAATAATATCATGAACAGCTGTCGCGTTATTCAGTGATTTATGCTTTTAAAAACATCACAATCTGTGATTTATATGTTATTTTCTTGAATTGTAATGCTTTCAAGTTTCTGATAGGTTTCACTGGATTGGATACAGTTTCCTCTCAATATTCTTTAATTGTTATAAATGGCTATAATATGTGCTTGATGAAGTAGAGAAGGACACAAACATTTAGTAATTTTCCATTTTTTACTACAGCATCAAACATAGTCATTACATTAGTTTAGAGCTCTCAATTAAATCGTAGTCATTAATTTTACATTGTTCCAAATTTAGTATTATGTATCGTTACTATATCTATATCTATATATATATATGTGTGTGTGTGTGTGTGTGTGCGTGCGTGTATAGACTTTTTTTGATTTGATGCATACAACTTAATCAGTTAAATTGTAATCAATGACTTTACATTGATCCAAATCTTGTTTTAACTTACCTGTGTGTGCGTGTAGACTTTGATTTGATGCATACCACTTAACCTGAGATATGCCCGTTAGTTGGTTAGTTATATAATGTAAAAATGACAAAACATAGAACAAAAAATATTTTAGTTGCATACAAGTTTACTTCAATTCTATCCGAATGCTCATTTACATATTTTACAGTATAACTACTACGTGGTACAGTAAATTATACCCGCATTGACTTTGTTCAATTATAAAACTATACAGCGCTCTTACAAGACATCCATTGTGCGCAAAACTATTTGTATATTTAAATTCTCTGGTCAAAAGGTTGAACAATCTGTGATCAAATTACCATGTCTCCCGCCAACCAACACAATAGACGCCGGATGCATGCCATACTGTTAATCATTCATCAAGAAAAAATAGTATTTCACAAAAGTAGGTCAAGAACACAAAACCCTGGGCAAGTTCGTATCTGACACTATAGTTCACACCATTTTAGTACACAAATATATTTGCTTCACTTACTCAATATACTTTATCTGACTTGTGTCTCTTCTAAAGGTATGATCATATACTAACTACTTTTTACAATTCATACTCAGCAAAAATACATATCGTAAACATATATTGATAACTATCAATTGAAACTTAATTATTTTTTAACCGAAAACTTTCAATCTTGTATTTATAACATCTATAATATATATATATGTGTGTGTGTGTGTGTGTTCATGCAAATTAACATTTTCCGTCTCTACGCAAATACTATCGCAGTTGGAATACAAGTATCTGGATTGTACTTCATGTAATTTTGTGTTGAGATGTGGTTCAAATACCCACTTGGGGATTTACTGGGGGTGAAATTATACCATATTGTGATGAAAAGCATGGTCTCAAAACTTAAGCATATACTTTTGGTCTACAACAATCAGTAAATGTTGTAAGAAAGTCGATGATTTGTAAAATAACAATTTAATCATAACATCGCATTAACTATTATTAATAGGTTTTCCGATTGTCTGAATAAGCATTTATGTGATAGTACCCTTGCATTTTAAATTGGCTTGTACTGGATAACTGCTACCTGGCAAAGGTAATTCGAGCCACGGTGACTTTGCTCTATCACGTAAACACACAATTCACCATTACAAGACAGAAATTGTTCGCAAATCTCGAGTTACCTATTAATTGTATGTTCCAAAATTAAGATCTCCCTAATCAAATTGCCCTCTTTTTACATCTACAAAAAATATCTTCCTAAATTTGCCAAGATAAGAACCTGTGGATGATCGTATCTGTCAGTGTAGATAAAAGCATTTTATTTTGATGCACAACCTATTTTTGCCTCACTTACTAGACGTACTTAATCTATGACAAGATAATGTGCATTTGTAAAATTCTAACTCCTTAAGACACATGTAAATTTTAAAGTTCGTACAATCTAACAAGTAAAATGTAAATACTTTAAACGTCTGGTGATTAACATATATATATATAGTCAATAACATTAGAGCAAAAGTCAATTTTCTGATTACTCGTTCATCCAAAGGATGGATGTTGCATGAATTTGCTGATAAGGTTATACACTAAGCAAAGCAACTGCTACATAATGCAGTTAATTATGATACCCAATGGCCACTTTCAATATTGTAACAAAGCAACACAATTGCAAGATATATAGTTTGCAAAATAGGGTCTTTTTAAATTCTAAATGTGGGGCTCTGTTTATTAAATTACCATGTTTACTGCCGACCTACACCGCAGAGACCGCACTTGTCGCCATAAATTGATTATTCATCGAATAACATTTGCTTGCAAAATTTGGCGAATCTCTGGCGGGGATGTGTCAAACTGTACATGCCATAATAATGTTATACACAATCTTATGTCTTCAGTTTGAAAGAAAATAATCAATTAGAAAAACTAAATAAGCTATATCTGCAAACCTCGGCAATTATCGGAAAATGTCAGTGGGCGGTAAAGATGACAATAGTAAAACTGGACTAACACAATGTTTTTAGGATAATATTTCGGCAAGCTCATCATTTTTTAACGCTTGAGATAAAATAATAAAAATTATAATATTCTAAAAATGCATTTGTAATCTAGACAGTATTGATGCAAACACCTGGGAAACTTTCCTGAAAAAATCAATATCGACGAATGGAATTAATGAATTGTCAAAATTGTGCACACAGTAATCAGTTCATTTAACTTGGTGATGTTGTCTAATAGCAGGACGTGTTAACTTGCACTTTATTTTTAATAACAGTGATAACCTAGATCGTGTGTTAGTATTCAATGAGTTGAATTTACTCTCTGTCCCATTCATAGATTCGACTTATTATTGCAAGTATTATGCATTTTATTCAAAAGATAAAAAAAAAACATGAACAATTCGGTTCAGTGCATAATAGAGGCTGGGTGTATATCAGTTTCAAATGACAGACAAATTGCAGTAGTAATTGTAGTGGTGGCAGTAGCAGCAGTTGTAGCAGTTGTTTTTTTTATGTTATTGATGATGTTTTATTGTTGCTTTTCTGTGGTGGTATTTGTCGTAGTCAAGATGGAAATACAAGTAGCGGACGTGGCAAAAGTGGTAGCAGCAATAGCGGTGGGATTTGTGGTCATGCTAATAGTAGTAGCATTAGTTATTTTCGTTGTTTTCTCCAATAATAATAATAATAATAATGTACCTAAAATCGACAGTGAAGGCAATTTGTTTCATTTTTTTACCTCGACGATAGCAAAAACTAATCATTAGTCCAGGATTCATAAATTTGTATATTACTCTATACAATACTGAACTAAAGAGAGAGTAGCGTAATAAGAAGGGGCCTGATAAAAATTTTCAACAAATAATGTTGTAGCAGCTCAAATGTTTTTACATGACATCAGGTGTAATAAAAAAGGATTCGGACATTGGGCTTAGACAATAAAGTACCATTTCATTGTTTCACGGGTATATTCTTTATCGTATGCGATGTTAAAAGAATAAAACGTCGTGATGAATAATTCTGATCTAAACAAAATAATAGCTTACTGATTAAAACCAGGTATCAAATCACTCATAGATAAATAGACATAAACAACGCATTATTCTAACTTTGGAAAAAGTTTTCAAATTCCAGTTGTCGGCATTATAATTATTATTGCAACGAATCTTTCTGAGTGTTTGTGTGCACTTATTCTCGGTTAATGTCCAAGACACTTGTAATTCAGTTATAATAAACTTGAAGGTAGCAATTTCCCATTATTTCCATCATAATCGCTGGACTTGTAACTAATAACTTTGGATTTGTATGTTGTAAGACCATTATGGCAATAATAAATTGTTGAATTTAATGAATTAAATTTTAGCATTCGTGATTTAAAGATTTCATAACTCGCTGATATATTATTCGCATAACATAACTTAATATGAATATCATTGCAATTGTGTTTCCTGCTTAAAGGAAAAAGATTGTTTTTCCCAGTCTGCGAGTAACCAAGAATTAGTTTAGTCATGTTTCCAATTTGCAAGAGAAGGAACCCACTCCCCCATATTTCTAATAGCTGCTTCTGCTACAGATTAAAATGAATATGTTTGTTATTTATGTATTATGTATTCAATTGTTGGAAAAGCTCGGGGTACAACTTGATATTTGGGTCAATCGGAATCATAACTCAAAGTCAATTCTTTCTGTTTTAAAACTATATGTTTGACTTTAGTCTGTGTGCCGTTAGTTGTGTTCACCAGAGCAGACATACAAGTCTATCAATTGTCAATATCAGAATCACTATTATATTTGTGTTTCTATTGTAAGAAGAGCCCCTCTTTGGTACTAATATTTCAAAAACATAGCATGTTTATTGTAAATCCATGCATCAACTGAGAGTCTTTATACAATGTACTAAGGTTTTAAAACTAATACACCTGAATCAATTAACTTATAATACTAGCAACAGGTAATAGTTAAGCCATTTGCCTGTATATATAATGGATAATAAAGTACTTTCGTAACTTTATCCCTTTTTTTATCAACAATTACCCCTAGTATAGCGGCAAATCGGCTATGTGAAATAATTAAGGTTGACAACTACAGATAGCAGTTACAGAGGGAGGTAAATCGGTGATTTTGACAGATTTTGCAAGAGACAGGGAGCATATTGGATGACTGACTACTTTCTTCCCATATTCTTGCCCAACACCCCCTTTACAAAAAATGGACATGATTGCACTTTTTTACCCGTTGTGTCCATCTCCGAAGCACTCCAAATCACGACTCATCTCTAGTGATGAATGGGAACTTCGAGATATCAAGCACATGCGTCACACAAAAACACTCACATATGAATGCCCAAAAAAAAAATTACACACGTTTTCTTCTTCTTCTCCTTCTTCTTCTTCTAATAATAATAATTATTATTATTATTATTATTATTATTATTATTGTAACAGCTGAGGCAGTAGAGTTTGTTCCGCATCTACTGTTGTCGCTGTTGTAATGATAATTGTGTAACAGCAGTAGTGGCATCAACAGTACTGGTAGTGGCAGTACAAAATAGACGAGGACAAGAATTTGCAATATGAAGAGGAGGGCGTAGGCTGTAAGGTGGTGTATTTAAAGAAAATATCTTCAGACAACCCTTTAATTTTAACTTGAAACTGTCAGGGTAGAAACAAAAGAAGCAATTGGCGAATCTCATCATCGTAAATACCATTTCTCCAAAAGTAAAATAAAATTACTTACTTTTTTCCAGACATTCCGTCAAATCAACCGGCATTTTACTAAGTGGCATTTTTGCAAGAGCGATTACGTTGATCGTTTACAGAAAAGCGTGCATTACCACGTGACACTAACAGCCATTGGATATACAATTATAAATCTGCTGCTAGGAAGCAGCAAACGAATAATGAGTGCGTCACAAAATATGAGAGATGTATTTTCTGTGAATTGTGTTGTTAATTTCATCCTTGACAAAATATTTAATAGTATATATATATATATATATATATATATATATATATATATATATATATATATATAATATTAGGTCCGCATCAACACATTAATTTATTTTCAAATTCTAATATGATTTGTATCCAATTAAATAAATAAGAACATATTTACTTTAGCATAGATAATGGGTCTTTTACTAAAATACATTAGCTATTTGCCTCCTGGTACTTTTCTTTTGTTATTATTTTTTAAGATTAGCTTGCATAATATGAAAGAAAGTTGTGACATCTCTGATGGTTTTGTTTCAAACTCTTTGCCAAACCGTATGTTCTCATTATTGTTATGTTATAGTAAATAATTATATTTGTGATAAAAGTATGAACAGCAGCACTGTACTTCAACAAATTATGATGAAATACTCGTGAAGCACTGTTTATACCAGCGTATCTTGTATTTGGATCTTGGTTTTTTGATCAATAGATCGAGAGCCAGACAAATGGATAAATATAGGCTGATAGCAGGATGAATTACAGAAAACAGGCAGATAACACTTATATATAGATTTAGAGATTACCTAGCAAAAAGATCATAAAAACCTAGTGTGCAATTAGCAATGGGATTTATTTCATACGTACATAAAACATTGCCTAGGGATAAGGTAAGTGTTAGAGATGAATGCACACATCTTGTTTTAAACATAGAACATTGTCTTGAGATAAGGTAAGTGTTAGAGATGAATGCACACATCATGTTTTAAACAAAGAACATTGTCTTGAGATAAGGTAAGTGTTAGAGATGAATGCACACATCATGTTTTAAACATAGAACATTGTCTTGAGATAAGGTAAGTGTTAGAGATGAATGCACACATCATGTTTCAACCATAGAACATTGTCTAGGGATAAGGTAAGTGTTAGAGATGAATGCACACATCATGTTTTAAACATAGAACATTGTCTAGGGATAAGGTAGGTGTTAGAGATGAATGCACACATCATGTTTTAAACATAGAACATTGTCTTGAGATAAGATAAGTGTTAGAGGTGAATGCACACATCATGTTTCATACACACAACATTGTCTAGGGATAAGATAAGTGTCAGAGGTGAATGCATATATTATGTTTCATACATACAACATTATCAACTCTAGGGAACTGAATTGCGTGTAAATGGAGAAAATTATAATATTCAATCGCTCACTAAAAGTACATGTATGTCACTTCTAACTGCATGTACGTTCTGCCTGTGGTGATTTCAAATGTGAACACAAATCAAATTTTATGACTGAATATAGAACAGTATCTGTGGTGAAAATAGTTTACTATGACCTACTTTTGCCGATATTTAGCAATAGCCTCCAAGGATAATGTATCATTTAGCGATAACTCTATAGGATTGGTCAGCGGTCACTTGAAAATGGCAATACGATGCAGTCCAATGTATGTACTTAATGTTGGAGCACATTCTTCCTGCCCTTTTATTTAAGAAAGCATCATCTTTTTATAAATACATGCGGTGAACATCCCTTGTACTGTGTTTCTATGGCTTAGAGCTAAATTTGGAGATGTGATATACAATCACGTCTCTACTTCCCGAACTTAGTATATCCATTCAGCATCCTGGTGAATGCAAATAAACCTGATTGCATTCTTGCAAAAAGCAACTACTTACGATACTTCGCACCAGAGGCATGTATTTAAATTTGGCACACATCCAAATATTCACAATATCACTTTTAATGTAACTGACACATTTCAATCCTCAGACGTTTGCCTTCTCAAACATTTTCGACTAACTTTGATTCTGTTTTTCCAAATCATAATGTTGAATGAAGATATATGCACGTAATTAATGGTAATTATTATTGATTACAGATACTTTAATTAGAAAACAGTTCATTCAACTTTATAGGAAATAAAAAACATGAACTAAAAAAATTATCATTCAATGTTTTCTCAAACAAATAGAATGTCTTGTGTAAAATACTAAACAGCTCTTTCTCCAATTTCACAATCAATATAGTTCCATAATAGGACCATGTGTATTTAACAGTCTGTATAAGGTGATAAATCATTATTTTCTGTGCAAAAGAAGCCTCATCGCAAAACTCGTATAACAAAGGATACAAACACATGACACAATAAAACGACTACAGAAATCAATTAAAGAAAGCACCGATAAACAAAAGCGTGAGCATTGAACTGATTTACTTGTGACCAAGCGACGCTTCAGAAAGGAACTACATGTAGAAATGGTCGTCGAGATTTTACGAAGGAAATGATTCATCACCATCCATCACAAAACACAAATATTTCTAGTCAAAGATATATGCATGTTCAAACTTAATCATAAACAAAGTAAAAGGCACATCTTTAGATTGTACACTAAAGATACATCATCAAACAAGATATTTGTTTCTCTTAACGTCATGCTTAGTTTCTACGTTTTCATTTCAATCACGAATTGTGAAATTATTTTCATTATGTGTTTATATAAAATCACGTCGACAATGTGTAAGCAAACCCAACTCATCTTCTCGGTACAATGTATTGCTGAATTTGTATGGAAACATTGTATACATCAGACGCATTTTCAAAAAGTATCGACGAATGTTTCAGTATGATCTATATCGAAACGTATAAAATATTAACTATTAATAATTTGAAATACTTTTTTAGTTTCAAACTAAAATTGTTATTTGTGAAGTGTAAAAACTAAGTTCTAGGTGACATATGTAGTAGTTATGATTGAGTATTAACAAAAAGAAAGCGATTTCTTTTGGAAAGAGATACACAGTGGCTGTATTTCCAATTTTAGGATCAAAATGATTCCACGACGGGACAATCGATTTATAACAACCTACAAATAGATTAAGGGAAACAAACCAAAACTTGGTGTAAAAATATCATCATCTCAACAGGTATGGTCAACTCTACACTTAAATTAGAACCACGGTGTATAGAGTTGTCTGCAATTTATATAAACAGAGGCATTGCTTTTGACATTAAGAAACATTACTCGTTAATCAACATATTGTGTGATCATATATCACATAATACTGATTTTCACTTTATTGATGCTATATGAAATATATATTTGGATCAACTCAATTAAATAATACTTAAGCAAGACCGCATAACACTCCTTGGTTCATTTCATTTTATTTGCATTCATTCGTTATTCAATCCTTATGTGCTAAACATAAGGGCGCACCTACTACCTGATGTACTAAATACGGGTCACTACTCCTCTTGACCTTTCATACAAGAAAGAATCACGTTTTTATAGCATATACATTCCACAAATAACTTTTTGTGTTTATATGGATTAGAGCTAAATTTGGAGAGATTATATCCAATGACACATCTTCTCCCCGGCCTTGCTATATCCATTACAACATACTGGTTGAACGTGATGCATGTAATGGACCTGATTCAATTCTTGAATAAGAGCAACCACTTGCGATACTTCAAGCCAGAGCCGTGTATTTAAATTCAGACGACTTCTAATTATTCACAATATGATTTTGAATTTAATTTTTACATTTATCACATCAGACACGCCTTTTCAACAGTATCTAATAATTTTAATTCCATTTTACTGATTCATTATGCCAGGGGAAGATGTCCGCATGTAAAGAAATGATAATTGCTAATGATTCCAAATATTATTTTTAAAAAAGAACGGCTCATTATACTTTGTAACAAAAAAAAACAATATGAACGAAATTAACTAGAATTCAACATGTTCATAACAAGTAAAATATCTTGTGCAAAATACTTTTCATGAACAAACGTTTGAGAAATGTAGTCTTTCCGCTTAATTATTATATGTTTCAAGGATGTTGTTTTTAATTGTGAATCTTTGATCTTTGATCATATAACGACCTGACAATTCTGCACTCTCTCTCTCTCTCTCTCTCTCTCTCTCTCTCTCTCTCTCTCTCTCTCTCTCTCTCTCTCTCTCTCTCTCTCCGTAACCCCCTTAGCATTATCCATGGCCGTTCAACCTCGCTATGCTCATCACTATCATTACTACCATCCCAACCTTCAATAGCAATGAATTTATATGCAGCACCCAGAGCATCTGTTCCTAAAGTTGAATATATTTCTTTCTACGAACATCTCAATTAAACTAGAAACTCAATTATGAGTTGTCTCCATGCGTTTAATTCGGACATACAAAGGTAGTAGGATTGATCGTTAAGCAAAAATGACTAATTAGTCAAACTATTACGCATTCAATCATCACGATTAACGACTTCTACTTTAAGTATGTACTGTGAACAATATATTTTGATTCAAAATATTAAACCATACGTAAGTTAAACCGCATAATCCAGCTTGGTATGTTTCAATTTATTTGAATGCATTCCTATGCATTGCCCGATATCAAAATATTAAATCCTAAAATGCTATTCATACAGGCGCACCTACCAATTTCGGATTACATTGCTCTTGCCATTTCATGCCAGAAAGAATCACCTTTCTATAATACACATGTTCCAAACATTCCTTTCAATGTGTTTCTATGGCTTAGAGCTAAATTTGGAATTCTTGTATCGACTGACGTCTCTTCTCCCCGGCCTAGGTATAACCTACAACATGCTAATCAACGGGGTGCATAGAAACAACCACTTCCGATACTTCACACCGCGGTAGCTCAGCTGGTAGAGTGAGGTAGCCGCGTTAGCTGAGCTGGCAGAGCGTCGAACTTGTAATCGAAGGGTCGCGGACTCGATACCTACACAGGCTAAACCGAGCTGGCTGCCTCGGTGTGTTCTCGGGAAAGGCACTTAGATCCCATTTCCTCGGCATGATATAGTCAAAAATGTGTTAAATGTGCCGTTAAAAAATAAACAAACAAATATATTACACCAGAACCGTATATTTAAACATGGAAGGGAAGAATTCCAAATATTGACATATGGTTCTTAATTTAATTTCTAAAACTATCGACTAATTTTAATTGAGTTCCTACAACTCATTCTGTCAAACTAAGATATCAGCACGTAAGAAAATCATAATTATTAATTATTCCAAATATTATTAATAAATAAGCAGCTCATTTTACTCTTTGGAGAAAAGGCTTAAACTAAATTAATTATAATTCTCAAAACAAGTAAAATATTTTGTACAACTTACTAAACGGCTCTTTCTCCAATTTCATATTCGATATATTACAGTCTTTATATCTATTAAAGTTGACAAATTATTATTTTCTGTGCCAAACAATCCTCATCTCAAAACTCGAATGACAAAGAATACAAACACCTGAGACAATAAACTACTACTTAAATCATTATAACAAAAACTACAAACACCTGAGACAATAAACTACTACATAAATCATTTAATAAAAGCAGCGGCGAACGGTGACGTGACTGGTACAGCTAGTTTATTTGTTTCCAGTCGATACTTGAAGAAGAAACAAAAAGTAGAAACGGTCATAGTGATTTTTTGAAGACAATCACTCATGAACAAACTTTTAAAATGTTTAGTCTTTAAACTTAATAATTATATTTTTCAATGATTGTTTTTTATTTTATTGTGAATCTTTCAATTTAAACCGATTTAAATAACAGGACAGCAAAAGACAGCATGATCATCTTAAGATGCAGTGGATTTTAATCCATATTGACCTATCTCTATCACGTAATAAAACATTTATATTGCCTGGCAACGCGCCTGAGTTCACCAAGGTTATGTATGTATAAGATATTTCATCTACGATATTAATCATTTATTACTGTGGCCACACAGATTTCATCTGCAACATTCCTGTTGTCATCTCCACATGTGTTGATTATCGTCTTATTTTGATCATAATACTGATTGGTACATTTAAATTTATTTTCAACGCATCTTCCATTACACTGCCCGATTTCAATTTTACTCTTCACAGCTAACGTTGAAAAATTAAATCCTAATATGATATACATAAAGGTGCACTACTACTTTATGTACACACCTTCTGATCACATTCCTCCTGCTGTCTCATGTAAGAAAGCATCACCTTTTTATAAATACATGTTCTAAACATCCCTTTTATTGTGTTTTTCTGGCTTAGAGCTAAATTTGGAGATCTTACATACAAAAACATCTCCACTCCGCGGACTTGGTATATCCATACAACATCCTGGTGAACGGCTTGCGTGCAAACAAACCCGACATAATTCTTCCAAAAAGCAACCACCCGCAACACTTCGAACCAAAGGCGTGTATTTAAATTTGAAAGACATCCAAATATTCACAATATCATTTTCAATTTAACTTATATATTTTAAGCGTAAGATGCTTGCCTTTTCAAAAATTATCGACTAATTTTGATTTCATTTGTCCAAATCATAACGCCAGATTAAGATATATTAAAGCATTTATTTTACAAAACACTAATATGTCTAGTCAAAATCATATGCATGCTTAAACTTAATCATAAACAAAGAGAAAGGCATTTTTTCGATTATACACTAAAAATACCTCGTCATCCATAATATTTTTTTTTTTTTTATATATATATTTTTTTTTTTTTTTTTTTTTTAACGTCATGCTTAATTTTCCCGTTTTCATTTCAATCACGAATTGTGAAATTATTTCTATTATATGTTTATATTAAATCTCGTCGACAATATGTAAGCAGAACCAAATCATCCTCGGTACAATATATTGCTGAATTTTAATGGATACATTGTATATGTCAGACACATTTTCAAAAAGTATCGACGAATGTTTCAGCATTGATCGATATCGAAACGTATTAAAAATATCAACTATTAATAATTTCAAATACCTTTTTTATTTCGAACTAAAAAGTGTTAATTATGAAGTGTAAAAGCTAAGATCTAGCAAACATATTATTTTAAATATGATTCAGTATTAACTAAAAGAACGCATTTTATTTTGGAAAGAAATACACAGTGGCTGTATTTACAATTTCAGGATCAAAATGGCTCCACGATGGGACAATGGATAGTAGTAGATAGACAGATTAAAGGCACCAACCAAAATATTGTGCAAAAATATAATATTCTCGAAACTTAGATAACAAAATAATACATAATCCAGGTACAATAACCAACGTAAGAAATTACAAAAAAAAATCCTAGATGAAAGTTGTCGTGACTGTTGAAGCTATTTTACTTCAACAATTCGACGCTTAAAGAAGAAGCAAAATGCAATGGAGAGTCTCTAGAGTGAATACGGGTGGGAAACTATCAAATTGTGTGCGAAATATATGTAGCTCGAAATATTGTATTTAGGAGACTTCAGCTTTAATGCTTAATAACTGTAATATTCAATACATTTCTAACCGTCAAAGCGTATAAGCGTTTTATTTGATGGATTAGAATCGAACAAAACACAATTACAGCATAGGCTGCCTTAAAATGTGTTTGTCGTTTAATTTTATCTTAAAGTAATCTACGATGACAGTCGGACCTCTACTGGCGGACTTTTCATAAATTCAATCTTGAGATGCTACGTGTAAATAGATATGTTCAACGTCCTGTACTGAATTTCATACCACATTGATCTCGCGCCATCGTGTAATGAAGAGCAGAACTTTGATCCTAAACTGCAGAAATCATTTAAAGAGATAACAGTTCTCTCTCTCTCTCTCTCTCTCTCTCTCTCTCTCTCTCTCTCTCTCTCTCTCTCTCTCTCTCTCTCTTGGATTATAGAGTTTAATCAATACATTCTTCATTCATGTGCCACACTTAATCCTTTTAATTTACATATCCATTATGAAACAGACTTGATGAAATAAATTAAACAATACGTCAGCACAACCGCATAAAACCGACTAGTACACTTTAATTCATTTAAATTAATTTTCCTACTCACTGCCCGAATTTAATTTTCTTTTTCACGGCTAACGTTCAAAACTTCAATCCTAATATGCTATGCTTAAAAGTACTCCTACAACTTCATGTACATAATTTCGGCCCACGTTCTTCTTGGTCTTTATAGCAAAAAACATCAAGCTTTTATAACCTACATGTTCCGAAAATCCATGTTACTGTGTTTCTATGGCATACACCTAAATTTAGAGATTTTTATATACAATCACACATCTTCTCCCTAGTGCAGGTAAAACCATGCAACATCCTTGTGATCGTGGTGCATGCAAATAAACCAGATTTATTTCTTACAAGAAAAACACAAGCAATTACGATACTTTGCATCAGGGCCGTATATTTAAATTTGGAAAATATCCAAACATTCACCATCTGATTTTCAAATTAATCCATACACTTTACCCATCAGACACTTGCTTTGTCAAAAATTGTCGGGTAAATTTAATTACATTTCGCCAGTCCATAGAGGAAGATATATTTTAGGAAAAACAAAGTATCAACTAAATTAATAATAATTCAAATTTCTCTCAAAACAAGTAAAGTATCTATTAAAAAAAAACTAAATGCATTTCTCTCCTATTCCATAATGAATATAGTACCATAATGAGACAATGGTTATAATTCAGTCTGTTTATCTATTAAAGTTGACAAATCATTATTTTCTGAACAAAAAAATCCACTTCTCAAAATTCCGATAAACAAAAATTTACAAAGACCTATCACAATGAAATCAATACGGAAATCATTGAAAGAAAGCAGCCATGAACGTAGACGTGAACAGTAAACTAAATAAAGTGCCTGGCAACATGCCTGATTTCAATCAAGTCAATTTTGACCGCATATAATTTATTTGCAACACCTGCTGTCCTCTCTTGATATGTGATTATCGGCTTGAGATATTTATTTGCGGAACACAAATATCCATGGCCAAAATGATTTCCAGCACATGTTTTCATTAAAACACTTAAAACACTTCTATATATATATATATTTCTTTAAGACTGTGCCCGCATAGAATTCATCTTCAAAACCTGTTGTCATCTCTAGATATGTGTTTATCGTCTTGAGACATTTATATCGGAAAACATACAAATATTCATGGCCAAAATACAATTATTTCCAACATATGTTTTTATTAAAATACTTCAGCAATATGTAAGCAAAACTGAAGCATGTTTTTGATACAATGTCTTTTTTGATTTCTTTCTTTTTTTCTGAAACTTAGTGGATACATTTTATACGTCAGACAAATACCTTTTCAAAAAGAATCAATGGATGCTTCCTGCACACCTCGGTATCGAAACGTAACAAATATAATAATTATAATAATTTAAAATACTTTTTAATTAAATTATAACAACAAAAACCTGACCCATAATTTCATTTCCATTCACTTGCATCGTAATGTACTCTGACAGAGGAGGCCTTTTTTTCATTCTATACAAACTGTCAAAGTAATGGAGGACATTGCATAGATTCAATTCGAAGATGCTTCTTGTAACTGAATATAAACAAAGTCGTCTAGTGGATTGTATTACACATTTGTCTGGCGCTATCATGAACAATGCGCTTAACTTTGCTCCTAAAATACAAGTGTTGATCATTTAATAAGATGACAGTTCTCCAATCTCTCTCTCTCTCTCTCTCTCTCTCTCTCTCTCTCTCTCTCTCTCTGCTATCGCATCCATTCTCCATGGCCACTCCGCCTCCTGATAATAGGCACTCCACCATTACTATTGTAACAGCAAAGAATTTCTCAGCAGAAACCAGAGCTTCTGTTTCTAATGTTGAATATACTTTTAAGGTGATTTAATCAAAGAATTAAAAAGACAACTTCACACCTAATTCAAAAAAGCAATGTAAAGTTGTTTCCATGTCAACAATTCATAAATGCAAAGGCATTGCTTGGACTTTTGAAGCAAAAATCAATTAGCATCACAATACTAATGGGTACATTTTAATACGTGTAAATTCATTTTCCTCATTTCAATTTTACTCTCCATAGCTAATGCTGAAACATTTATTCTAGGTATGCTGTACATAAAGGTCCACATACTACCTGATTTGAATAATTTTGGTTCACATTCGTCTTGACATTTATTGGAAAAAAGCATGACGTTTTCATAACATACATCTTTCAAAATTACCTGTCACTGTGTTGCTATGGCTTGACGCTAAATTTGGAGATCTTATATACAAGCATACATCTTCTCCACTAGCCCAGGTAAAACGTGCAACATCCTGGTGAACAGATTTATTTTTCATTTTATTTTATTTTATTTTATTTTGTTCCAAAACAAACCCCAAATGCTTGCGATACTTTTCGCTAAGGCAGTGTATTGAAATTTAGAAAACATCCAAATATTCACAATATGATTTTTAATTTAATTAATATACTTTACCCGTCATACACTTGCTTTGTCAGATATTGTCTGCTAAATCTAGTAACATTTCGCCAGTTCATAGAGGAAGATATATGTATGTAAAATAATTCTCATTTTTAATGATTCCGTATATATTGTATACAAAGCGGCTCATTTTTTGTGGGAAATAAAACAATGTATGAACTAAATGAAATATCGTTCCAATTGATCTCAAAACAAGAAAAATATATTTTGCAAAATACTAAATGCCTCTTTCTCCTATTCCATAATAAACATAGTACCATCATGAGACAAATGCATATTTTAAAGTCTGATCATCTATTAAAGTTGACAAATCATTATTTTCTGAATTTAAAAAAAATAAACACTCATCTCAAAATTCGGATAACATAACATAACATTGACCTGACATAATAAAACCACTACAGAAATCATTGCAAAAAAGCAGCGCTGAACAGTGCCGTGACTAGTGAACTAAACCAATTGTCAGACAACGTGCCTGAGTTTATTAACGTAATTTATACACAAGATATATCGTCAAGTATATTATTTCTTTAAAACTCTGACAGCATAGAATTCATCTTCAAAACCTGTTGTCATCTATAGATATGTGATTATCGTCTTGAGACATTTATTTCGAAAAACACACAAATATGCATAGCCAAAATGAAATTATTTCCAACATTTGTTTTTATTAAAATACTTCAGCAATATGTAAGCAAAACCAAATCATGTTTTTGATACAATGTTTGTCTTTATTTTTTTTCCAAACCTTAACGGATACATTTTATACGTCAGACGCTAACCTTTTCAGAACGAATTAATGGATGTTTCCTGCACATCTTGGCTTGTTTTCGAAACGTAACAAATATAACAATTATTAATAATTTAAATTATTTTTTAATTAAAATAAAACTGGGGATTATAAAGAGCAGTAAAGAAAATTTTAGCTCACAGTTTATTATAAATATGATTCAATATTTTGCACAAGGAGGATTAGTTTTAGAAGATCTGCACAGTGTTGTATTTCCAGTTTAGAGATCAATATATTTCCATGATGGGAAATGAATATATAACAGACTAAAGATAGATTGATGGTGACAACCCAATATATTCCATCGAAATATCCTCATCTCGAAATTTAGATAACAAATATATACATGAGCCTGGCACAATATCCGACATAATAATTATTTAAGAGACATAATAGATGAGAGGTGTCATGATTGCTGCAGACATTTTTCCCAAATCGACGCGTAAAGAAGGTGCAAAGAAACTAAACGATATATGAGCATCTCTAGAGCGATTAATGGTGAGAAACCATTACATTGTGTGCCACGTGTGTCTCGAAATAGTTAATTCAGACAATTCTGCTTTCCAGATTAATGACTGTATTCTTCGATGATTTTCTAAACGTCGAATCGTATAAACGCTGAATTTGATGAAATACAATCCAACAAAACAATAACACAGGTAAAACGTGCCTCATAATTTCATTTTCATTAACTTTTATCGTAATGTACTCTGACATAGGAGGCCTTTTTCTCATTCTGTACAAACTGTCAAAGTACTGGAGACACTGCATAGATTCAATCAGAAGATGCTACTTGTAACGGAATATATACAAGTCGTCTAGTGGATTTTATTACACATTTGTCTGGCGCTATTATGAAACAAAGCGTTGAACTTCCTCCTAACATACACGTGTTGATCATTTAATAAGATAACAGTTCTCCAATTTTTTTTCTCACTCTGTTTCGCTTTTGTCTGTCTATCTGTCTGTCTATATATGTCTCTATCTGTCTCTCTCCCTCTCTCTTAGCCCTTCCATTCTCCATGGCACTCTAACCCCACCCCCATCCCCCATATTAGGCACCCTACCATTACTACTGTAAGAGCAAAGAATTTCTCAGCAGAAACCAGAGCTTCTGTTTCTAAGGTTGAATATATTTTTTAAGGACACTAAATCAAAACAAACGTACATTTCCTAACAGTATAGACAACTCTACACCTATATCAAAAAAGCAATGTAAAGTTGTTTCCAGGTGTACAATTCATACATGCAAAGGCATTGCTTTGAATTTTGAAGCAAAAATCAGTAATTAATCAATATCTTGTTCATACATACGCCACACTCAATGATTCCTTTTTTACATATGCATTAGAAAAAATATATTTTGATCAAATAAATTAAACAATACGTAAGCAAAGCATCATAATACTAATGGGTACATTTTAATATATTTAAATTCATTTTCCTATACACTGCCCTATTTCAATTTTACTCTCCATAGGTAATGTTGAAACATTTATTCTAGGTATGCTGTACATAAAGCTGCACCTACTACCTGATTTACATAATTTTGGTTCACATTCTTTCTTCTTGACCTTTATTGCAAGAAAACATGACGTTCCAAAAATACCTGTTACTGTGTTGCTATGGCTTGACGCTAAATTTGGAGATCTTATATACAAGCATACATCTTCTCCCCTAGCCCAGGTAAAACGTGCATCATCCTGGTGAACCAGATTGATTTTATTTTTTTATTTTTGCAAAACAAACCCCAAATGCTTGCGATACTTTTCACTAAGGCAGTGTATTGAAATTTAGAAAACATCCAAATATTCACAATATGATTTTTAATTTAATTCATATACTTTACCCGTCATACACTTGCTTTGTCAGATATTGTCTACCAAATCTATTAACATTTCGCCAGTTCATAGAGGAAGATATATGTATGTAAAATAATTCTCATTTTTAATGATTCCGTATATATTATATACAAAGCGGCTCATTTTTTGTGGGAAATAAAACAATGTATGAACTAAATGAAATATCGTTCCAATTGATCTCAAAACAAGAAAAATATATTTTGCAAAATACTAAATGCCTCTTTCTCCTATTCCATAATAAACATAGTACCATCATGAGACAATGGATATTTTAAAGTCTGATCATCTATTAAAGTTGACAAATCATTATTTTCTGAATTTAAAAAAAATAAACACTCATCTCAAAATTCGGCTAACATAGCATAACATTGACCTGACATAATAAAACCACTACAGAAATCATTGCAAAAAAGCAGCGCTGAACAGTGCCGTGACTAGTGAACTAAACCAATTGTCAGACAACGTGCCTGAGTTTATTAACGTAATTTATACACAAGATATATCGTCAAGTATACTATTTCTTTAAAACTCTGACAGCATAGAATTCATCTTCAAAACCTGTTGTCATCTATAGATATGTGATTATCGTCTTGAGACATTTATTTCGAAAAACACACAAATATGCATAGCCAAAATGAAATTATTTCCAACATATGTTTTTATTAAAATACTTCAGCAATATGTAAGCAAAACCAAATCATGTTTTTGATACAATGTTTGTCTTTATTTTTTTTCCAAACCTTAACGGATACATTTTATACGTCAGACGCTAACCTTTTCAGAACGAATTAATGGATGTTTCCTGCACATCTTGGCTTGTTTTCGAAACGTAACAAATATAACAATTATTAATAATTTAAATTATTTTTTAATTAAAATAAAACTGGGGATTATATAGAGCAGTAAAGAAAATTTTAGCTCACAGTTTATTATAAATATGATTCAATATTTTGCACAAGGAGGATTAGTTTGAGAAGATCTGCACAGTGTTGTATTTCCAGTTTAGAGATCAATATATTTCCATGATGGGAAATGAATATATAACAGACTAAAGATAGATTGATGGTGACAACCCAATATATTCCATCGAAATATCCTCATCTCGAAATTTAGATAACAAATATATACATTAGCCTGGCACAATATCCGACATAATAATTATTTAAGAGACATAATAGATGAGAGGTGTCATGATTGCTGCAGACATTTTTCCCAAATCGACGCGTAAAGAAGGTGCAAAGAAACTAAACGATATATGAGCATCTCTAGAGCGATTAATGGTGAGAAACCATTACATTGTGTGCCACGTGTGTCTCGAAATAGTTAATTCAGACAATTCTGCTTTCCAGATTAATGACTGTATTCTTCGATGATTTTCTAAACGTCGAATCGTATAAACGCTGAATTTGATGAAATACAATCCAACAAAACAATAACACAGCAAAACATGCCTCATAATTTCATTTTCATTAACTTTTATCGTAATGTACTCTGACATAGGAGGCCTTTTTCTCATTCTGTACAAACTGTCAAAGTACGGGAGACATTGCATAGATTCAATCAGAAGATGCTACTTGTAACGGAATATATACAAGTCGTCTAGTGGATTTTATTACACATTTGTCTGGCGCTATTATGAAACAAAGCGTTGAACTTCCTCCTAACATACACGTGTTGATCATTTAATAAGATGACAGTTCTCCAATTTTTTTTCTCACTCTGTTTCGCTTTTGTCTGTCTATCTGTCTGTCTATATATGTTTCTATCTGTCTCTCTCCCTCTCTCTTAGCCCTTCCATTCTCCATGGCACTCTAACCCCACCCCCATCCCCCATATTAGGCACCCTACCATTACTACTGTAAGAGCAAAGAATTTCTCAGCAGAAACCAGAGCTTCTGTTTCTAAGGTTGAATATATTTTTTAAGGACACTAAATCAAAACAAACGTACATTTCCTAACAGTATAGACAACTCTACACCTATATCAAAAAAGCAATGTAAAGTTGTTTCCAGGTGTACAATTCATACATGCAAAGGCATTGCTTTGAATTTTGAAGCAAAAATCAGTAATTAATCACTATCTTGTTCATACATACGCCACACTCAATGATTCCTTTTTTACATATGCATTAGAAAAAATATATTTTGATCAAATAAATTAAACAATACGTAAGCAAAGCATCATAATACTGATGGGTGCATTTTAATATATTTAAATTCATTTTCCTATACACTGCCCTATTTCAATTTTACTCTCCATAGGTAATGTTGAAACATTTATTCTAGGTATGCTGTACATAAAGCTGCACCTACTACCTGATTTACATAATTTTGGTTCACATTCTTTCTTCTTGACCTTTATTGCAAGAAAACATGACGTTCCAAAAATACCTGTTACTGTGTTGCTATGGCTTGACGCTAAATTTGGAGATCTTATATACAAGCATACATCTTCTCCCCTAGCCCAGGTAAAACGTGCATCATCCTGGTGAACCAGATTGATTTTATTTTTTTATTTTTGCAAAACAAACCCCAAATGCTTGCGATACTTTTCACTAAGGCAGTGTATTGAAATTTAGAAAACATCCAAATATTCACAATATGATTTTTAATTTAATTCATATACTTTACCCGTCATACACTTGCTTTGTCAGATATTGTCTACCAAATCTATTAACATTTCGCCAGTTCATAGAGGAAGATATATGTATGTAAAATAATTCTCATTTTTAATGATTCCGTATATATTATATACAAAGCGGCTCATTTTTTGTGGGAAATAAAACAATGTATGAACTAAATGAAATATCGTTCCAATTGATCTCAAAACAAGAAAAATATATTTTGCAAAATACTAAATGCCTCTTTCTCCTATTCCATAATAAACATAGTACCATCATGAGACAATGGATATTTTAAAGTCTGATCATCTATTAAAGTTGACAAATCATTATTTTCTGAATTTAAAAAAAATAAACACTCATCTCAAAATTCGGCTAACATAGCATAACATTGACCTGACATAATAAAACCACTACAGAAATCATTGCAAAAAAGCAGCGCTGAACAGTGCCGTGACTAGTGAACTAAACCAATTGTCAGACAACGTGCCTGAGTTTATTAACGTAATTTATACACAAGATATATCGTCAAGTATACTATTTCTTTAAAACTCTGACAGCATAGAATTCATCTTCAAAACCTGTTGTCATCTATAGATATGTGATTATCGTCTTGAGACATTTATTTCGAAAAACACACAAATATGCATAGCCAAAATGAAATTATTTCCAACATATGTTTTTATTAAAATACTTCAGCAATATGTAAGCAAAACCAAATCATGTTTTTGATACAATGTTTGTCTTTATTTTTTTTCCAAACCTTAACGGATACATTTTATACGTCAGACGCTAACCTTTTCAGAACGAATTAATGGATGTTTCCTGCACATCTTGGCTTGTTTTCGAAACGTAACAAATATAACAATTATTAATAATTTAAATTATTTTTTAATTAAAATAAAACTGGGGATTATATAGAGCAGTAAAGAAAATTTTAGCTCACAGTTTATTATAAATATGATTCAATATTTTGCACAAGGAGGATTAGTTTGAGAAGATCTGCACAGTGTTGTATTTCCAGTTTAGAGATCAATATATTTCCATGATGGGAAATGAATATATAACAGACTAAAGATAGATTGATGGTGACAACCCAATATATTCCATCGAAATATCCTCATCTCGAAATTTAGATAACAAATATATACATTAGCCTGGCACAATATCCGACATAATAATTATTTAAGAGACATAATAGATGAGAGGTGTCATGATTGCTGCAGACATTTTTCCCAAATCGACGCGTAAAGAAGGTGCAAAGAAACTAAACGATATATGAGCATCTCTAGAGCGATTAATGGTGAGAAACCATTACATTGTGTGCCACGTGTGTCTCGAAATAGTTAATTCAGACAATTCTGCTTTCCAGATTAATGACTGTATTCTTCGATGATTTTCTAAACGTCGAATCGTATAAACGCTGAATTTGATGAAATACAATCCAACAAAACAATAACACAGCAAAACATGCCTCATAATTTCATTTTCATTAACTTTTATCGTAATGTACTCTGACATAGGAGGCCTTTTTCTCATTCTGTACAAACTGTCAAAGTACGGGAGACATTGCATAGATTCAATCAGAAGATGCTACTTGTAACGGAATATATACAAGTCGTCTAGTGGATTTTATTACACATTTGTCTGGCGCTATTATGAAACAAAGCGTTGAACTTCCTCCTAACATACACGTGTTGATCATTTAATAAGATGACAGTTCTCCAATTTTTTTTCTCACTCTGTTTCGCTTTTGTCTGTCTATCTGTCTGTCTATATATGTTTCTATCTGTCTCTCTCCCTCTCTCTTAGCCCTTCCATTCTCCATGGCACTCTAACCCCACCCCCATCCCCCATATTAGGCACCCTACCATTACTACTGTAAGAGCAAAGAATTTCTCAGCAGAAACCAGAGCTTCTGTTTCTAAGGTTGAATATATTTTTTAAGGACACTAAATCAAAACAAACGTACATTTCCTAACAGTATAGACAACTCTACACCTATATCAAAAAAGCAATGTAAAGTTGTTTCCAGGTGTACAATTCATACATGCAAAGGCATTGCTTTGAATTTTGAAGCAAAAATCAGTAATTAATCACTATCTTGTTCATACATACGCCACACTCAATGATTCCTTTTTTACATATGCATTAGAAAAAATATATTTTGATCAAATAAATTAAACAATACGTAAGCAAAGCATCATAATACTGATGGGTGCATTTTAATATATTTAAATTCATTTTCCTATACACTGCCCTATTTCAATTTTACTCTCCATAGGTAATGTTGAAACATTTATTCTAGGTATGCTGTACATAAAGCTGCACCTACTACCTGATTTACATAATTTTGGTTCACATTCTTTCTTCTTGACCTTTATTGCAAGAAAACATGACGTTCCAAAAATACCTGTTACTGTGTTGCTATGGCTTGACGCTAAATTTGGAGATCTTATATACAAGCATACATCTTCTCCCCTAGCCCAGGTAAAACGTGCATCATCCTGGTGAACCAGATTGATTTTATTTTTTTATTTTTGCAAAACAAACCCCAAATGCTTGCGATACTTTTCACTAAGGCAGTGTATTGAAATTTAGAAAACATCCAAATATTCACAATATGATTTTTAATTTAATTCATATACTTTACCCGTCATACACTTGCTTTGTCAGATATTGTCTACCAAATCTATTAACATTTCGCCAGTTCATAGAGGAAGATATATGTATGTAAAATAATTCTCATTTTTAATGATTCCGTATATATTATATACAAAGCGGCTCATTTTTTGTGGGAAATAAAACAATGTATGAACTAAATGAAATATCGTTCCAATTGATCTCAAAACAAGAAAAATATATTTTGCAAAATACTAAATGCCTCTTTCTCCTATTCCATAATAAACATAGTACCATCATGAGACAATGGATATTTTAAAGTCTGATCATCTATTAAAGTTGACAAATCATTATTTTCTGAATTTAAAAAAAATAAACACTCATCTCAAAATTCGGCTAACATAGCATAACATTGACCTGACATAATAAAACCACTACAGAAATCATTGCAAAAAAGCAGCGCTGAACAGTGCCGTGACTAGTGAACTAAACCAATTGTCAGACAACGTGCCTGAGTTTATTAACGTAATTTATACACAAGATATATCGTCATGTATATTATTTCTTTAAAACTCTGACAGCATAGAATTCATCTTCAAAACCTGTTGTCATCTATAGATATGTGATTATCGTCTTGAGACATTTATTTCGAAAAACACACAAATATGCATAGCCAAAATAAAATTATTTCCAACATTTGTTTTTATTAAAATACTTCAGCAATATGTAAGCAAAACCAAATCATGTTTTTGATACAATGTTTGTCTTTTTTTTCCAAAACTTAATGGATACATTTTATACGTCAGACGCTAACCTTTTCAAAACGAATTAATGGATGTTTCCTGCACATCTTGGCTTGGTATCGAAACGTAACAAATATAACAATTATTAATAATTTTAAATACTTTTTAATTAAAATAAAACTGGGGATTATATAGAGCAGTAAAGAAAATTTTAGCTCACAGTTTATTATAAATATGATTCAATATTTTGCACAAGGAGGATTAGTTTGAGAAGATCTGCACAGTGTTGTATTTCCAGTTTAGAGATCAATATATTTCCATGATGGGAAATGAATATATAACAGTCTAAAGATAGATTGATGGTGACAACCCAATATATTCCATCGAAATATCCTCATCTCGAAATTTAGATAACAAATATATACATGAGCCTGGCACAATATCCGACATAATAATTATTTAAGAGACATAATAGATGAGAGGTGTCATGATTGCTGCAGACATTTTTCCCAAATCGACGCGTAAAGAAGGTGCAAAGAAACTAAACGATATATGAGCATCTCTAGAGCGATTAATGGTGAGAAACCATTACATTGTGTGCCACGTGTGTCTCGAAATAGTTAATTCAGACAATTCTGCTTTCCAGATTAATGACTGTATTCTTCGATGATTTTCTAAACGTCGAATCGTATAAACGCTGAATTTGATGAAATACAATCCAACAAAACAATAACACAGCAAAACATGCCTCATAATTTCATTTTCATTAACTTTTATCGTAATGTACTCTGACATAGGAGGCCTTTTTCTCATTCTGTACAAACTGTCAAAGTACGGGAGACATTGCATAGATTCAATCAGAAGATGCTACTTGTAACGGAATATATACAAGTCGTCTAGTGGATTTTATTACACATTTGTCTGGCGCTATTATGAAACAAAGCGTTGAACTTCCTCCTAACATACACGTGTTGATAATTTTAATAAGATGACAGTTCTCCAATATTTGTTATCTCTCTGTTTCGCTTTGTCTGTCAATCTGTCTGTCTGTCTATGTCTCTATCTGTCTCTCTCCCTCTCTCTTAGCCCTTCCATTCTCCATGGCCACTCTAACCCCACCCCCATCCCCCGATATTAGGCACCCTACCATTACTACTGTAAGAGCAAAGAATTTCTCAGCAGAAACCAGAGCTTCTGTTTCTAAGGTTGAATATATTTTTTAAGGACACTAAATCAAAACAAACGTACATTTCCTAACAGTATAGACAACTCTACACCTATATCAAAAAAGCAATGTAAAGTTGTTTCCAGGTGTACAATTCATACATGCAAAGGCATTGCTTTGAATTTTGAAGCAAAAATCAGTAATTAATCACTATCTTGTTCATACATACGCCACACTCAATGATTCCTTTTTTACATATGCATTAGAAAAAATATATTTTGATCAAATAAATTAAACAATACGTAAGCAAAGCATCATAATACTAATGGGTACATTTTAATATATTTAAATTCATTTTCCTATACACTGCCCTATTTCAATTTTACTCTCCATAGGTAATGTTGAAACATTTATTCTAGGTATGCTGTACATAAAGCTGCACCTACTACCTGATTTACATAATTTTGGTTCACATTCTTTCTTCTTGACCTTTATTGCAAGAAAACATGACGTTCCAAAAATACCTGTTACTGTGTTGCTATGGCTTGACGCTAAATTTGGAGATCTTATATACAAGCATACATCTTCTCCCCTAGCCCAGGTAAAACGTGCATCATCCTGGTGAACCAGATTGATTTTATTTTTTTATTTTTGCAAAACAAACCCCAAATGCTTGCGATACTTTTCACTAAGGCAGTGTATTGAAATTTAGAAAACATCCAAATATTCACAATATGATTTTTAATTTAATTCATGTACTTTACCCGTCATACACTTGCTTTGTCAGATATTGTCTACCAAATCTATTAACATTTCGCCAGTTCATAGAGGAAGATATATGTATGTAAAATAATTCTCATTTTTAATGATTCCGTATATATTATATACAAAGCGGCTCATTTTTTGTGGGAAATAAAACAATGTATGAACTAAATGAAATATCGTTCCAATTGATCTCAAAACAAGAAAAATATATTTTGCAAAATACTAAATGCCTCTTTCTCCTATTCCATAATAAACATAGTACCATCATGAGACAATGGATATTTTAAAGTCTGATCATCTATTAAAGTTGACAAATCATTATTTTCTGAATTTAAAAAAAATAAACACTCATCTCAAAATTCGGCTAACATAGCATAACATTGACCTGACATAATAAAACCACTACAGAAATCATTGCAAAAAAGCAGCGCTGAACAGTGCCGTGACTAGTGAACTAAACCAATTGTCAGACAACGTGCCTGAGTTTATTAACGTAATTTATACACAAGATATATCGTCATGTATATTATTTCTTTAAAACTCTGACAGCATAGAATTCATCTTCAAAACCTGTTGTCATCTATAGATATGTGATTATCGTCTTGAGACATTTATTTCGAAAAACACACAAATATGCATAGCCAAAATAAAATTATTTCCAACATTTGTTTTTATTAAAATACTTCAGCAATATGTAAGCAAAACCAAATCATGTTTTTGATACAATGTTTGTCTTTTTTTTTCCAAAACTTAATGGATACATTTTATACGTCAGACGCTAACCTTTTCAAAACGAATTAATGGATGTTTCCTGCACATCTTGGCTTGGTATCGAAACGTAACAAATATAACAATTATTAATAATTTTAAATACTTTTTAATTAAAATAAAACTGGGGATTATATAGAGCAGTAAAGAAAATTTTAGCTCACAGTTTATTATAAATATGATTCAATATTTTGCACAAGGAGGATTAGTTTGAGAAGATCTGCACAGTGTTGTATTTCCAGTTTAGAGATCAATATATTTCCATGATGGGAAATGAATATATAACAGACTAAAGATAGATTGATGGTGACAACCCAATATATTCCATCGAAATATCCTCATCTCGAAATTTAGATAACAAATATATACATGAGCCTGGCACAATATCCGACATAATAATTATTTAAGAGACATAATAGATGAGAGGTGTCATGATTGCTGCAGACATTTTTCCCAAATCGACGCGTAAAGAAGGTGCAAAGAAACTAAACGATATATGAGCATCTCTAGAGCGATTAATGGTGAGAAACCATTACATTGTGTGCCACGTGTGTCTCGAAATAGTTAATTCAGACAATTCTTCTTTCCAGATTTATGACTGTATTCTTCGATGATTTTCTAAACGTCGAATCGTATAAACGCTGAATTTGATGAAATACAATCCAACAAAACAATAACACAGCAAAACATGCCTCATAATTTCATTTCCATTAACTTTTATCGTAATGTACTCTGACATAGGAGGCCTTTTTCTCATTCTGTACAAACTGTCAAAGTACTGGAGGACATTGCATAGATTCAATCCGAAGATGCTACTTGTAACGGAATATATACAAGTCGTCTAGTGGATTTTATTACACATTTGTCTTGTGCTATTATGAAACAAAGCGTTGAACTTCCTCCTAACATACACGTGTTGATCGTTTAATAAGATGACAGTTCTCCAATATTTGTTATCTCTCTGTTTCGCTTTGTCTGTCAATCTGTCTGTCTGTCTATGTCTCTATCTGTCTCTCTCCCTCTCTCTTAGCCCTTCCATTCTCCATGGCCACTCCCACCCAACCCCCACCCCCGATATTATGCACCCCACCATTACTTCTGTAAGAGCAAAGAATTTCTCAGAAGAAACCAGAGCTTCTGTTTCTAAGGTTGAATATATTTTTAAGGACACTAAATCAAAACAAACGTTCATTTCCTAACAGTATAGACAACTCTACACCTATATCAAAAAAGCAATGTAAAGTTGTTTCCTGGTGTACAATTCATACATGCAAAGGCATTGCTTTGAATTTTGAAGCAAAAATCAGTAATTAATCACTATCTTGTTCATACATACGCCACACTCAATGATTCTTTTTTTACATATGCATTAGAAAAAATATATTTTGATCAAATAAATTAAACAATACGTAAGCAAAGCATCATAATACTGATGGGTACATTTTACTATATTTAAATTCATTTTCCTATACACTGCCCTATTTCAATTTTACTCTCCATAGGTAATGTTGAAACATTTATTCTAGGTATGCTGTACATAAAGCTGCACCTACTACCTGATTTACATAATTTTGGTTCACATTCTTTCTTCTTGACCTTTATTGCAAGAAAACATGACGTTCCAAAAATACCTGTTACTGTGTTGCTATGGCTTGACGCTAAATTTGGAGATCTTATATGCAAGCATACATCTTCTCCCCTAGCCCAGGTAAAACGTGCATCATCCTGGTGAACCAGATTGATTTTATTTTTTTATTTTTGCAAAACAAACCCCAAATGCTTGCGATACTTTTCACTAAGGCAGTGTATTGAAATTTAGAAAACATCCAAATATTCACAATATGATTTTTAATTTAATTCATGTACTTTACCCGTCATACACTTGCTTTGTCAGATATTGTCTACCAAATCTATTAACATTTCGCCAGTTCATAGAGGAAGATATATGTATGTAAAATAATTCTCATTTTTAATGATTCCGTATATATTATATACAAAGCGGCTCATTTTTTGTGGGAAATAAAACAATGTATGAACTAAATGAAATATCGTTCCAATTGATCTCAAAACAAGAAAAATATATTTTGCAAAATACTAAATGCCTCTTTCTCCTATTCCATAATAAACATAGTACCATCATGAGACAATGGATATTTTAAAGTCTGATCATCTATTAAAGTTGACAAATCATTATTTTCTGAATTTAAAAAAAATAAACACTCATCTCAAAATTCGGATAACATAGCATAACATTGACCTGACATAATAAAACCACTACAGAAATCATTGCAAAAAAGCAGCGCTGAACAGTGCCGTGACTAGTGAACTAAACCAATTGTCAGACAACGTGCCTGAGTTTATTAACGTAATTTATACACAAGATATATCGTCATGTATATTATTTCTTTAAAACTCTGACAGCATAGAATTCATCTTCAAAACCTGTTGTCATCTATAGATATGTGATTATCGTCTTGAGACATTTATTTCGAAAAACACACAAATATGCATAGCCAAAATAAAATTATTTCCAACATTTGTTTTTATTAAAATACTTCAGCAATATGTAAGCAAAACCAAATCATGTTTTTGATACAATGTTTGTCTTTTTTTTCCAAAACTTAATGGATACATTTTATACGTCAGACGCTAACCTTTTCAAAACGAATTAATGGATGTTTCCTGCACATCTTGGCTTGGTATCGAAACGTAACAAATATAACAATTATTAATAATTTTAAATACTTTTTAATTAAAATAAAACTGGGGATTATATAGAGCAGTAAAGAAAATTTTAGCTCACAGTTTATTATAAATATGATTCAATATTTTGCACAAGGAGGATTAGTTTGAGAAGATCTGCACAGTGTTGTATTTCCAGTTTAGAGATCAATATATTTCCATGATGGGAAATGAATATATAACAGACTAAAGATAGATTGATGGTGACAACCCAATATATTCCATCGAAATATCCTCATCTCGAAATTTAGATAACAAATATATACATGAGCCTGGCACAATATCCGACATAATAATTATTTAAGAGACATAATAGATGAGAGGTGTCATGATTGCTGCAGACATTTTTCCCAAATCGACGCGTAAAGAAGGTGCAAAGAAACTAAACGATATATGAGCATCTCTAGAGCGATTAATGGTGAGAAACCATTACATTGTGTGCCACGTGTGTCTCGAAATAGTTAATTCAGACAATTCTGCTTTCCAGATTTATGACTGTATTCTTCGATGATTTTCTAAACGTCGAATCGTATAAACGCTGAATTTGATGAAATACAATCCAACAAAACAATAACACAGCAAAACATGCCTCATAATTTCATTTCCATTAACTTTTATCGTAATGTACTCTGACATAGGAGGCCTTTTTCTCATTCTGTACAAACTGTCAAAGTACTGGAGGACATTGCATAGATTCAATCCGAAGATGCTACTTGTAACGGAATATATACAAGTCGTCTAGTGGATTTTATTACACATTTGTCTTGTGCTATTATGAAACAAAGCGTTGAACTTCCTCCTAACATACACGTGTTGATCGTTTAATAAGATGACAGTTCTCCAATATTTGTTATCTCTCTGTTTCGCTTTGTCTGTCAATCTGTCTGTCTGTCTATGTCTCTATCTGTCTCTCTCCCTCTCTCTTAGCCCTTCCATTCTCCATGGCCACTCCCACCCAACCCCCACCCCCGATATTATGCACCCCACCATTACTTCTGTAAGAGCAAAGAATTTCTCAGAAGAAACCAGAGCTTCTGTTTCTAAGGTTGAATATATTTTTAAGGACACTAAATCAAAACAAACGTTCATTTCCTAACAGTATAGACAACTCTACACCTATATCAAAAAAGCAATGTAAAGTTGTTTCCTGGTGTACAATTCATACATGCAAAGGCATTGCTTTGAATTTTGAAGCAAAAATCAGTAATTAATCACTATCTTGTTCATACATACGCCACACTCAATGATTCTTTTTTTACATATGCATTAGAAAAAATATATTTTGATCAAATAAATTAAACAATACGTAAGCAAAGCATCATAATACTGATGGGTACATTTTACTATATTTAAATTCATTTTCCTATACACTGCCCTATTTCAATTTTACTCTCCATAGGTAATGTTGAAACATTTATTCTAGGTATGCTGTACATAAAGCTGCACCTACTACCTGATTTACATAATTTTGGTTCACATTCTTTCTTCTTGACCTTTATTGCAAGAAAACATGACGTTCCAAAAATACCTGTTACTGTGTTGCTATGGCTTGACGCTAAATTTGGAGATCTTATATGCAAGCATACATCTTCTCCCCTAGCCCAGGTAAAACGTGCAACATTCTGGTGAATCAGATTTATTTTATTTTTTTATTTTATTTATTTATTTTTGCAAAACAAACCCCAAACCCTTGCGATACTTTTCACTAAGGCCGTGTTTTTAAATTTAGAAAACATCCAAATATTCACAATATGATTTTTAATTTAATTAATATACTTTACCCGTCATACACTTGCTTTGTCAGATATTGCCTACTAAATCTAATTACAGCTCGCCCATTTCATAGATGAAGATATATGTATGTAAAATAATTCTCATTTTAAGCGGCTCATTTTTTGTGGGAAAAAAAACAATGTATGAACTAAATGAATTATCATTCAAATTGATCTCAAAACAAGAACAATTTTTTTTGCAAAATACTAAATGCCTCTTTCTCCTATTCCATAATGAACATAGTACCATCATGAGACAATGGGTATATTACATTCTGATTATCTATTAAAGCTGACAAATCATTATATTCTGAATTTTAAAAAAACTCATCTCAAAATTCGGATAACATAACATAACATTAACCTGACATAATAAAACCACTACAGAAATCATTGCAAAAAAAGCAGCGCTGAACAGTGGGGTGACCAGAGAACTAAACCAATTGCCTGGCAACGTGCCTGAGTTTATTAGCGTAATTTATACACAAGATATATCGTCAAGTATATTATTTCTTTAAAACTCTGACAGCATAGAATTCATCTTCAAAACCTGTTGTCATCTATAGATATGTGATTATCGTCTTGAGACATTTATTTCGAAAAACACACAAATATGCATAGCCAAAATGAACTTATTTCCGACATGTGTTTTTATTAAAATACTTCAGCAATATGTATGCAAAACCAAATCATGTTCTTGGTACAATGGGGATTTGTGTGTGTGTGTGTGTGTGTGTGTGTGTGTGTGTGTTTTTAAAAACGTAATGGATACATTTTATACGTCAGACACTAACCTTTTCAAAAAGAATCGATGCATGTTTGCTGTACGGCTTTGTATCGAAACGTAACAAAAATAACAATTATTAATAATTTTAAATACTTTTTAATTAAAATAAAACTGGGGATTATAAAGAGCTGTAAAATAAATTTTAGCTCACATGTTATTATAAATATGATTCAATATTTTGTACAAGGAGGATTAGTTTGAGAAGATCTGCACAGTGTTGTATTTCCAGTTTAGAGATCAATATATTTCAATGATGGGAAATGAATATATAACAGGCTAAAGATAGATTGATGGTGACAATCCAATATATTCCATCGAAATATCCTCATCTCGAAATTTAGATAACAAAAATTGACATACGCCTGGCACAATATCCGACATAGCAAATAATTAAGAGACATAATAGATGAGGGGTGTCGAGACTGCTGTAGGCATTTCTTGCACAAATCGACGCGTAAGGAAGGTGCAAAAAAAAAAACAAAGGGTATATGAGAATCTCTTGAGCGATTAATGGTGAGAAACCATCACATTGTTTGCACCATGTTTCTCGAAATCGTTAATTCAGAAAATTCTGCTTTCCAGATTTATGACTGTATTCTTCGATGATTTTCTAAACGTCGAATCGTATAAACGCTGAATTTGATGAGATACAATCCAACAAAACGATAACACAGCAAAACATGCCTCATAATTTTACTTCCGTTTGCTTTTATCGTAATTTACTCTGACATAGGAGGCCTTTTTCTCATTCTATACAAACTGTCGAAGCACTGGAGGACATTTCATAGATTCAATCTGAAGATGCTATTTGTAACTGAATATATACAGTCGTCTAGTGGATTTTATTACACACTTGCCTGGCGCTATCATGAAACAAAGCGTTGAACTTTCCTCCTGACGTACACGTGTTGATCATTCAATAAGATGACAGTTCTCCAAGCTCTCTCTCTCTCTCTCTCTCTCTCTCTCTCTCTCTCTCTCTCTCTCTCTCTCTTCCATTCTCCATGGCCACTCCACCCTCCGATATTAGGCACCCTACCATTACTACTGTAAGAGCAAATAATTTCTCAGCAGAAACCAGAGCTTCTGTTTCTAAGGTTTAATATATTTTTAAGGACACTAAATCAAAACAAACGTACATTTCCAAAAGGTATAGACAACTCAACACCTAACTCAAAAAGCAATGTAAAGTTGTTTCCAGGTGTACAATTCATACATGTAATGGCATTGCTTTGAATTTTGAAGCAAAAATAAATATACAATCCCTGTCTGTTTCATACATTCGCCGCACTCAATGATTCTTTTTTTACATATGCATTAGGAAAAATATATGTTGATCAAATAAATTAAACAATACGTAAGCAAAGCATCATAATACTGATGGGTACATTTTAATATATTTAAATTCATTTTCCTATACACTGCCCTATTTCAATTTTACTCTCCATAGGTAATGTTGAAACATTTATTCTAGGTATGCTGTACATAAAGCTGCACCTACTACCTGATTTACATAATTTTGGTTCACATTCTTCTTGACCTTTATTGCAAGAAAACATGACGTTCCAAAAATACCTGTTACTGTGTTGCTATGGCTTGACGCTAAATTTGGAGATCTTATATACAAGCACACATCTTCTCCCCTAGCCCAGGTAAAACGTGCAACATTCTGGTGAACGGGTGCATGCAAATGAACCCGATTTAATTTTTTTTTTTTTTTTTTTTTAAAGAAGCTATACTTTTCACTAAGGCCGTGTATTTAAATTTGGAAAACATCTAAATAATCACAATATGATTTTTAATTTAATTCATATACTTTACCCGTCATACACTTTCTTTGTCAGATATTGACGACTAAATCTAATTACATTTCGCCAGTTCATAGAGGAAGATATATGTATGTAAAATAATTCTCATTTTTAATGATTCCTTATACATATAATATAAAAAGCAGCTCATTATTCGTGGGACATAAAACAAAGTATGAACTACATGAATTATCATTCAAATTGATCTCAAAACAAGAAAAATATCTTTTGCAAAATACTAAATGCCTCTTTCTTCTATTCCATAATGAACATAGTACCATCATGAGACAATGGGTATATTACAGTCTGATTATCTATTAAAGTTGACAAATCATTATTTTCTTAGTACAAAAAACACTCATCTCAAAATTCAGATAACATAACATAACATAGACCTGATATAATAAAACCACTACAGAAATCATTTAAAGAAAGGAGCGCTGAACGGTGGCCTGACCAGTGAACTAAACCAATTGCCTGGCAACATGCCTGAGTTTATTAACGTAATTTATTCACAAGATATATCGTCAAGTATATTATCATATTATTTCCTTAAAACTCTGCCCGCATAGAATTCATCTTCAAAACCTGTTGTCATCTATAGATATGTGATTATCGTCTTTTGAGACATTTATTTCGAAAAACACACACATATGCATAGCCAAAATGAAATTATTTCCAACATATGTTTTTATTAAAATACTTCAGCAATATGTAAGTAAAACCAAATCATGTTTTTGGTACAATGTGTTTTTGTTTTTTTATTTCTTCCAAAACTTAATGGATACATTTTATACGTCAGACACTAACCTTTTCATAAAAGAATCGATGAATATTTCCTGCACATCTTGGTATCGAAACGTAACAAATATAACAATTATTAATAATTTAAAATACTTTTTAATATAAATATAACTGAGGATTATAAAGAGTAGTAACGCTAGTTTTACCTCACAGTTTATTATAAATATGATTCAATATTTTGTACAAGGAGAATTAGTTTGAGAAGATCTGCTGTCAAAGCATTGGAGGACATTTCATAGATTCAATCTGAAGATGCTACTTGTAACTGAATATATACAAAGTCGTCTAGTAGATTTTATTACACATTTGTCTCGCGCTATCATGAAACAATGCATTGAACTTTGCTCTTAACGTACAAGTGGTGATCATTTAATAAGATCACAGTTCTCTCTCTCTCTCTCTCTCTCTCTCTCTCTCTCTCTCTCTCTCTCTCTCTCACACACACACACACACACACTGTTATCCCTTCCACTCTACATGTCTACACTCCCCGCCTTCCGATATTAGGCACCCTACCATTACTACTGTAACAGAAAATAATTTCTCAGCAGAAACCAGAGCTTCTGTTTCTAAGGTTGAATATACTTTGAAGGAAATTTAATCAAAACAAACGTATATTTTCAAAGGTATAGACAACTCCACACTTGAATCATAAAAGCAATGTAAAGTTGTCTTTAGGTGTTTAATTCATAAATGCAACGGCATTGCTTTGAATTTTGAAGCAAAAATCAATAATTAATCACTATCTTGTTCATACATACGCCACACTCAATGATTCTCTCTTTACCTTGGCATTGTGAAAAATATATTTTGATCAAATAAATTAAACAATACGTAAGCGAAGCATCATAATACTGATGGGTTCATATTAATTATTTAAATTCACTTTCCTACACACTGCCCTATTTCAATTTTACTCTCCATGGCTAATGTTGAAACATTTATTATAAATATGCTGCACATCAAGGCGCACCTGCTACCTGATGTGCATAATTTTGGTTCACATTCCTCTTGTCTTTTGTTAGCTTAGAGATAAATTTGGAGATCTTATATACAATCACACATCTTCTCTCCAACCTGATTAAAATCATGGAAGATTCCGGTGAACGAAATGCATGGAAATTAACCTGATTTAATTCTTGCAAAATACCAATCATTTGCGATATTTCGCACAGGGCCGTGTATTTAGAGTGCGACGACTTCCAAATATTCGAAATATGATTTTTAATTTACTTGATACATTCAACCCGTCAAAGAAACACCTTTTCAAACATTTTCGACCAGTTTTGATTGATTTTCTCTAATTTGTACTTCTAGAGGAAGATATATCGATATTTAACTATTGATAATTAATAACCACTCGGAATAATTTTTAGTTATGAGACAGTTCATTATTCTTTGTAGGAAAGGAAAGAATATAAACAAAATCAATTACAATAAAATGTTTTCTCATAATAAGTAAAATGTCTTGCGTAAATTGCTAAACGACTGTTTCTCCAATTTAACAATCAATATAGTTCGATAATGGTACAATAGGTATATAACAGTCTGACTATTTCTCAAAGGGGATGCATTATCACTTAAAGAAAGCATCGATGAACGATGCGAGACCGTTGAACTAAGTTTCTTGCGAACAAGCGAGGTTTGAGAAAGAAACTACATGTAGAAACGGTCATCGTGATTCTACGAAGGAAATCGTTCATCAACATACTTTAAATTTAAAAACTGACATTCCGCTTAAAATTATACTTTTCAATGATTTGTTTTTCAAATTGAGAATCTTTACAGTGTTTAACATGATCATTTGGAAACGCTTTAAACAATAAAACAGCCAAGACAACCCGATCATCTTTAGACGCAGTGTATTTATATTCACATTGACCTAGTGATATCATGAGAAAAACACTGAAATTGCCTGACAATGTGCCTCATTGTATCATCGTCTTGCATAGATAAGACATCTCGCTTAGAATATTAAATCTTTACTATTGTAACCACATAGAATTCAAATGCAATACCTGTTGCCACCTCTCCATGTGTTGATTATCGTCCTGAGACATTTATTTCACAAAACACAAATATGTCTAGTCAAAGACATATATATCCTCAAACTTAATCATAAACAAAGTGAAAGTCACTGCTTTAGATTGTATACGAAAGATACCTCATCAACCAAGATATGTATTTCTTTAAATGTCATTCTTCATTTCCAAGTTTCTATTTTAATCACAAATTGTGAAATTATTTCCCTCATATATTTATCTTTAATCTTATGGACAATTTGGAAGTGAAACCAAATCATCTTATAAGTGCAACGTCTTTCTAAATCTTGATGGATACATTGTATAAGTCAGACACTTATATTTTGAATGAATTCAGAATTATACGTTATCGAAACGCATAAAATAATACCCATAAATAATTTCAAATACCTTTTCAATTTCAGACTAAAACTGACAACTATGAAGTGTAAAAGCAAAGTTCTAACTGATATATTGTATTAATTATGATTCAGTATTATGAAAGAGGAAGCATTTTCTTTATGGGGTAAAGCACAGTGGCTATATTTCCAATTTTAGCATCAAAATGGTTTCATCATGAGACAATGGATACTTAACAGCATATAGAAAGGTTATGGGTAACGAACCAAAATAATGTGTGGAAACATCTTCATCTTGGAACTTAGATACCAAAATGATACATATCCCTGGCTCATTCACCAACATAAGAAATAATTAAAAGAAATCATAGATGAACGTTGATCCATATGGTGCAAATGGAAATAGAATAAAACATGATTAATTCCTAGAAGAATTACAGACAAAAAAACTAATGAATCCAACACAAACAGAGTAAAGTCACTCAATTACCTGACTTAACGAGTAAGAGAATAAGGTTTGGTTACTCAGAAATTAAATAATTTGGATGAAGATCTTATTGTTTATTATTTTACTCAACCAGATGCAATTTGGGACAACCAAAACTTAATGAGTTTTACCAGCCTTTTGATAAGCAGATAACTTACGAGTACGTTTTTATTGTAATGTGTGCTAGTATTTATGTTGCGTGTAAGTATTTCTAGAACTTGAACTTAAAAACGTGTTCGCTTCTCCCCCTAGAACTAGAATTTGTTTGCTTCACTAAATGTAGCTAATTAAATAGATAACAATGTCAACATATGGAAAACATATACCTCCTAACACACACGAAAAAACACCACAAGATGTAAGCAATTTAATCCAACGCATCATTGTATTATACATACACCAAAAAAAGATAAAACCTAAACAAATGTTTCAAATGGTAATACCTATATTCGGACCTGATGTACCTTACATTTCGTTTTCAATTCTCGGTCGATATAAAGGTGAGAAGATATTCTAAAAATGCAGTTATGAACAATATGGTAAGAATGCCTTTTAGAGACATAACAATTTCTTATTGTACTGATGCAATTTTAATCTTAAATGATTACAACATTCTCATGGCGTTTTAAGATTTATGGTTCCCAGTGTTTGTGAAAACAAATAGAATAGAACAAGGAATAAGAAATAAAACTCTTAGAAAGTAAAGATCAGGCGCGACTTACACACAATGCACTGCAGCTACAGCTGTTCAGTTTATTGTATACTGAAAAAAATGTAGAATATCATTTCATTTCTAGATATTAACAGATCATTGTCCGTTTATCCTTTTGTTCTTCCTCGAGGTTATATATTTACAATTATACTATAAAACGCGTCTGAAGTGATAGAAGGTTCCGATCAGGATCATGAATTGTAAAACATGTGTCCACATTACGATATAGTTACTTCTCATACAATGGCTAATGTTTTAACGAACCTTACATAAATATTGTTGCTTTATATAATAATTACATCAGAAGAGAGACAATTATTGATGTGGCAGCTAATACGTCCTTAACAAATGTTATTCATGATTCACTCAAGAATTAGTTTAAAAGGAGTCATGTTACTGTGCAAAAAAGGACACAGACACTGATCCTGAATTCTAAATCAATTCAGCGATAGAAAAACTAATAATTACTGTGGAACGTTTAACTAATATGTTGTTTTCACATAATTATAAAACAAATCAACAGTTTACAAAAGCAATGAAATATTTTTCTTAACGAGAAATAAAATTGTACGGAAGATGACATTATTAGTGTTAATAACTTTAATACGGATCACAGTTGTTTATGCCTGGATTTAACACACAGGTCATACTCTTGGTAATGTTCAACAAGAAATATGTCTTCTGATAAACAGAAATGAATGATCAGGCACACACACAAGTTTATATTATTTTCTGTCTGATGCTCAGGTAAACATCCAGATCAACCAAATCAGATCAATAATGTTTTAAAACAACTATCATTTAAACAAATGGCTCCATTCGAGAGATTTTAGATGTGGGCCAAGTCAACTTATAAGCTACAAATTAATTCACTTTAAAAATGTAATGAGATAATCACAAACCAATTCATTTCTTTATGAAATGATAAGTTATGTAACAGCTGCAGTGAAAATGGGTAATATCACACAATTTGTTTCTGATAGATGTTTGTGCAATCTTAGAAGATGCAAAAAAGAATGCAACCAAACGAATCAAGATATAATTCAGTGGTAGGCATTTTGCATATCTTCTTGGTTGAAAGTGCAAAAGTACAACTCATTTATAAAATAAAATCTTTATTAAAATGTTAGATTTATAGTTTTACTCCAAAGATAAAAAGTCTGTGGAAAATGTGTGTGAGGAAAATAATGTCGTATTTGTACTTAAAGAAGTGATCATTGAAATATTAAAAGAAACTAAAATCTAAACTGTTAATAAGGCTTGAATTTCCGTTTAATTACAAGGTAGAAGGACAGTAACCATATGGAAGTGTATTTCTTTTATCCACTAAATATTTAATGAACCCTTATTTAATATAATATTGTATATTCCATGATGGTAGGATCTAATTAAATTCATCTCTTGTTGATTTAAATGTTGGATTAAACGGATAATCTTTGTAGATTTTTTCTAATTTTAGATTCTTTTTAATTACTGATGTTTCAATACCCTTGCCTCCTTATTAGTAATAAAAGCATACAGTCTACTTATAAGGCCTCAAAATTCTTGTTGATACAATTTTATTCATCTGGAGAACACAAAAATTATTATGATTTTTATAGCCGCTTGAATATTAAAACTGAATATTTTATTTCATATCATTGTAAAAATTATCTGTATCTACATATACACACAATGAATCTGTATCTGTCTGTCATTAAAAACTTCATTTTATCGCCATATTTGCTTTCGAGATTGTTTTAGTAGATGTTATTCATAAGCACCTTACTTAAATCTAGAACTGTAAAATCACCTTACATTGACTTAATTAATTTTATTTAATGTCATTTCAGTTTTTATGGGGTTTTTTCATGGAAATGAAATATACTTTTGAACTCTAATATATGTTTCATCGTCAGTACGTATTTTTACGTTCGTTCTCGTTCTTAAATTTTCCATCTGCTAAGGGAACATAGTATTATTCAACAGTTTAGAGAAATCTTTGATGTGTTGTTTCTTTGCATATTTAAAGTTTTTGACAGGCATGTCTTGTTATATGGCCAAACAATATACATTATTGAATGACCTTCACCCTGACTTATCATATTCATCGTCAGGTTCAATGCTACTATCGTTTGAACACTCATGATTTGCTGATTTGCTGGTTCCTTTACTCCGTCCAGATGCGATCATAAGGAATATATCATAATCCGAAACTAGCATCATTAGCTAGTCCGGGTGAGCTAAAATGATATGCTGGATCTAGTTCATAATTGTTCATAGGTACATTTTTAAATTCTTATACAAATGACCCATAACATTAAAGTATCTTTCTTTACATAGTAGTCATGTAAGTCACCAAGTGAATTCAATCTGAATTGCTTTATGACGTCATACTAATAAACAGCTTTGCTAATTCCCGTTCCAATGAGGTTTGAATAAAATTTCTCTATTGGTAGTAAATAAGTTTCATTAACCCTTTAAAATGAATCCATGTATTCGTTCAGATAGATATATTTCCTCAAATTTTTTTGTTCCATGTTAATTGTTTTTCTTAATCTATCTTCGTTTAAATGTTTAGCAAGTTGTGCTAGTGATTGGTTCATAAATCGATACCTATTTATGAATCTGTTTTTCTCTTTACTGAAACGTCTCTTTCGCCTCTTTATACAAGTCTGTCGACAATACATTGCTTTTCATTATTATTGGTGTTATATTGAAAATTATTTATCTGGATTGTTTGTTGCTAAGACTTTGATGATCAAATAAGAAGAATTATAATGAATTTTATCTTCACTTGTGAATATCATATTAGAAACGTTTATTGGCCAACGTTCTTCATAAACGTTTCTGCAATTAACTGTTAATACTCTTAAAATTTATTTATACAGTCTGCTCCTCTATAAACTATCGGTTTATGCTTCTTGTTAACTGATTCAATGTAGAGACCAGATCCTGGTGATGTGTGTTTTGCTGTTGTGTTTGTTGGGGGGGGGTCTTTTTTTTCCATGATGTAGTCTAATTGTGTTCACAACCGATTATTGGTTACAATAAAAAAGGAGTTTTTAGTTGATAATGGTAGTTTTTAAATTTAACTACAGAACCCTTTTCAAGCATTATGTCTATAGTGTTATCTATTGTAATGTATACTCGTGTGTGATCTTGTAATGATAATTCAGAATATAAATAATTCAGACAATTCTTACACATTTTTTTTTTTTGTTTTTGGGGGGTTTTTTTGTTTTGTTTTTTTTTTTTTTTTTTGGTTTTTTTTTTTGGTTTTTTTGGTGGGGATTTTATCCTTATTAGAGATGATATTAATTTTCATAACTCTTTATTCCACAAATAATGATAATTGCTTATATCAACCCTTTTCGAGCATTAAGTCTATTGTGCTATCTATTGTAATGCATAAGAGTTTGTGATATTGTAATAATAATTAAGAATCAAAATAACTCCACACTTTTTACAAAAGTGGGGGGTGGGTTTCTCTCTTTTTTCTGGTGTTTTTGCTTATATGAGATAATATTAATTGTGATAAATCAATTACTCCACAATATTGATAATCGTTCCCATCAAATACATTTAGCATGTTTACGTGGCTATCTTTTTCTCCTTCTGTCATTGTAACTGGCTTTATAAGTTTATCTACTGTTTCGTAAACAGTGACAGATATATTGAATTCTTTCGCAATTTTATTAATGTCTTCCATATTTATCGGACATCTATTAAACCAATGTTTATATTTGTCAGGGTTGTATTTTTGTGTCTATACGGATTATCTTCTGGAGGGTTTAAATAAGAATCTACAGCATAAAAAAATTGTCCGTATTTTTTACATTAAGGAGGCTATTATCTTTTATCTATTCTGGTAAATTTATGTATGAATTTCCTCTTATTGATTGATATGTATCTATATGTAGAGTTAGATAAATTATTCAGACAGAAAACAATGTGAATCGCGACTTTTTTAAATACAAAATTTTGTATCCAGTATATCAAACATATTTAAAACTGTACTTTCATTTTGATTTTTGTTCATTATGTTTACAGCAATGTTCTATGATAATAATCTACATAATATCATGTCATCTTCTCTAACTTCAAGTTAAATCGGTAAATCTAGCCGGAATTTTACAGGTCCCATATCAATAATTTTTCCATCTTTTATTTTCTATAAATATGGTTCAACTTTTTCAAAAAATATATACAAATCATTATTTATGCCATTATCTCATAATGCAGAGCTATGCTCATTTACATGTGTATTAAACGAGTCTTGAATCTTTCTTGTCGTCATATTATTTTTAGTTTGAGTAATAGTTCTGTTTATTTATTTTCTCGCTGGAAGACGATTTAGAGGACCCTTCGATCCTCTTCTGTCTGGTACTTTTTGTATCCAGCAAATGTTTCACCGTTTATTACATCTCTTTTTATGATTTAATAATTAGGCTCTTTTTACAGCTTTTTTCCACATTCGCAAGTAATTATTGTCTGGTTGTATTCTATGGTTTTGTCATTTTCTCCATTATTATACCAGTTGAATTTAGTAATATTTGCACAATGTTTGCACCTTTTATATATTTTTTTACATGTGAATCTAACGTTTTTTTTCTGAAAAATCATTATACCATGCACACTATTTAATGTTTTAAGATCATCATCAATTATTGCATTTATTTTTGCCCGTTCAGACTCATTAAAATAATAAACTGGTTAAATATACTGAACCTATTTTCCTCATATAATGTTCTTTCCCAAGTTTATAATAATCTGCTTGCAAATTTCTGAGCAGAAATATCAAATATTATTGGTGAAAATAATTGAAATTGTATTATTGTCAAAATGTTGCGACAGTATCAGCAGATATCTTGAAACATTTTAAGTAGTATTATTTCATCATACGAGATGTTACAATAACCGTCCATTAGAATACTTTGCTTCATTTTATTCTTACAAGGCTCTTTAAATTTTGGAGCAAACAATTTGATATTTGAAAATTGTTAATGCTGCTGTAATGATAGATTCTATTTCTGGACTACTATTTTCACCCGAAGATAAATTGTCAGATATTATATATTAATTCAATTTATTTTGTACCATTTGATTAAATTTTTCGAAAGAGCATCTACCAAGCTCTAGTCTGTCATTCCGTAAAGCAATCAGCCTTTCATATTATGCACCTTGACTACCTCTGACATATTTCGCTCTTCTTTCTTTAGGTGAATTAAGTCAGTTGTCGCGTCAAAATGAGCCGAAATGTTGCCTCCATTGATTACAATGACACATAGTTGTATTTAACACACAATGAGTACCTAGGTGAAACAAAAGGCCAAAAACTTCGGGATATAATTCAACCTATGCATAACGGTCAATCTTTAAGATCATGGCAGACCGCATAAGTGTATGTAATCAACTTTGTGTCAGTACCTTGGCATTAATTTAGGGTCATTTTTCCATCAACTCCGTACATACAAATTGATATCAGCCATCGGTGTCATTCGAACCCGCTTAGAACTGATTGCCTTGGATACAAACACCTTATCTGTCACGCATATGCAATCTACTTGACAGAAATGTTTGCGTTAGCTGTAGTAAGATATCAGAGTTATTAATGCTAACAAATAGCCGTTAGACACTACACATGAAAAAAATAATTTCATCAAAATCCATATGTCTGTTTATTGTCTGTCGACCCTAGCAAGGGGATAGACTCATTGAAAACCCATACTACCCTGCTACTAGGAGAAGGTCTTTATTAGGATTTATTCAGGTAGGCATGTGTCCCAAATCTGCTTTAAGATTTGACCTAGGTAGTTTGTTCCACATGTCTATTCCGAATGTACCATTTTTTAAGATTATTACAAAGCAGACAGCGCATACAGGATAGTGATAGATATTCTTATATAGTGATCTAGTCCACAGTTATCTACAGATTGTGTTAATTCATTTGGATGTCTTTGTGATTTCACCAAATTTGTTTAAAATCATGCAGTCGAGTTTTAAACTTTTAACATACAGGAAACGTTTAAGTTTTTGCTATTGTGTGATTCCTGTCCAGTTAACTTAGATTATTATCAATGTTCACTGTTGCACATTACTTTTTATAGGTGACATACTTATATGAGATCATATAAACATATTCACACGCTACAGTTATAAGACCTTGAAAATCAATGCAATCAATACTCTATGGAAATATTAATATTTTTAATACTTTCAATTAAGTAAGACTTAATTTAGCTAACTTTTTTGCATCAATATCCCAGCATGTTAATATGCTAATATATGAACATGAATTAGTCCATTAATAATATCCAAAATGTATTTTAAAACCTATGTTTTATGACAATTTAGACGGGGTTTATATAAAGAAGTGTTTATGCGAACAAAATTTTTACTTATTTTTGTTTGTTTGTTTGTTGTTGTGTTTTTTTTGTGTGGGTTTTTTTTGGGGGGGGGTGGGGGTTGTGTTGTTTTTTAATCATATATGATAACAAATGTCAAATACTTATTTCACTTGCAATATTCTGGTACGGGAGTTATTACTTTATGTGCATCTGAATTAAATAGCGATGGGAGGTATACGCTTCCTTTTAGGCGGATAAGAGGTTATGCTTACTAATTTATGTAATAAGGATTTTGATGTTTATGGAGGGTGTTGGTTTTTAAAAAATGAAACTGAGCTTGAATGTTGTGGTCATATCATCTGAGTTTGGGAATACAGCAATTATCTTATCGGGTACGTTGTTGCTTTTGTGAAAAAGAAAATGGTTTAGGGTATATGGTCATTATTATTTTATTTTTGTCTCTTTTTTTTTTCTTTTTTTTTTTTTTTTTTTTTTTTGTAATGAATGTTTTGTGGATACATTATTTGAGCTAGGAAACAAAGTGTCTATCATTATCGTGAGAACTGTGAAAAAATAATATCCAAGTCTTCTTCCGGCAACTAACAAATACCCCGATTAATCATTAATGTTATCCAGTAATGAAGGTGTTACACAAATAGCAATACTCCCTTGCCCAGCGGTCACATTTTTATATGTATTCAGGCATACAGTACATTCATTTTACCGCATTTCATCAACAATCCCCTGCTATCTTATTTTTGATGTTTTCAATGCTTTTGCTGTGATCAGTGTCATACAATTTGGACTGTTATTACATACTGGAAAAAGATGGATAAACCTAACGGAACAGAAATTGTTTGGCAGATTAAAAGAGGTGTATATACATACATACATACATACATACATACATACATACATACATACATACATACATACATACATACATACATACATACATACATACATACATACATACATACATACATACATCAATGGTATTCTAACAATACATATATAAATGTTGTATAGATTTGAACTATATTAAAGTCTCATGCATTAAGAAACAAACTTAAAACCTGTAAGCAAAATGTATACAATATCCAAATGTGTTTTGATAGTCTGCCCTGTATCCAGGCAAATCGTTTGCAGACGATTCAAAATTAGAATCTCCCTCCCGCGTGTGAAAAACGATATGAGTCACTTTTTCTGTTTCAGTGATTTAGGTAAAATAACTGGAACACCTGTGCAGTTTTTATTGAGATAATTTATGGGATACGTAACTGTTTTAAGCCTTACTTTTTACTCTCAATCATGTAACAAAGCAACACAATTACAAGGACATCTGGAGTTGTGGAGAGGGGGGCGTGGGGAAGGAAAGGGAGAGGATAAAATTGTGTAGATTGCATTTGCAACTTAAATTTATAAGCAGTAATTTCACTGATTACGCAATAAGTCTCTCTCTCTCTCTCTCTCTCTCTCTCTCTCTCTCTCTCTCTCCAATTTTTCACACAATCAATTATTTTTAACTCTCTATCTTTGATAATATTAATATTAATATAGCAGTTGTATTATTATTGCAGTAGTAACATCACTATCATGATCAAGTAATGTGCAAGGTGTTGATGGTGTCCAAGATAAAATTAAAAAGCAGAAAAATGTATTGTTATTATTATTACCATCATCATCATTCATCATCATCGTCGTCCTCGTCATCATCATTAACAGCTTATGCTTACTATGATTATATTAATAATAGGAGATCTGTGCGAAATGCTTCATTTTATATTCATTATTATTATATTATTATTTTTATCATCATTATTATTACTATTATCATCATTATTATTATTATTATTATTATACTCATTATTATTATTATTATTATTATTATTATTATTATTATTATTATTATTATTATTATTATTATAGTTTTATGACGTCGCACGTAAATACAGTTACTGAGAGCACACTGAACTCTGTCATAATTGCCCTGTTCACTACCTACTAAAATAACAAAGAAACCGAATGTATACCAATAAAACTGTTACCAGTGATCATAAAGCATTAAACAGTATAGAAAAACTTAATACTCCTGATGCACAAAACTCGATAATTATTAGGAAATTACATTGATCGGTAAAATAATAAATATTAGAATAATCAGGTTTGGTTACGAACATTATTTAAGGAAAAACGTTTCACGAGTTCCCATCTTTTAAAACGATAGAAGAAACGTAAACATGTTAAATTTTTCCCAATACAATTGTGAGCAATAAATTTTGATAGAAACATCAGAGAACGCTAGCAAATGTTATATGAAGATATATTTTCATTGTAATCAAATGAATTGTCTAAAGATCACACATGAATATAATTCAAGGAAGGTAACTTGCATCATGTTGAAATGACGAAACATTGTAGCGTGCCTTGATTTGTCTTCCGCTACAACTAACTATCCAGGTGTCCAACTTGCTGCTTGGGTGGGCACCGACTGTGTTGCGAACAATAGTGACTATGGCAAACCGCTTTCAGTCATTCTCTTTTCTACACTAATCTATCCGCTATACCACCGCCATTAACAATGAGACCACAATGTGGGAAAATTTCGCGATCTCAAGGCTCGATTACACGAACTAGAGAAAGCTAGTCTGAACATACTATGCAATCATATGATCTATATTACCAACATAATCGAGTTCTCCACTAAATGGAAACTCCCACATCGCGTAAGCGAACTACCTGCTAAGCCAACGCTCCCATGGCGTGCAAACATTTTGCTTTCTCAAAACTTTAATGCGCGTATTGAAAGCTCGAATTTTTGATCTCGATAAGGCAATTGTACAAATCATTTAAATCACACAATCACGTATTCGAGAAACATGAATGCGCGTTGCAGACGTTTGAATACGAAATCTATAGAGAGCCAATTCGACAAACGTTCGAATCATACGAATCACTTCTTCCAGACAACAGGAATGCACATTCTCGAGACTCAAATATACGATCTCGAGAGAGCCAATCAAACAAGTATTTCTTATTACCCGATTTCTCTCATGATTGCGTATTTGAAAAGCGATACACGTTTCTGTTGCTCGAGTACAAGATCTTGAGTCTCGAATACTTGATCTACAGGCATCATGTCTTTAAACCAACAAGTAAATGTGCCGTCTCGAGATTGCGTATTTAAGCTTCTAGAACGCGCGTTCCTGTTTCAAATACATGATCATATGACTCATTTTCTTTCTCGAGATCGTGCATTGGAGCTTCTAATACGCCGATTCGAGCCTTGGGTAAGCGAAACATTTTCAGGTTTTTGCCCTGTTGGCTGGCAGTGCTGTGTGAGTTTAGACTCCGCGTAGTGAAGAACTCGATTGCGAGTAATGGAGAGTTCAATTACATGAGTTTAGGGATCAGTGATGGAAAAGTATATTTTCGTTGACTTTCTCGAGTTCGTATAATCGAACTTCGAGACTGTGCAGCATTTCCATATCATGACCCAGTTGGCTTGCAATACAGTAACATCCAAATCTGAATAAGCACATGAGTCAGGGAGGTAACTTGCACATGCTTTAACGACATACAACCTGTGCGTTCCTTAACTTGTCAACCTCTATAGAAGTGTACTCAACTGTTCCATTGATAACCTCCATTTAGTTATAGTTGTTTTGTGTCTCCATTGCTCGCATTAGAAGTCTCCTAACGACATGTTAAGTTCTGATCAGGACGAGATAAAATTACTGGATGCGTATTGTTATCCCTATCACGTAACATTGCAACACAATAAAGATAAACAGGTATAAATTTTACTCGAAACTGGCACTCCTTGCTGTCATTTTGAGTCAGACAAAGAGATAGGTTTTTATTTAAATGATTCATAAAACATTCTGTGAGATTCAGCTGTAAATTGAAACAGGGACTGCTAGTTTGTGACCATCTATATCGTGCAAAAATGCAAATCAATAATCTAAAAACAATCATAATTTAACAATATTTGTGTTGAACAGATCCTATAGTCATCCATTTTTTTTTTTTTTTTTTTTTTTTTTTATATCTCAGATCTCTGATTCACATAGTTTTCTAATTGCTTTTATCGCGTCACCAAAATGATCGATTCACTTTTGATGTGTTTCATTTAACATAATAGCTATTGCGTAGTACAGTTAATTACGACCCATGCTCAATTATGTAACAAAGTGCCACTTTTACAAAAGAAATATCATGTAGACACGGTAGGATACGCTTGTATTTTTGTCTAGCCTTTTGAGGAGAAAAATTAATCAACTTAACGGTTTTGTTCAAGGCCATGTTAAAGGTTTTGCCAAAGTTTATGCTTTTGTGCAAGCCCATGTTTGAAAATATTTATAATTTTTCTTTCTCTTTATCTGCTTGCATCTGAAAAACTTTCAGAAGATCACACAAACACGGAATTCAAGGGAGATAACTTTGCAAAGGGCACCCCATTCTAGTGTGCTTTGAGTTGTCTACCTCTTTAAGAAACTATCTGTTTGTCAATTTTTGCTGCCTGGATGGACTTGGATTTAGTTTGAAACAACTGACAACTGCAACTGACTAAGCACTTTATTCAAGGGAGGTAACACTTGTACATTGCTATTATGACATAACAGTCTGGGTAGCCATGAGTTGTTAATTTATGTAACAATTTACTTGGATATCCTATCTAAAACTGGATTTAGTTTAAGTTGCTTTGTGTCTTTATTGGTTGCAATGAAAATCTCCTATGGACATGTAATGTTCAGATGTGGAATGAAAGACTGCAAGTGTGTGGTCATCCCTTTCATGTAACAGTGCAAATATATACAGATAAACAGGCAGAAGTTTTACTTAGACTGATATATGTTGATACCACCTTGATGGCGAAAATGAGATAACACCTTCTTGTATTTGTGCATATAACTTCTTTTGTAAGATTCTGATCTATAAATAGATACGGGGACTGCCAGTGAAAACCCACCCGTATCATGTACCAGTACACATCAATACACTTCATCAGGCAAAAGTCTCGTTCTCGTTATCATCTTTGTTACAATCTCTATCTAACAAAAATGTCAGGACGGATCCCTTTGCAGAAGCGTCCCATTTCTGAAAGGTCAGATGTAAACTGAGATCATGGTCTCATGGAAAAGTGCATGTCATCTCTATCTTAAACAAACAGTTAGAAGTATCGCTTATATTGACTTCTGTTTACCTCATTGAGTTTTACGGTATATTAGGGTCAAGTCGTATATCATATATGATCCCTATATGAGCATTATACATCCTCTACGTTTACTATCACCATAACACAGGCTTATCGAGCAGAAAAATTAAAGAAATGTTACTTACAATAAAATAAAATACGTATTAAAATCGATGCTTTGCCTGAATTTATTACACAATTAATTGAATATGGAGAGATTAGCTGGCATGCATATCATTTCAATATGCACGGAACATGTACTCTGTCAAAGAGCACGACGTAGGACCAAAGTGAATCAGCAGAATTGATGACCATCTTGTACACAGAGACACTAAATTCAGTACATAAAGACCATCTTGTACATAGAGACACCAAATGCAGCACATAAAGACCATATTGTACATAGAGACACCAAATGCAGCACATAAAGACCATCTTGTACATAGAGACACCAAATGGAGCACATAAAGACCATCTTTTACATAGAGACACCAAATGCAGCACATAAAGACCATCTTGTACATAGAGACACCAAATGCAGCACATAAAGACCATTTTTAATTTATAAAGAAAACCAATGTATACTTAAACTCAAAGACATTTCGGAAATATGGCATAATTTTGAATTACATACACACTGCAGTAGCAGAAACGGCAGTAGTAGCAGCAGATTAGTAGCAGCTAGTAGAAGTAGTAGATAAACACTAGATTTGTTATGGTAGTAGTAGAAGTAACAGTAATGGTATATATTCAAGTAATAATAATAATAATAATAATAATAATTGATATTTTCGTTGGGTTCTTAGTGCTTTGGAAGATATTTAGCAATATTAACAAGGACTACAACAATAATGATGATGATGAGGTGGTGGTGGCAATTGTTATTGTTATTATTATTATTATTATTAACCTTACATCTGCAATGCTGGAGCTCAGATCCCATTTTTTCTCAATTCTTTATCTCGTTTCTGTCCTACTACCCTCACATCCTGGCTCCCTACGCTTTCCTATTCCATCTCTTACAGGGAAAGGTCAACATTTTAAGTCTGATATGCACAAGCTCTGCCGCTGCAAACCATATCGCTACGTCTTATGCTTCCGTCACGAACAATGAAGGAGGAGTTGCTAAATATCAAGTACAAACTGATGCACACATATCGTCATGATCGTAGCAACAGTGGTCGTGATAGTGATAGGGGCGATTGTAGCGGAAGTAGTAGTGGTAGTTGCTGTTGTTGTTGTTTCTGTAGCGGCAAAAACATTATGGTAGTAGCAGTAATAACAGTATTAGTGGTAGTAGCTGTTGTATCACCTACAGTATCATAAAATTAAGAGCAGTAATAGTAGTGGTGGTGGTGGCAGCAGCAGTAATATTAGTTGTGGGAGTATTTGTTTTCTTTGTAGTGTATCTGCTGCAGTGGCAGCGATAGTAATAGTACATGTATTTTTTTATTACAGTTGTGGCATATACGGCTTTGAAATCAACAGTAACGGCAGCAACAACGCCAGTGGTAGCAAAAGGACGATAAGAATAAATGACAGAAGAAGGAAGAGGAGGAGTAGCAGTGCCTTTAGACCTGTGTATTTAAAGGTCTTGCCGCGTAGAACGGTGGTTTGTGGTCGTGCTTTCAATTTACAAAATACATTATTCCAAATAGCTGTGTTATTTACCATCCTTGGGACTTCACATCTATTTAAGTCTTAAAATGTATGGGCAAAACAAAATAAAAATAGAAGAAAGTGTATATAGGCACTCCTCCCCTCCCCCACCCCATCCAACCCCCACCCGCATATAAGAAAAAGAACAGAAAAACACTTCACAATAACAAACATATCTTAAAATGACTTACATTTCTCTAAGCATCCCGCATCCGGGAAAATTTTGATAAATTGCATTTTCACCTCCGCGATCACATAGGATCGTCAGCGATATATGCTGTACCACGTGAGTAGTATGTATGTATGTATGTTTTTGTATTTGATGGTTAGATTATATAAAATCTATTGTCAGACTAACGAATAGGTACATAGCTCGAGTTGATGTAGAAGCTATAAATGGGATACAATTATACAATTATGTTCTGTCTCCTTCAAGGAGCGACACTATTTTGAGTTAGTTCTTTTTGACCGTCATTTGGACAGAATGCTCTTGGCATTACACCTTCTCGCCAGTAGATTTATGTGTAAGAGAGAGAGAGAGAGAGAGAGAGAGAGAGAGAGAGAGAGAGAGAGAGAGAGAGAGAATGTGTATAATATGTCAAGATGTGAAATTATATGTCAAGATGTGAAATAAAAATCATAATCATTTGCTTGGAATGGATATTGTTAATACAATTTTATATTTTCATCATAGAATAATACATTAAAATTTAAAATTTAAAAAGTAATACATTGTGAAAACATACAGATAATCCCAAACAGATAATGTACACGTGCATTTCTACTAAGGCTGCAACACTTACACTTGTAAAAGGATGAGTTTTGTTTACTACCTGTAAACGTTTACAAAACAGGTAAACGTGTAAATGAACATGCATGTGACTGTCAGTTATTCATGAACTAGCCGTTCCAATTAAATCATATATTTTAACATCTCTGCTTAATATGACTGTTTATTAGGATCTTTTATTACTTCTTTTCTTAAAGTATGCATAATTTTTACGTCGAATATGGCATCGTTAGGAAAAAGCAGGCTGTCGAGAATTTGTTATAGCACACATTACACAACATTACACATCAGGCTGATTTACTGATAATGTTGACAACATTTTCTTTAATTTCATTATTTACCTTTGAACAATATGTTTGTTAACAGAACCTTTGACTAGAATCATTTTAGTTTCATGTTTGTAAGCTACTGTTTGGTTTGTTAGTCATTGTAGTTAGAAAAATATCACGACGATCCACAGCGATGTTTTACTGAAATTGTCTTATATATATATATATATATATATATATCAAAAACGTCCTAAAAACTAAATATTGTCATAATAAGAGGTCAATGACGCACAGCAAATGAAACAGTCGCAACTTGAGCGAGGTACGACATGCACATTGTAATAACTGTTCAGTAAGCCAAACCGGTAGAAGAGGGAAAGGTTGAGTTTCTAATTGTTTCGAGTAAACGGCATTGTTTCGTTTATTGTAAACCGAGTAAACGTTCAGAAATTTTGGTAAACGTTGCAGCCTTAATTTCTACTTTAATACTTGGTTCCTTCTTGTATTTATTTAATTATATACATTTCTTGCGTTAATTCAACCCAAACGCAAGCAAAATTTGACTTAATTATTTTTTCGGGGATGGAAGGTCTTACTATGGTGTTAGGACTATCGGTCTTAAAAAAAAGTATTACAGACAGAAAGTGAAACCAACAATGCAAGTAAAATCAACAAAAAATGTATTTCAGACAATTAAAGTGAAAATTCAAAAGACTCTTACAGTAATGTAAATTAAAGTCCAAATAATCAAATAATCCTAAGTGTCCTAATCACAAGTCCTAATTATAGAATGTTCCGAATGAATTCCAGTAGCTTTGAATGGCATGATGTGTCAGTAGTCTTAAATGACCTGATATGCCTGAATGGTGTAATCCGTAATATCTTTGAATGAATTCACATAAATTCCAAAGTAAAAGTATTAATCCAAAATGAGAATGAGCACTTTTAGTAATTCCAATGAATGTTTCAAATAAATAATTCCTCTCTCTGAATTTGCTCTGATTTTCACAGCCGTACCATCTGATTACTAAAATAAATTCCTTAATAGACTGATCTTAATAGTATAGGAATGGAATCTTGTTTGCCAAATGCTCCATAAATATAGAGACAAGTCACCGGACAGAATATTCTTCAATATTAGTAACTCTAATGGAAATTTCCTGTGTGTACCTGACTTTTCTCATATCAAGACATGGAAAGTTCCAATCTAAGTACTAAATGTTATGTAATCAAGACTAACCTTGGACTCAAATGCAGTAAATATGTTGTTTACAAAATGACAACTAAAGTACAACTTTCCTCATGGACACATATTTTAATTTCAATATACATAACAATGAAAACCTTTACTGAAATCCCAGTCACCCTTGTTCGTATTTAAATGTAATATCCATAGGTATCCAAAAGCTCGTGTCCAACTAAGAAGCCTCTACTGCGGCTCTTTACTTAATGGAACGACATTTACTTTAAAATTATCTCTCTTTGACTGTCTTGTAAAAACCAGACTCACACGCGACTCTTAAATGTCTGGGCCTGGTTAATGGCTTCTCAACTCTCTGTTACCGATATGTGTGACTTATTTCTTTTTGTTTTTCTTTCTTTCTTTATGTCTGTATGAAAAATGCATTTAAGTCCATAGAGCCCATTTGTGTATTGAGTTAATTGTAAGCATGTCAATTATATACGTTGCATTGAGTAGAATATATTGACGATTTAGCTGGTTATCAGTGCCGTTTGTGTAATGAGTCAGTGCCATAGACAGACGATTTACAAGAATAAGGGAAAACCTGAAATTGAACGTTTATGTGATCCAGTTTTTTTTCAGACTTGGTGAGCTTCGCTTTGAATGTAACAATCGCTTGTCTAGCGCATTTCCAGACTCTAGCTTGGCATAGATTTTACTGAAGGAGGAGAGATTGTGGTTGAACGAGACTAAACACGCCGCTGAATTATTGTTTTTCGTCACTACATTTAAAAAAGAGATGGTTGAACTTGCACTCTATTGCATTACCAGGAGTAAAATAAAACTAAAATCGTGTCTAAGAATGTATTTTGTACGTGTATTTAAGAGCGTGCAATGCTATTGACGATGCTATTTTTGATATCTTCATCATGGGATATTCATGGGGAGTAACTCCTATCGCTAACAAAGCATTACGGGGAGTAACTCCTACCACTAACAAAGCATTACAGTTACCAAAGAAGCCTTCCCCGAAACTATTCGAGTACTGTGTTTCTAGGGTATAGTGTTAAATAGAGAAATTTTACCAAATAAGCCTCATAATTTCGGGTAGTTTGAAGCAGTCCTACACAATGGCAAACTGAATGCAACGCAACAGAACCCGTAGTAATTCATGTAAAAGAGCAATCGCTTGTAAAATTTGACTCGAAAGAATAGGCATTGTCATATTTATAAAGGTGAATAGCATCCATTTATGCACAATTCGTTTTCTTCATTTCATCAATATAATGTATCCATCAAACTAAAATAAATATAAATTCTAAATACTTTTGAAATCTAAAAAGGCAAATTATACATTCTAGAGTACCGAGTGGACAATTACATGTTTCAATAAATTTTCATTCGATAGTTTGGCAAACCAGAATTTTCTCAAATTGTTGTTAGAACTGTTGAAAAACTGTTTATTTAATTTACTAATGAATGCAGTTTCATGATGAGATAAGAGATATATATCCGTTTTTGTGTTGTCTGAGGGTGAAACTCATTTCATTGTGTTGAAAGTACTTATATCAAAACTTAGGTAACAAAGAAAGCATCCACAAATAATATCCAACAGAGTAAATAATTCCAAGAAAGGGCCAACCGGTCAAGCTAAAGTCATCGGTAAACCTATTTTCTGCGACAAGTCTACGCTTATAAAGAAGAAAATGTAAACATTTTCCTCTTCGTCGTTTGATATAAATGCCTTATCAAAAATTACTTTTTATTTTCCTTAGCGCTCTTAATTGTTTTGTGTTTTATTCTGTTTTATAACCTGATGATCTTTTATACGTATAATCTGCTGTACTAACTGATAAAAGATTATTCCAGCAAGAAAAGAAAACTGCCAAATAGCTTGGCTTCAACTTAGTTTTATCTCAGTACTCTCCTCAAAGGAAATATACTTTTTGATTCTGCAGATCCTTTCAAACTACGGGCGGACGTTCCGTAAATTGAACCATAATATGATACAAATAAAATGATGCATGCAAAGTATTGCAAGGTTGGGAGAGAGTTTCGGTTCACATTGTCCTGGCGCTATCATAAAACAAAGCATTAACATTACATGCCAAAAAGAATGATGTTGATCATCGTAATTAATATATGAGCTACCGGTTCTTAAATATTGATAGGCTGTTCATATGTACGAAAACTGACAGCAACCTACAATGGACAAATATGAACTGTATTCCCCATATATTTAATAATAGTGCATTACAGTGCGGGTTTTTTTTTTCCTGGGAGGGTGGTAGAGGGTAACACTAAGTTTTAAAATGAAATGCGGTGATCTGACGGTTTGCTGTCCTTCCTACCATCCACGAGTGCAAAGTCGTAAACTTGACCAGGCAAAGCATCGCCCACCAATTGCATCATTGTCAGCATATCGATAGCTAAAAGATAAGTATGTTTCTATTCATGTGATTTTTGAAAGCAAAGTTAATTTGAAGAAATGCAATTGTATGGCAGTATACAGTTAGCTGATTTTTCAGTTTGGTATACTTACATTTGGAGACTGCATTCTAAACCTGGCGTTCATACTCGCAATAACGACAATTCCAGGCATGTTATATACTAAACTTCACATATCTAGGAAAAAATATACGAAAGTCTTCATTATGGCTCTATTAAACTGATTTTAGTAGTTTAAACCAAATCTTGCATGTAACTCGGGCATAATTTTAATGCGATCTGTGTTACCGTCTTGCAGATTTCAAAGATTTAAGGGTTGACCGAAAAAAATCAGTCGTCCTTTCTTAAAAAGTAGATGCAAAATGAAATAAAAGACAAAGTAGTGCATAGTAATCCATGGCAATTGGCAACGTATTTAAGTTCATTTAACAGAAGTATGACTGGCAGAGTCATCCTCATGTCCTACCTAATAATAAAATGAGAAGGAGTGATCTGACCGTTTGTTGTCATCCCTAACATGCACAGTGCAAAGCAAACATGACTCCCAATTGCATCATTGTCAGTAAATCGTCAGTAAAATAAATATAACTAAGGCTATTTTCAAATGATTTTTTGAAACAAAGATAATTTGAATCAATGCAGCTGTATGGCACTATACAGGTGGCGAATTCTTTAGTTTAATACGTTTTCAATTAGAGACTTCATTCCAAAGTTGCCTTCGTAACCAGCAATCAAGACTACTCCAGAAACCTTGTTATGTAAAATGTCTGATATTGAGAATACAACTGCATGAAAAGCTTAACTATGATTGTATTAAGCTTGAATAGTAATGTAATAGTTTGAACAGTTTAGCACGCAACTTTCAAACTCGTAGAAAACATAATTATATACTGTTTTATTTGTACAACTGACATCTACCGAAAACGGACATGTTTAAACATGGCCCCCTACCCACCTACTCCCGCTCCCCAAAAAACCCATAAAAAGTCAAACATCAAAAATTACAAGATAATATTATGCAAAGAGTCAAAGGGCGTAATTTTTATAAGTGCATAATTACTTTTTTGTCTTCACTTTTCTTGGAGCAAATACCGCAAAACGCCATTCCTCTCATTTCCATCTCTACTGTTCCGTAATAGACATCATATTAGTGTATGCTTCAAAGATGTTGGTAATACGATTCTATTGTATGGATGAGCTGCTCAATTGGCAATTATCTTTGATGTGAAAAATATTGAGGTTTATGGGGGATATCAAAGCTTGCAATCTCCAAAATAAACGTGATTGCAAAGCTGTGTCTAGAATACTAAAATAAATAACTATGCTATGCAACTTATACGTGGAAAATAATTCTAATTAGAAAGTTCAACATCGTCCTAGAACGAAAAACAGGACAATGTACGACAAGAGAACAACATGAAGTTAAAAGTTCTTAATATCCTAACTATTTGTTCATTTGACGATACTGCATTATATTCTTTGTCTTTCTCGCTATATTTATTTATTTATGAAAACCTTCAAAACTTTATTATGATTATTTCGTTTAAATCTGACAATAGTTTGGCTTTTGTATGAATGCTCTATTACTGTGACTGTCAATTTTCTTATTGCTCATTATCTTTCAACCAAAGGCGGTAGTCAATTGACTGATAAAGTCGTACACTTGACAGGGTAACTATGTAGTGCGATTAATTAAGATCCATATAGACCTCGCTTCGTCATGGTAAGAAAGCAACCTGATTACAAGACATACATTTATATGTTTGTATTTTCTTTACCAGAGTCGTGTAACAGTCCCATCGGCTCCTCCAACAAGACCGGACGAGTAGTCGCGCTTTTACATACTGGCATATACTATGCTCCACCACCAGCAAACACATACTGATTACAATACAGTAGCGCCAATGGACTGATGTAATGTACCGTGTCAAAGGCAATTCTAAATTATGCTATCCTTTTCTCTAATGAAGGTTTTTCAAATAAATCATGAAATCTTTCATTTCACTTTGTAGGCTTTTATTTATAGACATGTCAAAGTTGCACTGAAATTTGATGACTACTCACGAAATATTTGATCACTTATTTCTTTTCACGTGCTATTTAAATTTGTTGATCAGTAATTCAAATGAAAATACACAGAAAATGTACCATATTTGTTTTGGCCGTCAGCATATGATACTTGCAAGCATAACAATTAAGGAAGTAAAACTACAAGGACACGTATATATTGTGAGTACCTTAACTATCCTTACAACAGTTTCCATTATTTATTTATTTATTTATTTATTTATTTATTTATTTATTAAACTGATTGCTGAGTATTTGTTTCACAGAAACATACATTATTTTCCATAATGTGAACAACTGGGGGCAAACATTCATAATGAATAAATGCTAATTTAAAAGCCAGTATACACAGTATCCTAGTCAGAATGAACGTTACCGTTTACCGTTTTATATTGTCGTGCAGTCAATTTACAACTATCAGTCAGGATAACCCCACTCTCTTTTATTGCTTTGGGTAATAAATAACTCATGCCATAGATATAGTGGTGTATCTGTAAACAATGCAGGTTGTCATAGGGAGTCTCCTTTCATACGCTTATTTATCTTCAAGCTTTATAAATTCTTTGTACGGTACCGCTGTGCGACTGAATGAAATATGTATGCATGCATTTATGAAAAGTCTCTCCTTACTACTATGGGAAACATTAAAAATGTTATGTTATTACATATCAAAACTTCATAGTGCATGTCGGAATATGGTTTGCTATCAAGGGACTTAACATGTGTGCCGTTTTCATCAAGATAATTACTACCATGAACATTTTTGTCAATATTCGTGTATGCAGCTTAGACACGACGAGTGCCTCTAGGGGCGGGGGGTGGGGGCGGCGTGAATGGAACGGAGAGATAATTTTTTCACTGATCGTCCTACCTTAATGTTTCAAGAGGTAACTTGATCACTGATCTTCCTACCTTAACCGTTCAAAAGGTAACTTGCACACTGATCCAATAATTGCACACTGATCCAAAATATTATATTGTAGCTTGAGTTGTCTCTATCTACAAAACAACCTATAGAAGAGGTAACTTGCTCACTGATCGTAATACCTTAATGCTGCAAGGGGTAACTTGATCCCTGATTGTAATACCTTAATGCTTTAATTAGTAACTTGCTCACAGATCAAATGGAAAAATATTCTAGTGTGACTTTAGTTGTCTACCTCTAGAAAACAACCTATAAGGGTGTCAACTTGCTATCTGGGTGGACTTTAGTTTGGTTATGCACAACAGTGACAACTGGGACTGAATAAGCACACGAGTATAGGGGGGTAACTTGTACACTATTATAATGGCATAAACATTTCGATTGCCTTAAGTTGTTCACCTCTATAAGAATAAACTTCGCTGCCCCATTGATAGACTCCATTTAGTTAATTGTTTTGTGTCTTCATTGCCTGCATTAGCATTCTCCTAACGACATGTAAAGTACTGATGAGAAATGTAATAAAGCCACTACATCTGCGTGGTTATCCCTATCATGTAACAGCGCAACAGAGAAACAATAATCCTTGCTACCATATTCATTAAAAGAAAAATATATATGATGCTTTAATGTTACTTGCGCAAATCGCTATGTTCCAACAGATACAGATACAATCTTTAAAAGTATCGCTATCGGCAACCCATACATAATCATAAGCATCAAATGTAAGACAGAGACATCTTGAGACATAACACCCTGACATTTCAAAAATAAGACACATTTTACATTAGTTAGTATTTTTCATCGGCTTTAAAAATGAGATTGATTTTCTTTAAAAGCCAGTCTAATTTTCGATTTAAAAAAATATATAGCTGTAGATGTTCGATGAAAATCATTTTCTATAAATCTAAGATCAATGATATATAACTTTAACTTGTTTATTTTTGTGGGTATCAGTTTTCATTGCCTTGCGAAAAATGACATTTACATAGTTACTTATTAAATTCGTTGATCGGGAAAAAGAGTGCTGTTTTTTCCACAAAAGTATCATTATTCATTGGGACTTAATATTCCTGGTTTGTAGCAGCCACAAAATTTGGTTCCCCACGAAAAATGTGAATTCACTCTATTATAAAATAATGAAACTTCGTAATCGCAATTCGAACATTATTTAAAGTGAAGAAGGTACCTTTATTTCATTCTAATGGATATACAGTTTTACGATTAAAGGTACACACATACACACGGACACACAAGCACATAACTCTGTGTGTGTGTGTGTGTGTGTGTGTGTGTGTGTGTGTGTGTCGTTTATAAAGATATAAAATCTCTCCATATGTACACGTATCTGCATACAAGATATGAATTTAATTTTTAGTGGTTTATATTCAAAACTACCTTATCGTCAATAATAACATGTTTTACAAACATGCAGGTTTACTTTCAAAATTGATTTTATTGCAAATTAGTGCGTATAAATAACTTAATTTGGTACGCAATTTAAATTACAAAATTATTTGTATGTGCACTGCCTCAGGCCAAATGTAGAATACATTTAAAGTAACACATTTCATCAAATTTGAAAATTTGACATTGACAAGTCACACTTAAAAAGAACAACTAGGATACTATATGATAATATGGCACATTTTGATTTCTTGACAGTGTATGCGTTCTTGTAAAAGTAGTTAATTACATTCAAATGGAAAGTGAGGGTAATAAATATTCATTTAAAGTTTTTGTTTAGGTATTTGAAATATCATATTGGACATTTGCCTTGCACAGACTAGAAGAAAATGCATTGTAGTTCTTCTCATCCAAGAAGCACAAAGTTGCTAAGTACAACATAAGAGAGAGATATTCCAATTTGGAAAATTCCGTCCCGAAAGAATTTGTATATATTAATATTCTCTCTATCTTTATCTCTTCCCCTTTCTCTCTCTCTCCCTCTCTCTCTCTCTCTCTCTCTCTTTCTCTCTCTCTCTCTCTCTCTCTCTCTCTCTCTCTGTTCCTTTTGAAGTAGATATTTTAAGGTAAAATGATTTATTCACATTTTACAAATATGTATGAAATATCGGATAGAAACGAAAGCATAGGTATACCTATAATTTCCTCAGTATTATCACTGACCTAGCAATGTGTCTTCCTTTTTTTAATCCATCTTCAGTATTTATTAGAATAACCTCAGGTAGATTGAGCATGTACGAAAGTTTAGAAGATGATGCATAAGTCATGTTCTGCCTTTATATTTTATATCAGCTTTAAAGGCCGTATAAAAGTAAAGAAATTCTGTTGAGAGGTTGAATACTTAGCTATGATACTTATACCAATGGGTTTTATGCTAGATGAAACTTTGGCCAGTTCATCATCATTTAAAAGCAAACTGAACAAATAAATACAAATTTCAAAAGAACAGTGATGTATAGGTGTCCGTACTCAATAAACGTCTCATGAAATAAAAAGATGGAATAAAAAAATCTCTATAAATGAGAAGACACAGAGTATATATTCCCCAAAATTGCTCCTTGCTTGTAAATGTGTGTGGTTATATGATGACTGCGTGCATATATTTGAAGGAATCTAACTTGTATACTTTAATGATTGCACAACCTTTGAGTGTTTTGAGTTGATTGTCCTACAATAAATTACTCGGATGTCAACTTACTGCTGTTGTTTAAACACATGTATAAACAACAGCGATAACATCAGGAATAACATGCAAAGGTGCATATTAATGTAGTTATTCAGGCAGAAGAAACTCCTACATTTGAAATCTGTGATACCATTCTAATGTATAAAAGAATCATCCCCTATTTGAAAAATCCAGATGTAAAACGTGATAAAATCCTCAGCATATGTATGTCAACCCTTTACTGTACCAGTGTGCAATATAATGTCTTCAACATGTGCATGTCAGTGTACAACATAAAGTCCTCAGTGAGTGCATGCAATTCCCTCATCTACATGTGCACAACATAAAGTCCTCAGTAAGTGTAAGCCATCCCTTTACTGTACCTGTGTATACAATAATGTCTTCAGCAAGAAGTATGCCAGCTCTTCACTTTACTGTATACAATATAAAGTCCTCAGTAAGTTCATACCATCCCTCTTTCTGCCAGAACACAGTATAAAGTGCATGCCGTCCATTGACTGTACCTGTGTACAGCATTAAGTTCTCAGCAAGTGCATGCCACATTTGCAAATGTTCTACTAGATGTTAGAGGAAGACATTAGTTACATTGTATGGGCCCATATAGAAGTTTTCCACAAGCTATTTGTTCACTCTCTCTGTAGTGAACAAGACAAAATATAACAGATTGAAAAAATCCATATAGATATTTTTGTTAAAATGAAAGCAAATTTAAATACCAGAATGTACTTGATATTTTATTTAAATGGAGAAACAAAGAGAAATGTTTTTAATATTTTCAGGATTTCTTAAGCATAATATTGGTCAAAAGGTCATAAATAATTAAAAATTTTAGCTATAACATAAATATATGTTTTTCATTACAAAGAAGAAACATCTGATTAATATTTGTGATTCAGAGATCTCTTTGACGCATTTTAAAATTGAGAAAAGTGATAATTGTTCTTTTTGATGAAATGATGAAAACTTGAATTACTAAATATAGATTAAAACTGTTAAATCTTCAGTAAAGAAGCAAGAAAATTTCCGTATCCACCATAAACCGTAATCGAGGAAAGATGTGGGCTATAATTACGATCGCTCGTACACTTTTCTCAACACTTCAAAGCTACATGCAGTGTCGACTATTCTTTCAGAGCATTATAAAAATATAATAACTTTTTTTTTTTTTTTTTTTTTACAAGTAATTGGAAATCACGTTAAAAAGAAAGAAAGAAGAAAAAAAACAATATACAATTTTTATAGGAGAATAATACATTTGACACATATTGATATGTATCAATAATGTTTACAGTTATAAAAATTAGAAATATTAAAGGTATAGCTTTTGTTATACGTCGAATGAAATATTTATATAAACATTTATAAGGTAGTTAGTTCAATATTGGGAATATATGCAAAACCTGTTAAATCAAAGCACTTGCAAAAAATGTAAAGATCCATATTCTGACCGCTAAATAATTTACAGCAGGAAACATTAAGTTCTAACGTTTTTGTTACAGATTAATTTTATATACATTACGAGATCACAGAAAATTCAACATAAATACTATATAGCATTTCTTAAAATAATTTCAATAATAGGTTTAATGGCACTTGTGGATAAACAGAGGATTAATTTTGAATTATGTTTTGTGATTATATTTTCTTTTTCATTATGACCTAAAAAAAAATGGAGAAGAATTATGTTATTAAAAATTATTTAAACCTATTAGTATTTCTGCATGTAATTCGTGACTTTTGAAAATTTAATACGCTTGCAAATGTCTACGTTGAATGTACAAGATAAAGACACTATACGTATCCAGTCTTTTGGTCATATACTAGTGCGTTCTAACTAAATCCTTTAATATGAATGCAATAAAAGGTGTGCACCTATAAAAGCTTGAAGAAAATGTGATACTGTACAATGAAGTATTAAGTGAACGACTCGAGATAATAAACATGTTATTTAATCATCCTGTGATGAAAACATATCGTTCATATTTATTCCTTCTATGCAATCATATATATTAGCACCGGGAATTAACTCAAAAATATCACTAGTTTCAGCTATGGTAAAGAGATTTCTAAAATATGTGTGAATCCAATGATGGATCGTAAATGAAAATATATAAGGCTTTCGATGAAGCCCCAATGTTTTGAGCGACACACAAGCTTGCTGCCTTAGTTCGTTCAGATTGTGGAATTGCTTACAAAGTCGAATCGTGTAAGAAAATTTTGCTGGATCAATCGTCGGAAAGAAATATTCTGCAGGTGCAAGATAAACGCCATCAGTATAGGTCATGTTCGTATTTTGCTGTGTGCGATAAGTATTATAAACAAAGGTTAAAAAGTGTGACCCAGTGCTGTCCAAGACATTCCAAAAGTGATTAAAATCTGCAAGTCGATCAATAGCTAGTTTCATAAATGGATGTTTTTTGTCACAAGCTATAAAGGCATTTATAACTAAATGCTTGAAATTCCCATCCATAATGGCATGTTCATATGGCTCCTGTGCGAGAATGCAAGAGTATTTCGCTATTATGACGTCTAGAGACTGCAAACTTTCCAAGTCCATATCTGCGTACACCCCGCCAATTTCATAAAGTATGATGTACCTCATTGCGTCAGCGCGACGGATATTTTCAGAGTATGCGTCATACATGTGTAGTAAGTTTATATGCCTGTCCTTGATGAAGCAGCGTGCAGTTTCGTCTGTCCAATACATGTACCGCCACGTTGGATGGTAGATAGACCAACTTTTCATCCATGTTACAGCTTTACTAGGGACTGCTCTATCTTTCCATGTTTGATGAATTATTTGAGGAATCTTAGGAGGGAAATTTTGTGAGGGATATTCTTCTACAGCATCAACACCTAATGAAGGAAAACCGTCTAGGTCGATTGTTTCAATGTCAGGAATTTCTATAGCTGTAATTTTTTCAAAGACATCCGCTGAGAACAATTGATTCCGATAGGAAAATAAAAACAGGAAAACAATTAAAATTATGATACTACAGATCAAACGTTTTTGCTTTAATCTTGACATAACGCTTGAACAATACAGTTCAGCAATTTTTGTTTGCTTTTTAAGTTCCAGTTTAGTGTCATGCCAACTACACATCAATATTTCCCGTCTCTACGTCTATACTATGTTTCATTTTAGTACCTAATTTATCGCAGTGTTTGATAACACATATGGAGTTGTGGTAAAATACATTAGTCTCGTCGCCAGTGCGTCATATGTCAACAACGTAGCATCAACCAATTAATCAAGTACTCATAAATATAGAATTGTAAAATTATGGCCATGTATTTATTCTGTCTTACATGGTAGTTTTTGCACATTACAAAATACAAACGACTGTATGCAGTAACTCTAGTAAACAATCAGTCAAATACTGACATGCAACAGAGCTTTCTTTTGTAATTTTTAAAAGAAAATATTTATTATCAGTATATGATACATTATCACATCTCTCTTCTGTATTATAAATTCAGTGTTATACTTTTATAATTGTTATATGATTATATCATTATTAAAAGAGTACACAATGAAATAGAAAAATGAGAAAAGCTAATTTGATTTATTTATGATCTTTCCTTGTATAATAAAATTGTTTCTGCTTAAAACTGCCTCTTCATATTTTAAAATACACTGATTATTTTTCAAGATTAATATATGTTAATGTTTTAAATCAAAATGGTTATGAGAAGTATGGGAAACGTAACTTCTTGCTCACATAACCAATTGTAAACCCATTTTACGATTTTTTTGTCATTAACAAAAAACACTTTTTTTAGCATTTTTCACACAAACCTGAGCCAATGTTTTTAAATGAACGTAATTTCTGGCTCAGTGATCATCACATTTTTGAAAAGAGAAACCTGGCTTAGTGGCCATCAAATTTTATGAACGCAACTCTTGAAACGCCAACCCCCAAAATTGTATGAGCGTAACTTGTGGTTCAGTGTTCGTCATGTTTAGGATCGTAATTCATAGCTTAGTGGTCGTCAAATTTTTATGATAGAAACCTGGCTCAGTAGTCGTCAAATGTTTATTGAGAAAAACCCTGCTCAACAGTCACCAGTATAGTTGGTATAACAACAGAATCACCGGCCCAGGGCCACCCTCCACACCAAATGGAATAGGATAGAAAGCCAATATTAAACTTTTTTTTTTTAATTCTGTAAAAGGTATTTAAAATAAATGATAAAGGTAACAAATATAGAATGCTTAAAATATATGATCAAAATTTGTGATAAAAGTCCAAGATTTGTCAAGTGGTGCATCAAAGTTATGTGGGGATTTGATGCTTAAGTTTTGGGGTTTTTTTAAGTATGCAAATCTTTTTTATTCTAAAAGCTCAATAATCTTTTAATCCAAACGATCTTTAGGATTTCTTATGCTTGTAACTTGTATTCAGCAAAACGTGATGGATTGTACCTAAATCCATAAGCACTAGCTTCTGGTTTTTGATGTAATCTCAGCATTAAATAAATCAACAAACAAACTTGTTAAATGTAATGGTTTATCTTATTTGCAGCACTACAACATACATATATAAATTTGTGTTACAGCAAAGAAAGTAAATCCTTGTGTATAGCGACAATACAAAAATAATATACTTCCAGGTATTTCAGTATTAGAGTTAATGTCTAGGTTTAACTGAGTTTGGGGTTGTTCTATGTCTTCTTCTAAAGTTCTTATAAGTAAAACAATTATTTCACTCAGTGTTAAAAAAATATCTATGTGCTTGATTCGGAAGTTCTTTGCTTTTGTTTTTTATCTTTTGTTCTATATAACATTTGATTTCTTGTTTACTTTTTCTTTTTTATTATTATCTTTCATTCTATAACATTATTAATTTCTTCTTTAATGTTGTTTTCATCTATCTTTTTAGTTATTTCTGTCATACTCTGATTAATAGCTGTAAATTTGATTAAAATTATTATCCTCCAATGTCTTTTGTATTTGATCGTCTTTGTACAAAACTGTCTAACAGATACATCAGTTAATTTCATCAGTTCTCCTAAATTTACAATTCGATTGTTATTCGTGTTTAGTTTTGAATTATCTAGTTCCTTTACGTTATCATATTTCACTGAGTATTTAAAAGTTAAATCACTTGGACCTCTGTTAGCCGTGGAGTTAGTGATATTTCTGTCATTTTTTAAAATGATGAAACGGGGAAATTAATTTGTCTGATATATTTCATTGGCTTACTTTTACATCATTATATTTAATGATAGTAAATTTCTATTACGTGACCAATATTACATTATCAGTCATTCATTCTTCGATTTTTTTCATTTACATTTAAAGATTATAGAAACCATCAGTTATTGATATGATCTTGGTTTATTCTTATAACTTATAAGGGAGAATATATTGTTATTTATTATTAGAGATATTGTAATAACCAACAGCAAAATATATTCTCTGTAATTAAATGTATAATTTACCATCTTTTATATCAATGGGATTTGAAAAATATATTTCTTTCTCAGTCTGCCCTTCTACAGTAATGTAACTTGGTTTTGACATTTAAGTAACGAAAATCGTTGCTGTTACGTTCTAACAAAGCGCACTCCTGACGTCCTTGCAACCATTTGTTGTATTCACTAATTATCATATTAAATTAATTGTGACTTATTTTATTATCCCTTATTGGTTTACTCACCATTTCATCAATAGTTAGTTATATCAGAGATTACAATCTTATTGAGTTTTAAAACTGTAGCATATACCAGCTTGTCTTTTAAAGCTTTTACAATAAACCAAAGTAAAGTTGAACCAAACCCTGTAAAAGCTATAATAAGTCATATGACACAGGCCGCCGCAATTCGTAAACGGGCAGCTGTAACACCCATTCTGCCGGAAACATTTGCCATACCAACCTCTACAAGTTTTTTCAATAACTTATATGCTGTTTTATCCTTTTTTCTTACACCTCTATAACTTTCTATCTCTTTAACTAAAGCATTCTTAATTTCAATAATTTTCATCTATCTAAAATTAATTTCATGGTCGATAAGTAATTCCATTTAACAACTTCATCATTTTGGCTGGTAGAATATTTTGTTTTATTAGCTAGTCAATCGTAAACGTATTCAAAGAAGTTGGAGCAACCAATTTTAGTACTTCTTCCATGTCCATCTTATTTTGAGAATCTATTTTAAAATGAAATATCCTTTTCAAAAGCATACTGTAACTTACTGTAAAAGATGAGTTTAATGCTGCATGGTAAATAGTGTCAATTATCTTGTTCGTTTCGCCTGCCATTTATATTAATGTAAATTTTATTAAATTTACTCATGCCTCCACTATTAACTAATCTATTAATCTACAGGATTTCTGAAAATTGATTTACTTTATTTAGCTCATTCAATGATAGATTAGAGGTCTCCGCAATTATGACAATAATCAAGTAATAAATGTTGCAACCTATTTTAACACCATCTAAGTAACGCTTGCATGATTCTGTTCTCTCAGTAGGCATAATATTGTTTTAAATAATTTTTCTGCCTAGGCTTTTTTAAATTATTGTGATCGTTTTCCAAGTTGCTTACCAAGTTCAACCATACAATGATCTTTTATCTTTTGTGAAGTTGTTTTCTCTGGTTATTTAGAAATATTTAAATTTTCTTCCGTTTTGCTTACAAGACCTTGCTCGCATCTCTCTCTCTCTCTAGCTTCAATTTATTTTGCATCGAAATTAAAGTTTTTTTTCTAAACAGTTTTTCAAATTATCTTCAAGTTATTTTCAAGTTACCTTTAAGTAATTTTCAAGTTACAAATATCTTAAATAGACAATAGTATTTGCGGTTACTGACTTTCTAAAGTAATTACGTTCTGGTTTCTAGAACTTGTTCGCTTCGATTGCTTTCCTTTTTAAAATTAATGTGTTTCAAAGATATCAAATTAGAACTCAGTGCTAAAATTGGTTATCCGAATCAAAACGAGAAAAACCTACTAAAGTATCTAATTCCGTTCGTTTTTAAGTATTATTCGTTCAACTCTTTCGGTAATTCGTTTAAGGTATTAACTGGAAGAAATCTATTCTATTTGACAATAACTTTGATATCTTAGCATATCTAGCATTTACAAAATAATTATATGCTTCCTTGATTTGTTTTAAATCCTTTTGATCCAACTCATTATTGGTTACGTGTTTCCAATTATTATTTCCGTGTATGTTCCATTTACTATACTAATTTTTAATTTCTGTTTGTAGGCCTCTGTTATTCCGTCGTTATTTATAGTACCAGCAAAGCCGCAAAGCAGTCCAAGCGAAGTGTAAGCCTGACGTTCCGTCCCGTCCCGTTTGTCAATATCATACTTAGATTCTAAATTATTATTCTTATTGATTTTTATTCATTTAAAAAATATAAAATGGCGGAAGGTTGACATGTAATTATAGAACACCCTGACGATGATATTATTTAAGTTCCTACTAAAGTAAATGATGCCAATGAATATTTTACTGAACGAAAAACAAACATTTCTGATAAAATTACCTACTGCTTCAGAAATTACTGATATGGTTGCTTTATCACTGGATTATTTTCCAGGCACTACACACTTAGTTGAAAAATTAATGGGTAATGAATACAAAGAAATTTTCAAACATTAATTCGAAACAGATGAATTACATTATGATCTAATTAAACCTCATTTATACATTTCTGAGAAGAAGAAAAAAAACTTGCATTACAAAGAAATAGGTGCCCTAGTATCCAACTTTCTATTCAGGTAAATTCTACTTACCTGGCTCTAAAGTTAAATTAAAATATGGAAGAGCTTGTTTGCGTTTTTTTCTTTTTACGCTGGACAAAAGATGTAGATATCTGGTATCCACCATAAAAAGACAAGCCTACAATATTGCAACATCTACTAGTTCCGGGAGTCACGACAAGTCAAATTATTACAGTTCCTAAGTTATTAATACAAATGACGAGCAAGTAAGAGAGGCAGAAGCTACAGTACATAAAGAACATCCTAGATTATTTACAAAGCTGGAAAAAAGAAAACATAGGACTAATGCATCTGCGGAGAAAGTAGTCATTTCAAAATTAAATCAATGCAAACAGACCTTGATACGCTGACAAAAAATATAGTAGCTATAAAAATGACATTGCTAATAAAAAAAAAGATCCAGCAAAAATAAAATCTAAATTGGAAGAACTTTTGAAAACAAATGAAATCACAAGACCACAAATAGTTGACTATGTAACAGATATGGAAAATAACTTTTGAAAAATTATGAACATAATAAATCTCAAAGTTAGAGAAAAGTTACCATTAGGTGACAGGTTAAAATGGCTGCTCAAAGAAGAAGATCTAACAATTGCTACTATTTTTCAGCTATTGATATGATAACAGCAACTCTTGGTATAATAATAGCAAATTTTCTTAAAGGATTAACAATGAGTAGCGGCAGTAATGGCGGTGGAGGAAGAGGTGGCTGTGGGGGTATTGGTAGTAGCCCTGGTTCATTCATTATTAAATTAAAAAAAGGTCTGAAAAAAATTGCTGAGTATTTCTTTAACTTAGCTATAAAAAAAAGCAGCAGCATTGACTAGTATCATTCGTAGTGTAATAATCTGCCTTGTAACATCAGCTAGATAATTTATGTCTTTAATAACTGATAACGCCATTTTGTTTATTCATGCATGAATTAGCTTCTTCTCTGCAATTGCATTAAAAGGTTTATTTGTAGTAACAAAAAGGATCAAAGATTAGAGATTATCTAGTCTATTACCTAATCTATTAACTAGCTAGATTAATTTATTTCAAATAGTAAATTGTGGCAGCTCCAGCAAGCATAGACATACTACAAAATGCTAGTCTGAATTGTTTCATGATCTATTATGTTTTATATCATGAGGTATATTAGGTGTGGGTACTGTAGTCTTGTCTACATAATTCTTATTAACCTTATTATATTTGTTGTCTGTCTTATGACGAATTGTTACAGTCTGTTTTGGAGCTGCTGGTATTATAGTATTTACCACGTCAGTATTTACAGCAGGATTTACTCCCAGTACCGATGAATTTGGTGACTTTTGTAAATTATTATTATAACCAACTATACTGCTAATTTACATTACCATATCACTTGGTAATAAAAACAAATACACCATCACCAGCAACTGCATGTACACTATTAAGTCTGACATATAGTGTTGAACTCCTTTTTTTCCAAATCATAACTTTGTTCACCCAAAATTAATTTTTCAAATACTTTTTCACGGTGTCTTAAACAGTAAAAACAGACTGTGTAATACTTGCTCTATTTTGACCTTGGGCACCTAAATTAAATATTGCATATGATCCGATACTCTGATTTAGGCGCACTATTCATTCATTTGTTAGTTCTTTACTATTTTGCCAACCATAATGTCCAGATTAATTAATAACACACGCCATATATGTGTTCATTAGGTCAACACTATCATATTTTATAATTTTTGTTTTTAAAAATGTTTAGTAGATTGTATTCAAAATAGTTATTTTCTGTGTAATATATTTTTATCTCGTTAAATTAATTTATTAAAATAAGTTGCATGGCCCGAGTTAATATATTAAATGTGTTAAACTCGATTGTAGGACAGGGGTAAGTTCGCTGCTTGTCAGTTTTTAAATCTGGGTTTCATGATTCATTTGTTTAAAAAAAAATCATAGTTGTACTAAAACTGGGGTTGGGGTTGGGGATAGTCATTGGCTTCTTATACTATATTTGTTATGCGTGGGCAGCTCTGTTGTTACAAAAACTAATTTAAAGATCGGTGGCTTAGGCCCGTGGTGCAGGTTATTTTTTAAGACAAGTGGCCCAGAACGTAGGTCAGAGGTTGACTGATTAGGGAATCGTAGGGTTTAAAAGACCAGATGTTTTGAGGACCAGTGGCATGGGTAGCCCATGTTTTAAAAGTCAGTAGCCTTGGTAAGAGTCGGAGGTTAGAGGGTTAAAGGTCAATGGTCAAGTAGTAAGGAAAAGTGGCCTAGAGTAAAGATAAAAGTTTAAGAGTAAAGATCAAAGGTCAATTGACCCAGAATCCGCCAGAGGTTATGTGGTCCAGTTGCCGTACAATTTTGACGGCCAGTGGCTTAGGGTTTTCCATAAAAAATTTGTAGGATTTGAAGGATGTATCCAAGAGTTTTTCAGGCAGTTTTGAAGTCCAGTGGCCTAGGTGTCCCAGGTTTTTATTAATAGTGCTTTAAAATAGTGTTTCTGCTGGGTTTTGTCTTAAAAATGACTTATAAAGTGGAAAAGTGGGTCAAAACTTAATAAAGTGGCACATAATCTGCCAATTGTATACTACTAACAAAATCCGATGCTATCCGGCCAAATGTCAAATGCGGGACAGTACATACAATATGTAAAAAAGACACTTCCACTTCTAATGACGATCAAGTGGTTATTTTGTTCACATTGTTGTAGTGAGAAAAATTAAACTTTTCTCTTGGGAGAATGTGCCCTCATAGATATAAATCAGTATCAGCAGTCTAAGTTACTTAATTGCTAAAAGGAAAAGGAACTGTTTATGTCAACTGTGTCAGTGACGCACATATTTCAATATTTTATTATTGATGACGTACACAGGACCAAGCAAAGAGGAGAGATAACCCCTATTTATGTTGTTTTATCATTAGCCTCCACAGAATGTGTCCCTTCCTCAGCCACATGCAATATCCACAAAGTGCTGTATATTCTACTGTATACAGCGAGAGAACGAAGGAATACTTAAAAAATGGTGAAAATGAAAATCTAGATGACAATGAAGTTATATAAAAATGTATTTGCCTTAAACTTTTTCACTTTTGAAAACTTTATTGATAAGCACGCTTGTGTTGATAGAATCTGAATTACCATCAACAATAGCTTCACGTGCATCAAATGGAACTGCACAAATCATTCCCATCAAACAATTATAATTTCATATTTCTTCTCATACCATAAGGATATAATATATATATATATATATATATATATATATATATATATATATATATATATATATCTTAATCTAGATACTAAAAACCAATCCAAGCTGCAGTCAAAGGGAGATAATTCCAAACAATGTGTCATCATCTAGTAACGAGTTATTATAGAGCTTTGCCCCTGCTTTTTTCCACATTTATGCTTAATCTTATGTAGCTTATCAGTCCGACATCGTCTTCTTCTTTCTGTCCATTTTTTTTTTTTTTTTTTTTTTTTTTTTTTTTTTTTGAAGCATAATGATCACATTATATTCCAAAAACGGGGAAACATTTCAATAAAATTTTTTAAACATAAGGTTTTTCTTCCTCTAAAATACATAATAGGTGCATTTAACAGGCATTATAGTCCAAGTAGTACAATACATTTATTAAATGAAATCAATACGTGAGCAATAAAAGAGAAACGGTGATTGTAAATTAGGACATACATACATACACACATGCAGACTTTATAAATCTGAGTCCATGTGTTTTCTCTCGATATCTTTGCTTGATTAAGATGTATAAAATACTATCAACACTAGTTTTGCAGGTCATAAATGTAAGAACTTTAACTATTATCATCAGACCGTATTACTTTCATTTTACTATTTTCTCAAATAGTCAAAATATAATACATCTCTCTCAAATGCAAATACAGGAAACATGTAGAGCAACTGTATGTTACATGAGACAGTCAATGAGAGATAACTCTGTTTAATGTTGCTCTCCAAAGGAGAGACAGAATGAAGTTATGCCGCTTATTATAGATCCACAAACGGCGACGCAGTTTCCAATCGTAGAACGAGACAGATTTGTTTGAAGCAAACGATATTGTCATTCAGTGCACAAAAATATGTTACAGTGAAATACGACAATATCTTAACCACACGTCTTGTTGGCATTATAATTGAATTAATACAACAGATGGATTCTGGCATTATAATTAAATTAATACAACAGATGGATTCTGGCATTATAATTAAATTAATACAACAGATGGATTCTGGCATTATAATTAAATTAATACAACAGATGGATTCTGGCATTATAATTAAATTAATACAACAGATGGATTCTGGCATTATAATTAAATTAATACAACAGATGGATGCTGGCATTATAATTGAATTAATACAACAGATGGATGCTGGCATTATAATTGAATTAATACAACAGATGGATGCTGGCATTATAATTGAATTAATACAACAGATGGATGCTGGCATTATAATTGAATTAATACAACAGATGGATGCTGGCATTATAATTGAATTAATACAACAGATGGATGCTGGCATTATAATTAAATTAATACAACAGATGGATGCTGGCATTATAATTAAATTAATACAACAGATGGATGCTGGCATTATAATTAAATTAATACAACAGATGGATGCTGGCATTATAATTGAATTAATACAACAGATGGATGCTGGCATTATAATTGAATTAATACAACAGATGGATGCTGGCATTATAATTGAATTAATACAACAGATGGATGCTGGCATTATAATTGAATTAATACAACAGATGGATGCTGGCATTATAATTGAATTAATACAACAGATGGATGCTGGCATTATAATTGAATTAATACAACAGATGGATGTCTCTTCTTCTGGTTCCTCTTGTTTGTCTGAAGTGTATTAATGTTTAAATCTTTACGTGTCAAACATCCCTCACATCAAAGAAAATGTCAAAATTAAGACCATCAATAGCTTATATGTCAAAGAACGAAATGCAAAATACATTCCCATCAGGCGATTAAGGAGTTTAACATCCTTTAAAATCTCTCTCTCTCTCTCTCTCTCTCTCTCTCTCTCTCTCTCTCTCTCTCTCTCTCTCTCTCTCTCTCTCTCTCTCTCTCTCTCGTTTGTTTTCTCACAGTGAAATGGAACTAGCCCATGGCGATGTTGCACACCACGGGAGAGAGTGAGACCAGAGTTATGTCCCTTGTTTTTTCTAAAGATTTTAGGGGTTACTGTAATATTTCAAAATACATAAAACCCACATCTCATTGACATTAAATAATCAATGCAAAACATGCATGCAAAGTAATCAATAAATGTAATTTGAGAGAGAAACGGAGGAAGTTAAAATTTAGGCGAAAGTAGGAACCACATACATACATATATACATACATATATACACACACATGCATACATATATAAATACATACATAAATACATACATACATAACATCCATGATTATGGGTACTTAACATGTACGAATGGTATAAAGATATAAACCATCTCTCTCTCTCTCTCTCTCTCTCTCTCTCTCTCTCTCTCTCTCTCTCTCTCTCTCTCTCTCTCTCTCTCTCTCTCTCATGGAGCCCCGAGTGGTATAAGGCGCATGCCTTTGGAGGCGCTCTACAGATATTATGTACTTGTGAGAGAGTGACAGGTGTAAGGTGAAGTTGTTTGAATTTGCAACATGCACAATGAAGAGAATGTTGGCATACCTCTATGGTATTTTCATGTACTGTGGCTGAAATGTTTTACATATTGTACTTGTGGAAACTGTACGTGATCTAAGCACACAGCTGACAAAAATGGCCGCTCCCATGTGCTCGAAAAATCAGCCTGAATTAGTACAAAGTACACTATTTTAGAAGTTATTAAAATAGAGAAAACGAATTTCGACAGAGTAGGCAATACCAGCTTCTGAAAATAAAATGAATGAATTACAACGTATATAAAAAGTGACAAAATTATATAGGCTTTTTTTCTTACAATTTACCAAAATATACTGGCCGCCATGTATTGTCTATCATGAGGTGAAAAATGGTATTAAACCCCACAAAACCAAACCAAACCAAACCTCTCTCTCTCTCTCTCTCTCTCTCTCTCTCTCTCTCTCTCTCTCTCTCTCTCTCTCTCTCTCTCTCTCTCTCTCTCTGAAATGTGGGTACGCTAAATATTTATTTTTACAAATCAGTTCTGTCATGATAACTCAACACAAGGGTAGAGTTATTACCTTATTATGTCAACAGGAACTCTTTGATTCCCAATCAGCTAAGCAGTGCTTTATCAATAGGACAAGAATAATTTGTTTGAAGCATATGATATTTCCTTTCCGTAAGAAAGAAAATGATTAAAACAAAATTAAAAACTATATAAAAATGACATCTCGCTCTCATTATTGTCGAAATAATACAAAAATTAATTACAAAATTCAGTAAAAGTGATTATTTAAAAGAAAAGTTGAAAGAGCTAATTTCTTTATTCGAGATTCAAAGTGCCTCAATGATTTGTTTGAAGCCTGTGATATTTCCCTTCAGTAAAAATAAGGATTAAAGTCAATTTTAAAAATGCATAAAATTCACATGTGACTGGCATTCAGGTCGAAATAATACAAAACCTTAATTTAAAAAATATAAATAACATAGAAATGAAACGACCAGTTAATTGGTTGTTTGGAAATTAAAAGAACATCATATATACATATATACATAGATACGTATTTTTGTGATTTGCCATAATGCCTTTCACTTTTGAAATCTTTAGTTATCAATACGTTTGTGTCGATAGCATCCAAATTACCATCAGCCATAGTTTTACACACAGTCAAGTGAAGTACACAAATCATTCTCATCAAATAATTATAATTTGCATGCCTTTTCATACCATAATAATCTAATCTCTCTCTCTCTCTCTCTCTCTCTCTCTCTCTCTCTCTCTCTCTCTCTCTCTCTCTCTCTCAATCTGGATACGAAAGATAATCCAAGAAAGGCATTCTCACAAATCTCACAAATAGACAGTCAAAGAGAGATAATTCTAAACACTGTTGATTCATTTAGTAACGATTTATTATAGAGTTGTGCCCCTTACGTCTTCCACACTTACACTAGAGCATATATCGTCTTCTTTTGTATCCATTTTATTGAAGCATCTAATGATGACATTATATACAAAAAACGGGATAAATATTTGGGTGAATATCTTAAAACGCAGGGCTTTCCTTCTTCTAAAATGCATAATCCCAACATCCAACATCTAACTGATGTTATAGTCCAATTCGTGCAATAGATGTATTCAAAGAAATCAAAAATATGGGCAATAAAAGAGAAATGGTGATTTTAACTTACATCATTCATACACACATGCATATTCTTTCCTTTTGAGTCCTCGTGGTTCCTCTTGATACTGTATGAATATTGAAATCTTTACTTGATGACGATGTTTAAAATAATATCAACGATAGTTTTACTAACAATAAATGTAAAAACTATAGTTATTCCCATCAGACGATTATACTTTCATTTTAATATCTTCTCAGACTATCAAAATATAATACATGTCTCTCAAATGTGGTTACAATAAACATTCAAAGCAACTGTGTGTCTCTTGAGACAGTAAAGGAAAGATAACTCAGATTAATGCTGCTCTCCAATGGAGATAGTCAGAATGAAGCTGTGCCATTGTTGTGCCTAAATAAATCGCTATGTAGTTTCCTTTTGTAGGACAAGGCAGAATTATTTGAAGCATACAATATTGCCATACAATGCATAAACATATGTTACAGTAAAATTAGACAATACCTAATATTCACACTTTACAAGCATTATAATTGAATTAATACAACATATGTATTCTTCATCATCTGATTTCTCGTGTTTTTCCTGACGTGTATCATTCTGATATCCTTACGTATCAAACCTCCAACACCCCAATGGAAATATCCAAAGATCATCAATAAGAAGGAAATGTAAAATACATTCGGATCAGACGATTATGACATACATACATACATACATACATACATACATACATACATACATACATACATACATACATACATACATACATACATACATACATACATACGTACATACATACATACATACATGCATACATGCATACATACATACAATGATCGTAGTACAAAATTATGCAAATATATATTGATGCTTTTGTGGACCTTCATATATTTAGTGATAATACATCACATTTGAAATATGTATGTATCAATTCGCGTAATGAAACCTACCTATAATATATCACCAACTTGTGAAATCTGTCTGTGTCAATTCGCGTAATGCAAACTATCTAATATACCATCAACTTGTGAAGTATGTATGTATCAATTCGCGTAATGGAAACTGTCTAATATACCATAAACTTGTGAAATCTGTATGTGAAATGGAAGCTGAACAATCATTTACATGAGACAATTGCAATTTATTTTTGATTTCTTTTCACACTATATACGCTTAATACAAGTGTATGTCTCTTTCAAATCTTTGTGCAAGATTCCTTTAATGCAAGTGCGTTCTCTCATAGGACAGAAAAAGAGAAATAACTCAAAATAATGTTGCTTATCTTGTGGGAAGAGTCATGATAGAGTTATGGCCCTGATTCACAGGAACGCCCAACATTCTCAACCGGAAAAACTTTTTAAAGCATAATATATTATCGCTAAATAGAAACAAGGAGAAAGCGGTTTAATAAAATTCTTCAAACATCAGGGGGGTTTTTTTGTTTTACAGAATACATACACGCTCAACCAATAAGCATTATAGTCATTTTAATACAATTAATATATGCAATGAAATGAAAAAGAGCAAGGAAAGAAAAATGGCGCAATTTTTTAAGATAGTAATGTGCATACATACATACATACATACATACATACATACATACATACATACATACATACACACGTGCATGACTTGACATATGCCATAACATCTGCCAAGTTTCAGGACAATCCATCAAATGGTTTGGGACTAGTTGCACACATAAGAATTCTCTTAAATTATTTACCTTTTACAGCAACTTGAGGCGTACCTGTAAATGAATGCATCAGATCTTGACAGACAAGCCTAATAATTTTGTTTTTGAGTTATACTTCGTTCTTGTGCTAAATGTGTATAGTGTACTGTATTTCTCTGCCCCACATATCTGACTTGCAAAAAAACACTTTAACACAAACTTTTAACATTGAGGCAACCACTAGCAAAATTATACCTATCTCAACATACTTACGCATGTGAGACAAATAACAAAACAATTAACCAAGGTGTGATGGACGGACAGACAGACAACAATCATATAATATTGTCCTTCAACAGTGAAGGTGGAGCATGAATAGATGCACTTCAAGAGTAACCAACTTGTCTCTTGACTGAAGTTGTAGAAGATGAATATATTTATATCTGAATTAAACTTTTTTCTGCTTAAAATAATTATTAAATATTACAGTGAATATTCTCACTTAATGCCTAATACATAATCTTGGAATAATATTAACTTCAAAAGATGATATACTATTTTATATGATTAATAATTAAATTGACACGTGCAAAAGACGGACTGAGAAGTGAAATATAATTGCAAGTCATACTTTAAGTCACGATCAAAGAGCTTTCGAAATTGGAAAAGCTTTCTGCATTTGAACCATGGATTGACACATCTAAATACCAACTTATGTTATGACTCTACTAGTAAAATTGTGTCTGGAAAATTGACCTAAACGCAACCCCTAACCTGCATAAACTGAGCTCAACGCAATTGTAAGCGTACATTTCTGAGCCATATAGGTATTATATATATATAGGTCACAGTGACCTAGTTTTTACTTATGGCTTTAGTTTTACCGAAACTGTTACATACTAAGTCATGTAATTTTACAAGCAGCAATGACTTAGACAATTACATAAACGCAAACCCTGAGCTCACTTTTCACACCAGATGGACGGACAGACTTCATCCATCCATGATCACTTAGACAATTATATAAACGCAAACTTTAAGCTCAGTTTTGACACCAGATGGACGGACAAAATTCATCCATCCATATGCCGAAATTGGTTGGAAATCAGACCAAAAATTAATCATATGAAACTAAGAAACTGTAATACCTCTCTAATTTATATGATATATTCTTACACGCAAGGGGTATGGCTACCAAGCGAATCAAACAACTGCGTGAGTGTAGCTTGAAGTCCATGTTCCCCCTTTTTCCAGGGACCTCAACTAAAAGGCTCTTAAACGTGCTAATACTACGGTAATTTTTATCTAATCCCTTAATGACCACACATCGCGAAACTCTAATAATTTCACACTTGCATGATTTATCTCGTTTCACATTTCCGAAGATTAGTACTTCAAGCCATGCCATACGAGAGGCAACCCAAACACCTAATACAAAGAATTATTAGTAGCTATATGTGGCTTTAGAGAGCCATGCGGGAATGATTTAACATTAGCCCATTTACATGGAAATGACACTATAGACCCAAACGGGAAATCCTATGCTAACATTTTCCATAGGTTTAACATTGGGGTACATTGTAACATTGTTAAAAGTGGCTGACCTCAATTGGGGTTACATGAAAACATTGTTCGAGTTAACCTCAAAATATGGCGATATAGAGCCAAAGTTTATAGAACCATATGGGAATTAACATTAGCCCGAATTATTAGTAGCTATATGTGGCTTTATAGAGCCATACGGGAATGATTTAACATTAGCCCATTTACAGGGAAATGTCACTACAGAGCCAAACGGGAAGCCCTATGTTAACTTGGCGATTGTTATAGGCCGTTTTCATGTTGAAAAATGTATAGAGCAGTACGGGAAATGTAATGTTAAATTGGGGATCGTGATAGACAGTTTCCATGTTGAAAACTTTATAGAGCCGTCCGGGAAATGTAATGTTCAATTTTTTGTATTACTATCCAACCCCAACCCCCCAGAATCCATCAACTACTTTTAGATTACAATCCAAACAGACACCCCTACAATCCAGCAACCACTTTTGTATTACTATCCAAACACACCCCTACAATCCAACGACCACTTTTGATTACTATCCAAACACACTCGCCTGCAATCCAGCAACCCTTTTTTTATTACTATCTAAACACACTCCTCTACAATCCAGCAACCACTTTTTGATTACTATCCAAACACACACCCCTACAATCCAGCAACCACTTTTTATTACTATCCAAACACGTACCACTAATATCCAATGAAAAGGGTAGGAGTCTTTATATACACACGCTATACTTATATACATAGAAACACACTATCACACACAAGGGTAGTAAGACACACTGCTATACCCTCACACACATACTATCACACAAAAGAGAGAAGGGGTAAAAGGGTTGTACGTTTTAGTTGTAAACAACATGGACAAACACAAAACATACACAAAAAACATACACACACAAACACAAATGTTTTGGCAAATATGCTCAGTATCTCTCTTTTCTAGAGATCTGGGTTGCCCTGAAAAGGGCTTTTGGGGTTGTTAACCAAAAAAGAGGGTTAACACATACCTCACCGCTTCACCTGTCTTCTTCTTCGCAAACTTCGTCTTACGGCGGGTCCATAGAGTTAGACTCGCTTCAGACACCCTTGCCTCTCCACATAAATTCTTCTTTTCCATATCGCTGTGTCTGTGATGTCCCACGATGCCTTCACATACATGGGGTAGTCCGGGTTGAACAGTATGCCGAAACGATGATTGATGACTCTACATTTGTCTACATTTTGGTTGAGTTGTCTCGAGAACAGGTGAAACAATGTGCTACAAAATTCAGTCAGAACGTGGGGTCTCTGTTCTAATCAGAAGAGAGCGGACGCGTGACGTCACTTTTCACTTTCACCATCGTTCCTGTGGGTAACATTGTGGAATAGTTCAAGTTCAATACCTATGGCTGAAATGACGAAGACAATGTATTGGGGTGCGCCTGCTGTGGATACATCGTATACTTAGAGTTATAGTGCCATGACTACGACTGTAACCAATATTCTTTTTCCAGAAGAGGATGACTTCAATTTAGCTTTGGCTGATTTCCTGTCGTCTCCGCAAGAATTTTTGCCTGCGACAGTAGTACTATCTTCACCTCCTTCTCCATCATTATCATGGTTGGATGATTTCCGAAAGTGACAGAAGGAAAAGTTCGAGAATCTTTTGCAACGTCAGCAAGAAGAAGAATAAGCATTTGTTCAACAACAAAAGCAGGAAGAGGAAAAAAGAAAACAAAAAGAAGAGAAGAGAAAAACTTGGAATTGTGAACGGCAGATTTATGGGAGTAACAACAAAACTGCATTTTTACATAACATTTTGGCGAAATTAAAGTATCTAAGAGCAATGAATCAGATTTCAGTACCTCAACCCAAGAGAAAGAAAACTTCACAATCCAAGACATCTAAACAACATTCTATCATTACATCCACTTTCACCTCCATTGAGATGCCAGCAGCAGCAGTTACTAATACCACTACCAAAACAGGAACAGCAGGAGGAGGACTTGGCCGTGGAAAAGGATTAAGACAGTTATAGCTGATGATGTCAAGTCCATACGTTTTTTTTAATTATTCAACAACAAAAAAACAACAAAAAAAAACAACCAGCGGTCCTTTTCAGAGCCACTTATATTTATTAGAAAACAGATACTACTCAATGCCAATATATAAGACCAAGACAGTCAAGATCCACGTACACGGTAAAATTTTAAGAGTTCAAGTCTGAAGTGTCACCAGAGAAAGCAGCAGGTATTATTTCAGATTTGTGGGATTCATTATTAAAAACACTGAAACGATAATGCTAAACTAAAGACGACGATCGTTTGAGACTCTCGTTCAATCACGACAGAGTGAAGTCTCTTGTTTGGATCGAGTTTAGTACACCGGCAGAATTAACACTATCCAAAATTATTGACAAAATTCAACACGTCCAACAGTCCAATGACGAATTAGCATCACCGATGGAAACGCCACTCTTCACATTACCCACGTTTCACCTCCCAGAGTTAGTGGACGCAGAAAAGTGTTTTATGGGTCGGACAAAACTCGCAGAACCAAACGCTGTATCGTCCAAAATTGACAAACAACTCACAAGACCAAATGTACTTAGCCCGTACCATCGTCTTGGGGCGAACGTATGCTGCTGAGAAGAACGATACTGCAGAATGGAAAAGAGCATGGATGTACATTAGACGATCGGCAAGACCCCAAAAGCAGAAAGAAGCATAACTCCTTTTTGCAGTAAGCAGGCATTTCCAAAGAGACCGTGTGTGGCATTCCTGAAATGCTGAAACTTCAAGACGTCTTGCCTCACCGTTATACCTTGGAAGAATACCCTCAATTCGTTCGCGGAGCTCTCATGTATCGAGGACCATACTTCCCAGACGGAATTTACATTCATGTGTATCATCGAAAGCATTTCGATGCAATTACCAGTTTTCACAGGATTTCTTGGATACCGATACTATTGCGAAAAATGTTACCAATGATGTGCCAATCAGGACCAACAAATTCATTGCGGAGAGAGATGTCGTGGGTGTTTGGCGTCCAAAACATGCATTCCTGAAGAAAAAGAACAAATTCATTGTTCTTCTTTCAAGTGAACTTTTGTCATTCCATCTTGTTACAAACAACATCGTATGAAACAAGTTAACCAACAGAAAAGTACTTGCGAATTATTGAGATTGTGGTCCACTTGCGGACATCTTATTCGAACCAATAATCCAAAGGCACAGGTTTGTCCAGAAAAAAAAAATTTGTGACCAAATTGTGGACTTTGAGCATCAATGTTAAATCCATAAATATGAGAATGTACTGAGGAAGACTTAAAGGAAGACCAGCACAAGAACAAAAAGAAACAAGTTGATTTTATCCTTTTTTACTTTCAATGTACACAAGAGACTGGCATTCAGATTCCTAATTTCTGCATAGCTCATCGTGCTTGTGAGAAGTGTATACAAGAACCTATAGGTTTTCACTGTCCCAATTGTAATAAGATTACAGGAGGACAAGAAATAATCATTCGGGAACACCACACTCTTCTCAATTTTGCTGAATGGATTTTAGACCCTATCGACGACACTTGGAGCGAAGAGGACATCGTTACGGAAAAGCCATTGTTATGTTAAAGTCATGGCTCACAATTTCTCGGGATACGACGGACAATTTCTTTTGAAATATTATTCAGAACAAGGCACCGAATGTCAAGCCAAACTCATCTACATGAAAGTGGGACAAGTACAGTTTAAAGATTCCACGAGTTATTTGGCCATGTCTTTGAGTAGAATGCCAAAAACCCTTGGAATGACAGAAATTACCAAAGATTATTTACCACACTTTTTCAGTACCGAAGCTAATCGAGACGCTGTGCTCCCACATTTGCCTGACGTTCACTATTACAACCCCGACGGTATGCACACAAAACAACGAAAAGCATTCTACGCTTGGTACCAAACCTTCTTCTTCAGTCCCGTTTGACTTTCAAGAAGAAATGTTGAAATATTGCCCATCTGATGTGGATATTTTACGCCGTTGTTGTTCAAAATTTCAACAATTATTTCTGGATCACGTTGAACAAAGCTTCTACCATCGCTAAAGCGTGTGGATTAGTCTATCGAAAGAAGTTCGTGCCCGAGAACAAACTAGTTCTCATATCCCCTCAATCCTATCTCTCGATCAGCCGTCGATATTCTGCCAAAACTTTGCGCTGGCTCTATTACTTGTGTGACAGTGACGACAAATGGATACAACATGCTATACACGGTGGAGAAAAGAAAATTGGACGTCTTTCTGTGGATGGCTGGGATTTAGAAAACTCCCAGAAGGTGTACGAATCCCACGTGTGTTTATCACCATGGAAGAGTTGTACGAGCAAACATACAAACGACGTCTGAGGTTATAAAATCAAGGATACCAAGTGATAGAAATGTAGGAACACGATTACGATCGACGTTTCAAAACAGATCCAGAATTTAGACGCATTGTCGAACATTACGACGTGGTGGATATTGACCCTTTGAATCCACACAAAAGTTTGTTTGGAAGACTAACCAATGCAACAAGCTTGCTGGACGAATCTCAAGGAGAAGAAATCAAATACATCGATGCGTGTTCTTTGTATCCTTGGGTGCGCAAATATGCTCGAGTTCCTACCGGTTACACTGAAATGCTGACAGAACACATTGACGTGGAACACATTCGCCAGTACGAAGTTTTGATCAAATGAAAAGTCTTACCTCTAACCAACGTGTACCATCCTGTCTTACCACAGCATTGCAAAGGAAAACTGATGTTTCCTTCATGCCGTACGTGTGCTGAAACATATAATCAATACCAGCCTTGTTGCCACAAGGATGAAAAACGTGCTTTGACAGGAACCTGGGTAAGTGTCGAATCCAGAAGACAAAGAGACATTCAAAGAACTGTACCGATCCTTAGAAGGCATCACTCTGGAACACGTGGAAAAGAACGAAGGGTGACGATAGTTGCCAAAGTCATATTAAATTGTTTGAGGGGAAAATTGGCACAACGTCCTATATTACCTAAGACGGAATACTTGGCAGATCCTAGTCGCTACTTTTAATTGGTGCACGACAAAGGATAACTAATGAAACAGGTGGAAATCCTCCGTGAGGATTTGATATTGGTGAATCACGAAGAAATGACAGAACTTGCACCCCCTGATGAGTTTGGAAATGTTATCATTGCTGCATACGTGACAGGCAATGCCCGTTTAAAATTGTATGATGCCTTGGAACGTTTAGGAGATCGAGTCCTTTACTTTGACACTGACAGTTGTATGTACATCCATCGCCTACATAGTCGTCACCCGGACATCGAAGGGGATCGTTTAGGAGCTTGGACTAACGAACACCCAGAAGACACTATTGTGAGTTTGCTAACGATGGCCCCAAAAATTACGAATACCAATACAGCGACCAACATGGACAAGTGAATACCAAATGCAAAGTAAAAGGACTGACACTCAGCTATCGTTCGAGTCAAGTAGTTAACTTTGATTTCTTGAAAGGAGCTTTACAGCCTGGGCAAGATCAAGACTTTCGTGTGAAAACATTGGATCCACACACAATTTTACGTACAAAACCACCAAATTGTCAGTCAACCTTTAGAAAAAGTCTATCAGATTGTATACCAAAAACGAGTGCGACTCCCAGACCACAACACTTTACCAGGCGAGCACGCTGAGCTCCAGTATAAAAAAGGGAAACTTCCAAGACAAACAATACATTGCGAATACAAACGCCGATCTAGAAAGATGAATAATTCAACACAGCAACCGAGTGAGGAGCCCACTACATACCCCAAGTTCAATAATGAACTCAAGTGCGATGCTTTGTGACCAGACTGATGCCGTACTCTGCGAAATCAGCGATGCAGCACGACATTGCCACTCATCTACTATCGAAAGCGATGCTGTTCGTGTACCTTGCCGCTCTGCTACATGGTATACAACAAACTTTGAAAAGAAGTATCGCCTCAAGACAAGACACCTTCGCAACGTGTGATGTGTGGTGAGTTAATGACTGAATTTCTTCGATATCCTTTACCACCAGATTCCATTTGGAAAACGTGTGACTATTTACTCAAAAATAATAACATTCAATAATATAAACGCTTACCATGCTCCTACTTTAGCCCCTACTTTTGTCCTCAGTGTTGCAACAAATTCCACAGAAGGAAGTCAATGACAGTGTTCAGAACTTAGAGGATTACCAAACATTTTTGCAAGAACTGTTTCCACAACTTACGATTTCATTTAATTTGGACGTGTAGTGTGTGTGTTAGTGACTACTTTTCTCTGATTTCATTTACTGGCAAATTCATTGTGGATCATTTATGAACAGTACATGCAAGAAAGACATGACCACCAAAACTTCATCTGTGCACGAAAGACAAATTATGTTAAAAGTGTTGAGAATATTGATGAAAATAAGTCGTGTACCTTTGTGCGAAGAAGACATTCGTCGTGCTTTATCCACGCTTCAAGAAGTGTGTATAGCTAGTTGGTTACGCCAACAACTCTACGACTGGAAAGATGTGCGTGACTGGAAAGGTTTTGGCTCTGATGCTTGGATACAAGAGGTAGCTCATTATGCCAAAGACATTGTGTGTCCCTAATCTAAGAAAAGAAGTTGACTTAGAGTCAGTGCAAGAAGAAAAGTCAGAAGTGAATGAAAGTGAAAGTGGAATTAGAAACAATTTTAGAAACAATGGTAGAAGAACCCAACATAGAGGAAGAAATACTCGAAGTCCACGAAAGTTGTAGTAGTAGTGCACAGATAGAAAAGAATGAGGAAGAAATGACATTCCAGGAGAGATTAGAGAAAATGATTTCGCAGAGACTAGAAGAAGAACACCGGAGCATATACATTGATTCCATGTGACACAAATAGATCGAGAATGTTGTACACTTACTTGTTTATATGCAGCTTGGATGATTTTAATTTGTGGATTATTGATGTACAGAGTCATTTATGCCTTATGTGTCGTCGTGTTTTAATTCTTGTGCACTGAAATGTGAATATGTTTTTTTGTTGTTACACTTTTTGAAAAACATTAAACGTGTATAAAATGCATAGGATGTCTTGTGTCGTTGATGGTAATCTCAGAATTCTCAATACATGGTTATGGCTGCATCCTCCTCAGGGCTCAGGAAAAAAGTTCCTAAGCGCTCGTCCCTGGAACTATAGAGTTGCATGAGTTATTCGTCCCTGTCCTCATTATACTCAACACTGTACATATCTCCACTACGATTCCTTAAGCTTTTACTAAAGAATCACATGTAAGCTAGATACTATAATGGTTTAAAACAATGAAAATATTATGTTCTAATACAACGCTCCTTGGATAAACATATAATAAGAGACAATGTTTGTAACTCTAGAAATTGCAGCTGCACACCTTTGATTTCTTAGTGTATTCGCATTTAGAGTGAAACCTTTCAGTAATATAGGTGTCATAAGTTTCCTTTTTAACGCGGTAGCACACATCTTTATGAGTTGCATATGGGAGAAGTTAAGAGACGTAGAATGCCAGAATGTTATGATTTTTGTCTGGTCACACATTGTTACGCTTGCCCCAGATAACCAGTATTTTCAAGACTGTTCAGCTTTATAAAGATGTGTGATAGCTCGTTGAAAGGGAAACTTTCTCCTTATTAAAATGGTGCCCAAATTACTGAAACGTGTCACTGTAAACGCAAACACTATTAAAAAATCGAGGGCTAGATACGTGTGAACCTGCAACATAGTATCAAGCTTACAAGTCGTTTCCTTTGTGACATGTTCTAGACTGACAAGTAGGCAAATTAGGCAAAGGTTATTTATAACTGACGCACGCCAAATGTTAAGCGATGTTGAACTTCGACACTTGTTAAGGGTAGAAAATGCATTCAGATTTATTCTCAAGGTGCGAATCTGCATCTACTCGGCTCATGGACGAGTACATAGTAAAGCTTTCATCGGCCCAGCCAATTTTTACCCGGTCAGGGCCAGAGGACGAGCGGTTTTTCTAAGCCCTGGACTCCTCCTCCTCCTCCACTGTTCTCAAAGTGATTGACGAAAAGTTAGATCGTGAAAGTTGGGAGGCATTGTATCTTCACCATCCCTTTAATATGTTGATTGCTGGATCCAGTGGTTCAGGCAAAACCGAATTTGTCAAATGTTTGATGGAACACAATCTCAATTGTTTGATCGTCCACCACAACGTATAGTGTGGTGTTACAAAAAGTGACCATTGGCTTACGCATTACTCCTAAAAGGTCAAAGAGAATCCATTTCATTTGTAGAAGGCATTCCTCGCGAAGATGATGGGATCGTGTCTGAGTTTTGTCAAGCACATTTTGTCATCTTCGCTGATATGTTAAGAGAAGACGAAGAAGAAATTAAACTTTGCTTTACACGAAAAGGACATGATCGTAATGCTAGTATTATTTACATTACTCAAAATTTGTTTCAACAAAGTAAAGCACATTGCACCATCAGTCTCAATGCCAATTATGTAGTATTTATTAAAAGTCCAAGAGACTAATCTCAAGTCCAAGTGTTAGCCAAGCAGTTAGGAATACCTTAGCTGAATTATGTGTATGGCGATGCCATTCAAACATGTCATGCGTATGTATTTATTGATTTAAAACCTACCACTCCCTTTAATTTGAAATGTCGTACCAATTTGTTTCACAATTGGTGCCAAGAAGATGTCTTGTCATTTGCACATCTCCTTTGGCGTCGGTCGGAAAAAACCACTATAAAAACACTTCTCTTCACTTCTTTTCTTTCCAACAGTATTCGACAAGACATTCTGTCAATCTCATCCTCGTACCAAATTGATTTGTGCACTGTATGCCATCAGTCGCAAAACAAATGCACAAGTCCGTACACATTTGTTAGAGGCGAGTCTCAAAGTAGTATTACGATGGTTTACTTTGATAGCACGTCAATTACTTCAAGGTATCATTCACATACCCAATCAAAACAAACTCATTTTTAAGAAACATAAATTACCGTTGTTACAACTGGCATATCCAAGAATCAATACACAAACAGAAAAGCAAATAATTTTGAAACCTTGTGGAAGTAAATCTTTAGCTGGTTTCATTATGTGTTTCCTTTAAAAATGTGATCCTGATGCAGAAGCTAAAACAAAAAAGCCAAATCCCCAAAAAGACGGCAGCAGACCAAAAAAGACGAGAGCTGGTGCACCCTTATCATGAAAGACATCACACCTGTACCTTTGGATCTTATGGAATGACGAAAACTCACTTTAGTTCCATACAAACGATGGATACAACTCCATTTTTGATACGAACAACGCACACCTCTTTTATCTCCTAATCCTAATCTCCTCGAGATGTCACAGTTACAACATAAATTGAAGTCGTTGATGGATCGAACCGATTTGTCAGTAACAGAAAAAACGCAACGGTACAGACAAGTATTGCAACGTCTTCAACTATTTCACCAGAAAGCTTGAGACGAAATAGCTAAACCTACTTTGAGAGATTTCAAGGCTTTCATGAAAAGAGAAGAACAAGCCACCAAGACAGCCACAGCCACATGAATGGAAGATGAATACACAAGAGAAGTGTTTCAAACTCTGTCTGCTCCAATAGCAAGTAAGATTGCAGCTTCCTTCTTGACACCGTCCCCTACTCCCAAAGCAGAAAAAAGAAAGAAGGGAAGACAGAAGTGAAAACAGACATAGAGCAAAAAGTCACCACTCAACAACCGATGACAACTCCTACTCCTATTGCTCGTCAGACACGTCAAGCCTCCTCGCAATCAAAACCAATACCACACGAGCATCAACCCAAGAGCAGTAACGAACAGTGGGTGACACAATGGGGAGTAGCAGCAACAACAGCAACAAACGGGATCAACGCCATCATGGAGACACTTTTAGCCAGCATCCTGCTCATGCTGCTAGTTACAGAGGAGTTCAAAAATGGTATCGTGCTGCTAAAACCATATTTAAAAGTGTATGTTTGCAAGATGTTTGACAATGGTTACAAGAACAATCGACGTACATGTTACACAAACCATTTCGACAAAAATTGTCCAGAAGTCAAACCAAAGTAGCAGGCATCGATCATTCATGGCAAGGAGATTTAGCAGATGTCTCTCATTGGCGTATTACAATCGTGGTTACAAATATCTGTTTTGTGTCATTGCTGTGTTTTTAAAATCAGCTTGGTGAGTTCCTTTGACTTCTAAAACAAGTTCAGAGTTAGTGCGTGCTTTGCAACTGGTTTTGAAACAAAGTGATGGGCATCCCTAAAGATGGCAAACAGACCAAGGCTCCGAATTTATGAACCCAGCTTTTCAAAAAGAATTGAAAAAAGACATTCATTTTTTCACTACTGAAAATCCTGAAACGAAAGAGAGTGTCCTGGAACGTTTTCAAAGAACTTTGAAAGAACGTATGTGGAAATATTTTACATATCAACACAGTGTGAAATACAGTGACGTGTTACCATTGAGCAGCAATTGCAAATTTGAGTTTGCAATTTTACTCAGCAGTTGTATTGGTTATCTTCTTCCCAGTCCTTCCTTGAAATAAACTACTGACAGTAACGACAACAACAACGGTAGACTTACGGTCAACGCCAATCATCACGACAATTTTTCCAGTCACAACAATAGCACTCCTCTTTTGGAACATTTAGCAAACCATTCTCCTTTGACTATGAGTGACTCCTCGAAAACCAGAACCATTGAAATATGAATAACCAATTTTATTTAACCTTACCGATTGGCAGTTCTATAGATGTGTTTCCCAACAACACCTTATTGTCTTTAACAGCCAAATTACTTCAGTTTATACAATTGGATCACGAAGCTCATTGGGAAGTAGCTTTGGTAGAAATCACTCATCCTACTCAAGTCCTGAATATCAAAGAGGGTCAAAACACTTTCATCATCAATATCCTGAACGAACAAATTCGAGAACAGCTGGACAAAAATCATTCTGGCTTTTACGAATCCAAACAACCATCACCAACTAATCCTCCATTGGCCACCTATGCCATAATAATTAATGTAGGCTATTATATTAATACGCAATATCTCCTCGAAACGATTTCAGCTATTTTCAACGATCAGTTTGGCAGAGCACTGGAGAACATTCGTCGAAGTTTAATGATCGAGTACCATAATATTTCTCATTGTCTCAGAATGGATTTTTCTGACAGCAGAACTATGGCCATTATTTTTTGTCCTGTTTTTTTTTATATTCTGGGTGGATACACCTCTCTAGTTCATTTGAAATACATTCAGAACAACGACAAATACTACAAGTATTTTCGCTACACTGTCGAATTAAACGAAGGACTGAATTTGATGTTTGTGTACTCTAATTCGTCGAGTACAACGTAGTGGATACACAGCCGCTCCGTTACTGACAGTCATTCCTTTCAAAGTGAATTCTGACATTGCTTCTTACGATGAAGGAGGAAACAATTATCACGTTCACCGAGAATTTGTACATCTTTATTATCTTCATATCAGTAAATCGTATTTTGACACTGTCAGTATTAGCATAAACGGAGATCGTGGACAAAATATACCATTCTTCAAATGAAAAGTGACGGTCAAACTACATTTTCGAAAACGATTCTCTAGCAAATTGTTAAAAAAGGATGTATTATGTGTACCAAGGAGTCGCTCGACAACGAGTACATGGTTTAGGAGTTATGTTAAGATCGGCTTTTCGTACGGTAGCACTCGTCTTTAAACCGAAGGTGACTCGAGGATTGCATGCTTTAAAAGATACAGCTTTGACGCAAGGAAAATAATTTCTACTAAACGTCCTCATCGACCAACAAAGTCCTAAAGAAGCCTTCATGAGAGCAGGTATAAATGTATTGCTTCAAACTGAAAAAGACCTTTTGGGGTGCCGAGACACCCCTATAAATTCACTTCACACTTCTAGCCAAGGCATTACTTCTTCCTCTACGCCACACCAAGGACAAGGCCGAAAGCGACGTCGAAAGCCCTTCAGACCTCATACACACGTTCAGCAAAAGAGAATTGGACGTTTTTGATTACTAACGGAAAACACAAATGGAAACAATGATGCACCGATGTTCCAAGTCAGAACTCGATCTGTTTGCCTTGCCACCGACGATGATGACGATGCAAGAATCCCAATGGGTATAATTTCATCCTGTGTCGTCTTTGACTACCTCAGCCCCTATCGAATTTGAAATCAAACGACAAACCGAAGATTACATCAATCTGAATGACAGTTACTTGCACCGGAAAGTCACAGTTCTCGAAGTGGACAACATCACTCCAGAGGACGATGCCAGAGTAGCTCCCGTCTACAGTTTCATGCGTTCGTTGTTCGGCGAAGTAGGCGTATAATTTTATAACAAACTGGTGAGCAACAGCATGGATACTTACCCTTACCGAGCGTACCTGGAAAATCTCTTGACGTACGGAAAAGAAGCCAAGAACGCACATCTGTATGCTTCGATGGTATGGAAACCTCTCACATTGGATCCTCACAATGTTGGATTTAAAGACAGCCAACAGAAAATCAAACAAGGACGCAGTTTAGAAATGATGGATCGTTTGCATTTGGACAGTGTGGTTACAAGACAAGTATCTGTTAAATGTGATGGATATACGCCTGAGACTGAATCGAAGTAGTACCGTGTTCCATTTGATGACTAATGCTAACGAGTATAACACGAACATCGAGGAAGCCCGACTTTACGTGCGCCGTGTGGAAGTCTTACCTAAAGTGGCAAACGACATCAGTCAACTTTGAGCAGAACGACAGCCAAGTATCCTCTTCAACGAGTGGAGGTGGAGGTAAAAACCCTCAAAATTGCCTCAGGAGTCCGACCCAAGATCGAAGATCATGTTTTCCAAAGACAGCTACCTAAAAGTGTGTTCATTGGCATCGTAATCAATGCGGTCCTGAGCGGAGCCATCGATCAAAATCCTTTCGAGTACCAACACTTCAACGTGTCCAAAATAGAAGTCACTCGAGACGGCCAGACGTTGTATACCAGACCATTTGAACCTAACTTTGCCCAGAAATATTACTTGAGATCTTACTTGAGACTGTTTGAAGCTATATGACAGTCAGGTACCAACAGCAGCCACGGTATTTCGTACGAGGATTTTGCAGGAGGATATGCTTTATGGGGATTTGATTTCACTCCAGACCAAGGCAACGACGAAGGAGATTTCCACCCTATTAAATAGGGCCAACTTCGTGTGGAACTTCAGTTTGTAGTAGCTCTGGCAAACACAGTGAACGTAATCTTGTATGCAGAATTTGACAATACTCTGGAAATCCACAGTTTAAGATAAGTGATCCTAGACAATTAGAAGAAAATAACAGATGGAACACAAAGAACCTATGGAGATTGGTGCTGAGGATGTTTTTGATCCAGAACAACAACCACAGTCACAAACTTCAAGTGAACACAAAGAGACAGTCATGATGTCACGATGACCAGAACAAGAACAACATTTAGTCTACTGTTTTGCTACTGACTTGACTCAAAGAATTACAGGCCTAATCAGAGAACATTGTTGTGGATGTGAAATCGACCATCCTAGTTAAAAATAAAACGACAAATGTTTGATCATGAATTGAGAAGAAAATTGGAAAAGTATTTTGAAGAAGCATGGACTCTCATCTCAGAAGAGAAGATTTTGAGAAAGTGGTATAAAGACTTGAGGTATCATTCCTTGCCTCCACTGACTTCTCTGGAGACAAAACACATCGATGCTCTCTTGCAACAAAGTACGGAGACTACCTGTTCATCGACTTACTTGACATAACTTTTCAAGGAAAAAGTCAGGTGTGAACTTATGACTTATCATTACCAGTGAAGAAAACAAAGAAAAAATGGATACCTTGAAACTGTATTACCTTCTGACTCACAGTTCGTACACATCTTCTTGGAATCCTGTGGTGTGTGCTAAAGATGGACTTCCCCATCGAAAACCTAACGATGTTCAAGCCTATGTCATCAACACAGACGACAGTCATCAACCAGTAACCCATTGGGTAGCCGTCCACTTTCCCAATGACTACAGTGTGGACTATATTGATTCGTTTGAATTACCTCCTCTGGAAGACGACATCACTGATTTTATGAGAAGAAATGCTGTATTGACTCGATTGAATAATGTGAGATTGCAAGGATCAGATTCTGTAATGCGTGGACAATACTGTGTGTATTTTCTTCATCAACATTGTGTGGCTTGTTTTGATCGTGTGTACTCAGAAATGACGATAAAATAGAAAGATGGTTTTGTGAAAATTATAGCTATCTCTTTTCTTTCGCTCAGAAGCATAGTGTGCATCGATGGCAAAATGGCAGTGCCTTAGATCATTGGAAGTCAAGTTTGACTCCACAACTTCGTCAACCTTGTAAATGCGTTAATGTTTAAAACTTTGTCAGTTTCTATTCCTGTTTTGAGTTAGAGAAGCATCTTATTATTATTATTAAACATGTTGATTTTTTTTTTTAAATTTTGTCTTGTTTTTATTGATTAAAAACAATTTGTACTGACGTGCTCTTTCACATTTCTCTCTATCGATCTTGGTCATGTTGTCGTTCACGTCCGCGTACCGAATCAGAGGGATGTTTTCCTTCACGTCCGTGATTCTCCCATATAACGCGGTGCCATCCACCCTTGCTTGTGCATTCCAGTCAGGAGCCAGCTGTCCAGCAAGTCACATCGTACCATATATCGTCAACACGTGCTGTGGTAGGATGAAGGGGATGGGGTCACCTGTAGATACATACGGACTGCCACGTGCGCGTAATGACCAGCCTACTACTGGTATACAGGAAGTTAGGGGCATACGTGCATATACGTGGCAGTACGGCACAGAAGATGGCCAACCTACCCCCACCACCAGAGCCGAAGCCCCTTAAGAGCAGACGCCGAGTCGAGGAGTACAATGGACTGGCAAAGACCCTCCGGAAGAACCCCGACGCAGCACGTGTAGCCTGCCAAGGCATGAGCTGAAACTAGAAGGGAGCAGGGAGGATAACGCAGGAACCAGGGGAGCGAGCTACAGTGATGCAGCCTATGACGCAATCCCAGGTTAACCGTGCCCCCACCCGCAGAGACAGGTGACCTACATAGCTCCAGCCTCAGACGATTTGCTGTTGACAGCCGGAATCAAACCAGCCTGCCGATAGATACTAGGAGAGCCTGAGAGCAGACCATATATGGAATGGCACTCCCACCCGAGCAGACTGGTCAAAATTGCCTGACTGTATGGGGTTTTCCTTTTGATTTTTGAAAACCCCTTTTGATTAGACTCTTTATATCACAAATTTGATTTATTTTGATCCACCGTCAAAAATACAATCTCTAATCTATTAATTTGTGCGTGATACTAAAATGATATGAGTAACTTGTACAAAATTATTGGTATTATTTTTTGGAAAAATATGTACACTATGTACGCAAAATTTATAACTGAATGGTTGAATTAAATAAATAAATTTGTAACTTGAATGAATTGTCATAATTAAGTATGTGGTTAACACATTATTGGTTTTAGGGACAACCCGACTTAGTTAACTGGGCAGAATTTGATCATGTACGTTTTCTGGCGTTTCAGTTTCCGTCACGCTTCGTGCCTCGCTTGCCTAGTCCGTGCTGCCTGCCACTCCAGACAAGAACATATTAACTGCTTAAGTGCGCTTCGCGCACACCTACATACCTGTAAACATTGTGGTTATAGTCCTATGTACAGGTATAAACATTTATACACACACCCCAATATCGCGCCTTCAATGAACCCCCTTAATTGTGGGGAAACCATGCAGCGATGGAGGGGTGTGAAAATAGCGTATTTTTAACGCTTTAACGTGTCAGGTGTGTTGCAAACTAGTAACACACTTGACCACAAATAAATAGTGTGCAATGCACACACTTAATAACCCCCACAGCGTGGGGTAAATAGACATACATGGCCGAAATTGTGGGTGTTGGATAGTTATCAAAAGTGGGTTTTGGATAGAATATCAAAAAGCGGACGTTTGATAGTACTCAACAAGTAGGTGTTGGATAGTAGGGTGTGTGTTGAACGGTAGTCAAAAAGTGTGTGTTGGATAGTACTCAAAAAGTGGGTGTTTGATAGTAGGGTGTGTTGGTAATCAAGAGTGGATTTTGGATAGTATATCAAGAAGCGGGTGTTGAGTAGCACTCAAAAAGTGGGTGTTGGATAGTAGGATGTGTGTTGGATATTAATCAAAAAGTGGATTTTGAATACTATATCAAAAAACGGGTGCTGTATAGTACTCAAAAAGTGGGTGTTGGATAGTCTGCTGTGCTGGATAGTTAAGGTGTGTATTAGATTGTAATAAAAAAAACTTTAACATTACATTTCCCGTATTGCTCAATACATTTTTCAATATGGAAACGGCCTATAACAATCCCCAAATTAACATAGGACTTCCCGTTTGGCTCTCTATTATCATTTCCATGTAAACCTACGAGCTAATGTTAATTACCGTATGGTTCTATAAACTTTGGCTACATATCGCCATATTTTTCAACTCTAACAATGTTGCCATATAACCCCAACTGATGCCAGCCCTTTCTAACAACGTTAGAATGTACCCCAATGTTACAATTATGGACAATTTTAACATAGGATTTTCCGTTTGGCTCTATAGTGTCAGTTCCATGTAAACCAATGGCCTAATGTTAATTCACGTATGACTCTATAGAGCCGCATATAACTACTATTATTTCTATCTCAAACTACTAAACATGAATACCTTAAAATCTCTATAGAATTCCCCATGTTAAGAAATTAGGGAGGGTCCATTTTACTAAACTAATCCACGCTACCATAAAGTCTCGGGAATACTGTACATTATGACGTCTGCTCCTAGAAATTAGCTAATTACTCGGTTTGAGAAATATCTTCCCAAGACCGACTCCACATAATCAACAAATAATCACTAAAACATAGCAAAGCTATAAATAGAGACGTAAATACAAATAGCACACACCCTAGTTTTATTACAATATCTACATCCAGTTGGGTAGTTGTAGACAATTGGACAAATGGGAGTACAAACGTTGAGAAAGCAAGCATAAGCATACACATGATGTTTCTTCTATCTTCTTGTCATGCAAAAGCCATGAAAAATAAAAGCTTAATTTAATTTTTTAAATTTGATATACAGTTGATAGTTCAAGTGCTCTGTAGAATTTTCATAGTAAAATGGTGGTACAAACATGTACAAAATAAAGTTTAATGTGTTGAACAAAATTAAACGTTGAAATCTAAGAGTTAAGAACATGGGACTTTTTTCTAATCCTGATCACTACCACTGAAAGTTAAGAATATGGGGCTATTTTTTATTCCTTATCACTACTACTAAGTGTTAAGAACATGGTGCTATTTTGTATTCCTGATCACTACCCTCATTGATTTAAAGAATAAATATTGAAAGTCTTCAAAACAATATAAAAAAATATATTTAAAAAAAAAAAAAATAGCACGGAAATTAAACATTTGTTAACCAACATTTGTTTAATAACAAAGAAGTACCCTTTATTGTGTCTTATTTTGATAGGATATTGGGTATCATGAAAGGATCATATTAAATATGTTTGCATAAACACGTACACACATCCGTTGATTATGTACTTGTTAAGTTACATGTAACCATGTATGTAATTGAAATTGTTTCAATATTAACATTTTTGGTTTATTATTATTTAGAAAGATGTGAATTATAAAAAAAATTAAATTGTAATCTTCTTCTCACACAAATTAGAGTACGATATCTTGATATTTAAGTCTTGGTAATAGAAAACTGAGGTGCTGAATTAAATTTACTTAGGATGCTTTACTCTTGTGCCTGCCAGTATGATACTATCATTACTTACTGCACATGTGTTCTTTCCACATAACTTTGAAGGTTAGGCATTTAAACAAGCATTAAAAACCTGAAATAAAAAGTTTCGCTAAAACCGTGTATACTATAGTATTACTGAGTATACTCAGTTGTATGTGAACATTGTTTATACTAGGTTTTATGTGAACATTGTTTATACTTGGTTTTATGTGAACATTGTTTATTTGAAGTTTCTAATTATTGCTTGATTTTGGTGACTAAACTTCAAATTCTTGTGATTCTTTGCTTAGAGAAAGTCGTATGAATAGCAAACATAATACATTTTACAAAAACAAATATCAAATTACATTTAAAACATAATCACTTCAAGTGTGTTTATCTATGGTGCTATAATTTTAAAATTGCTACTGCTTGGTTGCAATACCTTTACCCTGCACAACTCGGAAAACGAATTTTGACTTTGACAACGTTCTTAGCATGGTCATAGCAAGTCACGATGCCTATACTGGTGACTTTATTACCATTCTAATTTCTTTCCAAACGTTCATTTTATTTGGTTCCAATTGTGGACTGAATAAAAAGAGGGAAGCTTATTTAGACGATTTCTGCTGGATAGTATCATTTTGATTTATTGACTGGTTTTTGCTTATTGTTGGTTACATATGAACTCACAAATATAAAACAGTGTAACTGGTCGAGCTAAGTCATCAGTCTGTGTCAGTCAAACACTCATTTACAAGACACATATCAAAGCTCAAGGGTTCAATTTACAACCGGGATTGGGTTGGGAGAGGAAACGTTCGAAATTTGCAACTATTATTTTGACACAGCGACTTGCGGACGCGTGTATTATATTTGAGGGCAAACAGTATTTTGTTCTGCGCCGTTGACGCAAAAATTGACCCTAGTTTGAACTCTGTGTGGGGATCACTTTTGTCCTTCAAAATATTGATAATTTCTTTAATATCAGTTTCTTTCCTGACAAGATTGTTTTGTCGTGAAGCTAAACACTACCGTTGACGTGTTTCCTAAAGTGACTCTCTGATAAGTTTTGGGTTGCTGTGAAATGACTAAAAATATCACGATTCGAGTGCACTGCCCAGGCAGTGTATGCAGTACCACGTGAACACATGGGTTCCTATCGTTGCTTACAATTTACCGTGGCTGCTTGACATAACTGGCTGAATCGTATAATGCTATCTCAATGGTCGAACGAAAATGACCTTCTTTGCCTACTTATAACCTCATATTCGGTCAACCAGTATTACATTCAGCGCGTTGCATCGTCATGTCAAGCGGGCGCGGTCATGGTCATGTCGATGAGGTTACGCTGAAAACGGGCGGGCATTTCTTAAAGAAGGAAAAAATTTCGAATTCGATCTCATCCAAAGTCAAATATCTGAGCTAAACATAAGTGCTAAATTTATTATACTAAGCAAAGAAAAGCTTCAGATATCAGTGTCGATTCTCTAAACAGGTCGCAGGAGAAGGTGGAGAAGTGTACTCCCTTGGTTGATCATATAGGGCATGTATTATTTATAAATTGTAGTCCTATGGTGAAGGGACCATTTGTTGCTATAGTAAGTACCTTCTGCTCATAGGAGCGGTGCTTATATATACTCTCTCTCTCTCTCTCTCTCTCTCTCTCTCTATATATATATATATATATATATATATATATATATATATATATATATATATATATATATATATATATATAGATATATATATTGTTCTTGTTTTGTTTTTTTATTGTTTAGTTGGTTTTTTGTTTTAAACTGACCTAGAACATACAAGCATTATAGCACTAACTAAACTGAAGTCATAACACAAAAGCAAATAGTGGGATAAACTGGCCACAGCTCAAGAACAATTTACAGTTGAACAGATCCTGGGAGACGAACTGGTAACCAACACTTAGTGTAACCGGGCATGCCAGCGTCCATTTGGTAACAAAGGTGACCAGTCCGCCCAGGTCCCATAAGTCGGACAGGATCAGATATGGTCTCCAACTGATCTCTCATACCAGCTTAACCACCTGCCTCCTTGGTTACTCATTCGTGAGACTTACACAGGTAGGCAAACTCCCATCTGGTTGGTACCAGATGTAGAGTGGGTCTCTCTGGTGACACGAGTAGACCCGTTTTTCCAATCACTCCTTCCCTCATAATGCACACTAGGTAGGGATTTGTGCAAGTATGAGCCAGTTGAGTTCCATGATTCATAGTCGTCTCCCCGGATCACACCAATATAATGATTTTATACGCCGTTTACATTCGCCATATGAGTGGGTCTATAACCACTCGCCGCCATACTACCAGGAAGGTGTCATTCAAGAATGTGTTCAAAGCACCTTGAAGGATATATAGGAAACCTTTATTGCCTAAATTGGACAAATGGGTACCATCATAGCAGAACAGAGCAGTTTCACTGAATGTTATAGTTGGGTGTCGTATTACGTAACTACCTGATTGAAAGACAAATGCTCATATAGCTATATTTATACGTTTCCTGGCTTTGTCAACCAGTTTTGGGTTCTTTGCGTTATGCCAGTATAAACGTAGCAGAATATCAGACCATATTACTTTAGTTGGAGAGGTGAGTGCAGTAAGTCTTAACACTGATATTTTAATGTCCTTGAGAAGGTCCTTTGATTTTCTGCTTGTGAAGTCATTAGAGCCCAGATGAATCAAAAGGTAATCAGGTGGTGGACCGAGTGATAATGCCATCTCAAATGTCTTGTCAAATTGGTTCCAACACATAACTCTCTGTCCCTGCCACTGGTCTTATTGCCTGAAAGGCTTAAAGTCTTGGTTAGTTTGTATCCCAAACTGGAATACGGATGTAACGAATGTATGCACTAGACTTCCATCTACCCCATCTTTTTATTGCATCGTCAGGTACCTCCTGTAGCGGCCTCAGTTGCTGCCCCGATGCGAAACGAATGAGTTCTACAAACTCCCCCTTTTTTCTCCAACAAAATGTAAAGCTCGCTTGAGAACTGCTGGGAATTGGTAACGAGTGAGCGAAGACCCATCGAATGAATGAATAATTGTGATTTGTCTGGGCATCTTGGGCGTATTGACAACTATTGTTGCATGGAGTAAACTGCACAAGGGAAAACATTACGCACTGCCTGTAAAACTAGGGTAGTGCCATTGCCTTTTTGGTCAGTCTTGGAGTATCTAATTCGTATGTACATTAGGTGTGGCTGACAGTTGGAATTGATAGAAACATCACCAGAACAAAGGGGGCGGGTGTCTGGTTCAATAGACTGGGATGTAATTTCACCTAGTCTAAGAAAAGCATAAAAGTCCAAAGTTAAAGCTGCAGCAAATAGTTTGGAGTCTTATCTTCAGCAGCAGACATAAGGCAAGGCAACGACAATCCTGGTTAAGAGGTCAAGATTTATAGGGACACGAGCATCTTTGCTTTTGTCCCTACGTTTAAGTCGCTCTAACAATTTTCCTACTAGGAAACATTTTGTGTTGTCAACCCATGAATTTGCCTTATGTTGGTAAGCATAGCAATCATGTAAGAGCAAACTGTGGAGGCTCCAGGCTTTCTTAAAGTAAGATATGCCATAAATTTAACCAGGTGACAGTGGCGGCGTGACGGGGCGAGGGTAGGGGGGGGGGCAATTACCCCCGGGCGCCTGGCGAGAGGGGGCGCCGTCGGGAGTTTTTTTATAGCTGTAATCGGGGCGTGGCAACTGACATCAAAACTGTTTCCTGTGGCAAAGTAGGGGCGCCACTAAAGAACATTGCCCCCCCCCCCGGCGCCTCGGTAGGGGTGCCACTAAAGAACATTGCCCCCGGGCGCCTCGAACACTCGCGCTGCCACTGTCAGGTGATCTGTCTAGACCGACCATGTTTGCTGAAGTGGATAGTTGGACCGGAACAAGCTAAAACAACCAAGAGCAGTCTGATAGGTTCTGTGTGTCTGACTTGACACAGAGTTTGCCAAAAGAGAGGAGGCTTCTAAGTTAAGATCTGCCAAGCCTGGTGTAGAATCTTTGTGGGAGTTTTGTCTGCATGTGGCGCTAACTGCTTGAGTCTGTCCCACTGTCAACGAGAATTAGCATCAGCTATGGTATTTTGGTAACCGGTGATATGTTTGAGTTTGATTACTATATTATGTTTGAAGGTCAGAAAGACTAAACGTCGGACTAAAGTCATCACTGCCGGCGACTTTGAACTTTTCTTGTTCAATATATATATATATATATATATATATATATATATATATATATATATATATATATATATATATATATATACAAACACAACTGCTTTATTGTCAACATGGAAGAGAAACCTTTTGTTTCTAAGAAGATTATATTAACCTTAAGACCTAGAGTCTGCCAATCAGAGGGCCAAATCCCATGTGCCCATTGGCCCCAGAAATAAATACCAAATCCCCTAGTAATGCCCCTCCGCCCACTGTCAGAAAGAATTCTAGAGTGTCATTGGAGACCCAGAGACGATCGGGGAGAAAGGTAATGCCATTATAATCCTGAAGAAATTGTTCCCATACTTTAAGATCATCCCCTATGCGATTGGTCACTCTGATCTGATGGTGAGATTTGTGGGCACCTTTTGTAGCATCGATCAGTCTGTGACAAAAAGCACGTCCTGGTGAAACTACCTGACAAGCGAAATTAAGGGAACCAATTAATGATTGAAAATCCTTTAATGTCAACTTCTGCTTTTCCAGACCTGATTTAATTTTTTCCTTCATATCTAAAAGTTTCTCAGCCGGCAACCTTAGCTGCATCTGTATGGTTTCTAATTCTATTCCAGGAAAGACAATGACTTCAGTTGGGCCTACGGTCTTATTTGGTGCCAGGGGAACACCAAACTCACTACACATTTCCGGGAATACACACATGGTATCCAGACACTGAGTGGTTTTAGCTTTGCCCCCAAAAGTAAAGTCTTCAAGTAAATGTTGTATGTTTGTTATGACCACATCGCTATTCCACTACCCAATGAACACATGTGGACAATTTTTCAAAACGTGCGCAGCTAATCGATGCACCCATAGGGAGACATTTAACAAAGTATTATTTGCCATCAATCTTGGATCCAAGCAGCTCAAAATCCCCAGGGCATACTGGTAAAAGATGAAAGGCTGATTTAATATCCCTTTTTGCAAGCAGAGCCCCTGGACCTAAATTCTGAACCATTACGACTGCATCATCTAGTCTAGAATGCTTTACAGAGCACCTGTCCGGGTGTATGTAAGTATTAAGGGAGTCATTCTCATGATAAGAAAGGTGATGTGTAATTTGCAAATCCCCATCTTTTTTAGTACTAAGCCCAATCGTGAGCATCTCAAAGTCGGAAAGTGGGGTACAGCAAAAGGCCCGGCAACCGTTCCTGCATCAATTTCTTTCCCAATTTTTTCTTATAAAATCTTGGATGCCTCCCTTGCACTTCTTAAATTTCTAGAATCCCGAAGTTGTCGAGGCCCACTGTAATGCAGCAAGAAACCGTAAATGAAACAATTAATTAATTCATTTGCAACAGAATTTTGGGGATATGAGTTTTGGACATATTTTCAATATTTATTGGGCTTCTTCCCAAAGAATATAAATGTCCTTGACTACTACAAGGAGTGTTTGCTTTGTTTGCAGTTAAATGCAGGGTGTGGTTCCTACACTCTGAGTAGGCATGCCTGAATCTGCATTTGGGATACAAATTTGCAAAGGCCCTTTATTGTAAGCCTAGCAGTTTTTAGTGTTTATAGTCTGGTCAAATGAGTATCCCTTTAAGGATCTGACAAGGGCAGGGGGACCCGCCATTTAAATTTTTAGGCGAATCCTTGCAATTTGTGGCAATATGCAAGATGCAGAGTTCCACAACAATCAATCCCTAAGATGTGCTAGGATACTGAGCTTTCTTCAAACGGTACTGCTGATCGTAAGTAACCCACCCAGTTGTGACCTCCTTTTAGTACAATCTCACCCGAAGCTCCCTGCAAGGTTTGATTTATTTCCCGCGTGGATTTTAGCAGTAGAGCAAGATCAATAAACTCCCTTGTTAGAATTTTGTTCTGTTAATGCATTGGAACGTGACACCCTTCAGGATCAAAGAGAATAGATGTATGAATTGGGGCATCATGTACAGATATAAAGTCTACTTGGCTAGGAGAGTTAAGATGTTGTGGACTGAGAAATGGACTTTCATGTGAAAATGGGGAATTATTTTGCAAGTTCATACAACCAGCCCCACCGCCGCTCCACCTCCCTGTATAATCTGATTTCGATCCTCCCCATGAGTTTCTTCGGTAATGTTCATATCCCTTCTCTCTCTTTGTCCCACGAGTTCTATTCCAGGGGACAGGCGGGTTGGGTGTTGAATGGTACGACCGGACTTGGATATCTTCTACAGTGGTGCCCTCGCTGTTGCCCCAGGTTTCCTCTTTAAACCGCGACCTGGCATTCTACAAATCGATTTCCTTTACTTTTGAATTCCACAATTTCGTGATATGATTGAAGCGCAGATGTCGATGAACATGTCTTTTTCTGAATTGTGACTAGATTCAAATGCGAAAATTATTTTACATGTCATTGTTAACCGGAAATTGATTATGGTCATCTAAATATTTGAATATACTGTGCAGCAACTCTTGTGAGGTAGACTGTAACTGACCAATTGGATTATCTCCCTTGTACTTCAGTAGGCTTAATAGCACATTTAATGAATGTTTAAAAAATATCACACTTTGACTATATTGATGTGTTAAATCCAATTATCATTGAACTGATAACAATTAACTTCGATCTTGATACAGTAGCAGAATACACAAAAAAAACACCGTTTGCTGTGTTGGTATCGTACTTAGTATATCATCTCGATTGCCTAGAATCAATCAACTTAGAATTTCCAGAATATCTTGTCTCCTCATTTTCATAATTTCTTCGTATTTAATGGTAATATCCTGTGACCATTGTCATTGATTATATATATATATATATATATATATATATATATATATATATATATATATATATATATATTGTTCCATATCACGCCTAAGAGTGTCGTTGTTGTGAATGTTGCAGCTTATGTTGTTGTTTATCATGACCCTGTTCATGAATCGAACTTGCAAAACTGGAAGACGATTGATCCAGTGGAATCTTACCTATCCCAGATTTAATAATAATATTAATCATCATCATCATTACAACTGGTAATTCGGTATTTTTCGTGGGATACCAATTTTCATGGATTTCCTGTTTTGCTACAAGCCACTAATTCAAAGACCAACGAACTACGATCATTCTGTGGAAACAATAAGACCCCTTCCGAAATCCACGAAGTGATTAACAGAGGAAATTATCCTTTTTTGCAAAAACCACGAATTGTGATACCCATAAAAATAAATGTATTAGAGCATTATTATTGTTATTATTATTATTATTATTATTATTATTATTATTATTATTATTATTAAATTTGTCAATATATTTTGGTATCGATGAAATTTTGGTTTGTAGAAGTGTAGGTGTTTCTGTGTCATAATGTATTTGTGTGTATGTGCGTATGTGTGTGTGTGTGTGAGAGAGAGAGAGAGAGACAGAGTGGAGGGTCCATTTTCTTGTAAACCTTTTCAATATATAGACTGCATTGTATTTCAAATCAAATAAAGAAAGAAAGAATCGAAGCTGCAGTTGTATTATAGTTGTAAAGTGTTAAGTTCATATAAACAAGATCCAACACAATGCCTTGTTCTAAAGTGTTAAGTTCAAATACTCAAACACAAGCACAATGTATTGTGCACATATCGGAATTCAGTTTCATTTTTTCCTTTTAGTTCCACTTTTACTCTCACTTTCATTTTTCATATATCTTTACCGAGTTCTAATAGATCATTCGTGTGCCTTAATTTTTCGGGGTAGCATGATATAGTTTCAGCAGCAAACTTACCCCAATATCCTCTTCTTTTTTTAAAAAATCTATGGAACCTTCTTGTATGGTGTCAGTTATTTTTACTCCAGATAACCTGCATGTAATCTAATTAATTTATTTTCACCTTGACCGCCGGTTAGAAAACAGATTTTGCAAACAAAATCCTTGTTGTTTTCCCTATTTGAAGAAGTATTATCGCATCCAAAAAAATCGAATGAGAATCGTTAGATGGCACAAAGATCTTGAGGAACCTAACACACTTTTGTGGTATCTTCCTCGTCATTCATATCTTCACTTTAATTGTGTAAAATTAAATTTGAGAAAATATATTAGATTTGCATGCTGATTTTGGGAAGAACTAATTAGTGTAGCAATGTAATTTCAATGGTGAACAAAGCAATCCCCAGTTTTTAATGACTCTTCTGAATATCAGCAAATATGGCGGAAATAAATCTGCATAACGCTGCAATCTGTATAACGCGGAAAAATTCATCGTGTGATTAGTATTGCATTGTGGGTATTGTTACATACACTTCAATAATTATCTAATGTATATTTATGTTAAAAAGCAGCTAAGGAATCCAGTTGTCTCTCTTTTCCAAATAAAATCGAAATTTAAGAGAATAACATAAGAGATAAAAGAGAATATGTGAAATATAATACAAAATCTTATCGCTTTAGGCTTTAAAGAAACACGCCTTTAAGTCAAAGATATCACTCAATAAACAGATAAACATTGTCAAGGATGTATGAACTGTACGATTTTAAAGAATCAAAGAGGCGAATAAAACGAAAGCATAGACAATAGAATATGTATATCCTAAATTTCCCGTAATGTTAAATTCACATATTACCCATATCCACCCAAACGCTAATGTTAAATTCACAAAGAATCCATAGTTGCCCAAACGTGATGTTAAATTCTCATAGACTCAATATCGACCCAAAACCGATGTTAAATTTCCATACATCACCATAGTGCCCCAGTAATTTTAATTCCCATACATTCCCATACCGCCCCAAACCCAATGTTAAATTCTCATACATATTCCGTAGTGCCCCAAACTGTTAAATTCCCCAAGCCCCTCCCCCCCCCATAAACCCTAGACCCTTTTAACATAGATTTCTGACTACTTTTTACGCTTCAAGACAATATATCTATCGAATTTTAGATTTTTTCTTTCGGCTGTACCGACCTAAACCTTTAATGCTTTGACCACGTTTCTTCATTGTCTCAAAAGCAATCCACCCATGAAATTTGAAAAAGATGTGTCATGCTCATTTCATAAATGCACAGGTAACAAATTATTGACTGACTGACGAACAGACTGTTCAGTGGACACACATAATAACGATAAATCATCTCTCGTGAATGGTTTTCACATTGACAATTGCCTCTGTTAAGAATGGCATTCCATGAAACGAAATAAAAGAAAGAAATATAAATAGAATGGTCTGTATATAAAAAAAGACATCCATATATCTGTTATGAATGTGTTCCTTGCATGCATGAATTTCGAGTTTTGCTACATGAACCGGAAGACACTTGCGTATATAAACCACTCCCTCGTTCATACTTGGAACGAGGGAAATAAAATATGGGTCAGTCATCCCTTAATAAATTCTGAACTTACATTGTGTTGCACGCAATAATTGATACGAAGTTTTAGTGTAAATCCTGCACAAGTTACCATATGGCAAAAAATACGAATTCACGAAAACCTGTGTTTCGTTTTGTTTTGTACCATGAAATGCGAACTTTATTAATGAGACTGATTGCAGCTGCACTGAAGCACATCAGAAGAGAACAGAATGCACTCAGAATCTGAGACATCGACAGTACTTTGCAAACAGAGAGAGCTGGTATACTCATAAATTTAAATTAGTAAGCACAAGAAAAAAAAATAGTCCACTGATAAATTATTAAAATTATGTGTGTGTGTGTGTAAACTACTCTAGCACAGCTTCTTTGCTTGCACCCTGTAACATTTGAATTAGAACGATCGTCTCACACGCACAGTCAATACTCACGCTAAGAAATTTGAATTCTATATCTGTCTATTCCATCACAACTGTTCTACACTAAACGGAGCGAAAGAGACACGAACACGAAGTAATTTTAAACATGTTACACTTCATAAATAATGGCACAAAACTATATTGTTATACACTGAGCAGTTTTTAGAGAGGTGAAAATAATTCATGAGTTTAACGTAAAAGAAACAATCTCGGTATCAAGCGATAATCTCTATTGGTTAACAAGTTTGGACGAAGTAAAGGTGGCATCAAAACTAGTTGTGCTGCAAAGCACACAATATCATACTAATGAATACATGTTAATATGTCAATTTCAAACATCAAAAAGGTGGGGACTAATTTCGGTTCGCAGTCAGTTTCCAGTGTACTTTAGATCAAGCTTTACTCCTATTTAATTTTTTTTTACAGAAATCCAAAAATATTACACTGAAACTCAATTTTTACACGCAGAGCAATAAGCCTTTATTATAACTAAAATTTAAAATGTATCAGTTATGATTCCATGAAAAGATACAGATCACAATGTGACATGATATTTTGGCAGAATCAACTAAAACTGAGCAGTGTGAATGGCAACATTTTGTTTGGGGATTTCCTACTGACATTTAATAGACACAAATGTATCAGAATTAGCTAAATCAGTATACAAAGTTCATTGTTATGCTCAGATTCAAAACCTGCTGTATGAATGTAAAATACCTTTACTCGATGACGATTCATTCAAATCAAATAACAACAGCATATATTTGATACAATATACTTTGATATGCAACAAATACAAATCAACCACAGCAAGACTGGAGATACCTCATGAGAAAAAAATAAATACATGATGGGCCAGAAAAGCATAAAACTTTATACAAATGTTTTGCAGAACCTATACATGATTTTGTGTTAGCTGCTGACACACATCTTTACTACTTTGGAAAAGGTACTGTTGAATATTGGAGAATATTGTCAGCTGATGAAATGAATTATATGACGGACAAAGATAAACCTAGTGGCTGGACATATTTATCTCGGCAAGATAGCAATGGATTAACGAGTGAGTATCTGTTTTTGTTGAACTATTGTAAAAATTTTGACGTCTTTAAGATGTACTGTAAATGAAAAGCCGAATTTAAATTGCTGTATTTACCCACATCAAATACATAAACTTCTTCCTTCTTCTTCTGCACCGTTTTAAACATCTTGCTTTCAAGGCCGATGCTATTAATTTCAATGATGCCATCATTTAAAGTAATGTGTAAATCTACATCTTTTGGGGGAATATTGGAGTATATCTTTCTTGATGTTTGTAATCAATAAAGTAACTTTGTTATTCTCTTAATGTTATTATTTATTACAACTAGCGCTGATCACACTTTTATCTCCTACAAACTTATAAACAAATAGGTATCCTCTGAAAATACTCTTTAGAGACAGGTGCTGTATTAAAACCACATTGTTCTATTTCACTACCTTAACCGGTCCTGCAAACACCGCTATAGATTTTTAACATAATTAAACCAAACTACAAAATATATAAGTCCAAAGAACAAAGTGCGAAGTGAAAACAAAAAACTACAAAGAGTAAAGTATAAAGTTCAAAGTTCGAAGTAAAACGTAGAAAGAGTAATGTGTAAAGTGTAAGAGCCGTATGGACTTTCATAAAAACTAGAGCGATTTCTTGGCACATACAATTTGGAATCTAGTAAAGAAATAGCTTCAAGATTTATGGACCATATGACATGTATATATCTTAACTAGTGAAGAAATCAATATATCCACATATGTAAACTCTGTCATTTGAATGAGAAAGTGTCAACATTTTGAAATTGGAACTTATTTGATTCAGCTTTGGATAGAACTTTTACCAGTTATTAGTGGAGTAATTATTCAACCATATTTAATTAGGACATTCATATTTAATTAGGACATTCATATTTAATTAGGACATTCATACATCTTGGTCATTCAGTAATTTTACTTTATATAGTGTCAAAGTTAGCTATGCTTATTTTTTAAGAGGATCTGTGGTATTCATGTGTGTTCACACATTCTGCAGCCCATACATTGGTTGTGAGGTCAATTTGAGAGAGAGTGTGTGTGTTTTTGTGTGTGTGTGTGTGTGTGTGTGTGTGTGTGTGTGTCATATTTCTCTAAACAGGCATTAACGTAGTTAGATTGAAACTCTGCGTTATTTAACCAAAACTAACAGTTAGGTATAAACAGTGGGTAGGTATACGTAGTAATAGTCCAGTGTAGAGAGAGAGAGAGACAGAGAGAAAGAGAGAAAAATTAATCCTTACTAAATTGCAATTCAATCCACAAACGTTTTGTTTTGTTTATGTTTTGTTTTTTGTACTTTTACTTCCTTCATTAATGAACCAATTAGTAGATAGGGACCAGATTTGCCCCTTTTATACTAGTATTCATAGTTTGTAATTACTTCCTCGTTTCCTAGTAAACTCTCTACTACTGCATGATAATTATTAGTTTAAAACTGCTGACAAATTATCATCACAAACGATAAAAGTCTTTTGATCCACGGAAGTTATCATCTCACGATGTGTAAGGGTCCCGGGTGTCCGAGTGGTCTAAGGCGCTTGCCTTTACGTATCACTGAGATCTCACCTCTGTCCGCGTGGGTTTGAGTCTTGACTCGGCCAACGTGGGTATGTGAGAAAGCTTGCCAGTGGTTCCCGTCGGTCGCTGGTTCTTCCCGGGGTTTTCCCAGATTCTTCCTCCACCAAATATTCCATGTATAGTCTGTCATGTACTGAAAAATGGCGTTAAAACCCACAAAACTGTCACTGTTTGTATACATGCTAGTAGTAGAGGGTGGGTACTGGGGGACAGCCTTTTTTTGATGGCACTATGGGGACACAAGATGCCCCATAATCTTGTGTCCCCATAGTGCCATCAAAAAAAGACTGTCCCCCAGTACCCACCAAGATGGCAGGGGGGTCTCTATAGGTCCAAGATGGTGGGTGGACCTCTACGGGGGGAGGGAGGGAGGGGGTGTGAGAAATAGAATTAATCTTTCTTGAAAAAGGGTGGTCCTGAAAAGGACCGTTGGTTTTTTGTATTCGTGGGAAAGATTTAGAGGTGGGAGCATCTCCCTGACTTTGCCCTGCACGCAGGGCAGCTCCCCCTCCAGATTTCTTCTTTTGTTCTTGTTTTTGGTTTTAAAAAGAAGGGTGGATGGTCAGCTTCCATTTCCCACTCTTCGTCTAGCATAGGGTGAGCCCTAATGGTGATTCTGCTTTCCCTCTTCTCCTCTTCCTTTTTTATCATCTCTTGGATGACTTTAGATAGTACATCCAAGATTTGATTTACTTGTTTAAGCTGTGTTAAGCTGATCATTTTTTTTGCGGGTAGCTTAACCGGTGAAGACGTGGTTTTAATATACTAAAAGTGCGGACGTGAAGGAAAACATCCCTTTCACCTAAAGAAAAACAAAAAAACATTACCCACTATCCTGCGTCTTACGTCATTCCTTCTACGTCATTCTTAGCTTCGCTGAGTTTACACTCTATGAACCCTGACTCTAAAAAAGCGCGGACCTAAAAGAAACTACTTTTGATAAAAAATCAAACCTACACACCATACTAATTTTTTTGTTATTTTTTTTTTTAAAAAAAACTTACACACTATCCACTTTTTTTGGGGGAAGGGAAAATTTTTTTAAACAAATCAAACACACAAACACACTATCTACATTTTTTTGTTAAGTTAAAAAAATTTTATAGAACAATCACACTCCACACAAATCATATAGGGAGAAGGATTTTTTTGTTTGAGGGGTGGTAGACTATTATAAATAATATATATATATCACACACACTTATTATAGATATTATTATTTTTGGCAATATTTGAGATAAATAATCTTTTCTAGAGATTGGGTGGCCCTAAAAAGGACCGTTGGGTTTAAAGAAGTTTATATTTTTTAAAAACTTCTTTTAGGTAGATGTAGCCGTGGCAGCTCCAGCAGGTCGGCCACGTTTAGCGATAGTGGGTGGTCTTACCGCTTTCAGACAGGCAGGTCTCTTTCTACTGAAAGTGAAAGCAAAATCATCGCAGTCAATCTTACATAAGACTTCACCGTCAAATTGCTTGCTGGATTGCTGCTGAAGAAGTTGCTGCTGCTGCTGTTGCTGTTGCTGCTGCTGCTGTCTTTGTTGCTGCTGCTGTTGCTGATGTAGACGTTGTCCTGCTTCCCATTCTGTTCTTTCTCTAAGTATTTCTTCTCTCAGGACTTCTTCTACTAGATCATGAGCCATTTGAATGAACGTCATGGTCTTTCTCTCTGGGTTGGTCTCCATCAAATGATTCTTCACCCTCATTATGTTCACCATAGCTTCATTCAACTTTGTAATCTTGGTGGCAGCCATCTTCTTTTTCTTTCTTCTTGGAACACTGTTGAGATCTTGACGAGTCAACGAAAATGACTACACTGGCTAGTGAACCGCCTTATATGCTTAACGCGCGGACGCGATGGAAAACATGGTAAGATTTTTTTTCAGATGATCGACAGGGAGATCATAGATAGATAGAGAGGTTTTTTAGATCGATAGAAAGAGAGAGAAAAGAACATATTCATTATTTATTTTCAAATTTCAATAAAAAACCACACAACACCATTTTTTTTTTCAAACAATTCACAAAAAATGATATTTATTCAACAATAACTATGTTAACAATTAACAAGTAACTATGAAAATTTTTTTCAAACAGGAACATATTTACAAGGTTGACAACGTTGAGAAGGTAAAGTAAATGTGAAACTTTCTACATCGACATCATTTTGATGTACATTACGATGGTGAGCTAAAGACAAGAGATAACCATAACGTTCACAAAACCATCTTTGTACTTTAGCATCATTTCGAACATAGTCACTATCAAAATAAGTGAGTAAATGTTCTAAAGAATATCCAAGACTGCGTTGATGAAGATAATGAACACAATATTGTCCACACACCATAGAATCGGATCCTTGTAGTCTCACATTATTGAATCGAGTCGAGACGGCATTTCTTCTCATAAACTCGATAATGTCTTTTTCCAAAGGAGGTAATCCATATGAATCAAAATATTCCACACAGTGTTCATTGGGAAAGTACACGGCAATCCAATGGCTTCCTGGTAGATGACTGTCGTCAGTATTGATGACATAAGCATGAACGTTTTTTGGTTTACGATGAGGTAGTTCATCTTTAGCACATACCACAGGATTCCAAGAAGAAGTATAGGAACTACGATTCAATAAGTAATGAAGTTCCCTGGTATCCATTTTTTTTTTCTCCTTCTTCAACAACAGAAATATTGAGTCACCAATGCACACCTGACTTTGAACTTGAATTGATCTGTCTTGTAATTCCAGGAAAATTTATCTCGGATAGGTTTTTCACTCTGTTCAATGAGTCCTTCGATCCGTTTGATCTCCTTAGGAATGAGTGGAGGAGAAGAATATTTCTGCAAGATTTTATACCACTTTGTCAACACGTCTGTTTCTGAGATGTTTGACCAGGCATCTTCCAAAAATTCATCCAATTGTTCTTCGCCTGTCAACATCAAACATTTGTCGTGTTGTATCTGACTGGGATGATCGGTTTGACATCCATAACATTGTTCTTTAATCAGTCTGTTAATGATGAATTTAAATTCCTCAGCATAACAATCCACTAACTGTTTTTCGTGTTCTGGCCATCGAGAAGGATAAAATCCAACAAACTCGGTAACCACAGTATTAGTCTCTTCTTTTTTAGGTTCTGAACGAATGACTTCGTCATCATTATCATCCTCTTTGGTGATAGTAGTTGGTGACTGGTGAATTACTTCACAAAATCCCTCATCTATTTCCATAGTCTCTTCTCTGTTTTGCATCTTTTCTTTGTTTCTTCTTCTTCTTCTTTCTAATAGTCTACAATGACTTCTCTCAAACTGTTGATCTCTAGAGTGTTATCAAACTCTGCAAACAAGACGACGTTCACTGTCTGGGCTAGAGGTTGACCAAACTGAAGTTCCACACGAAGTGGTCCTGATTTTATAGGGTGGAAATGTCCTTCATCGCTACCTTGGTCCGGAGTGAAATCAAAGCCCCACAAGGCATACCCTCCTGCAAAATTCTCGTATGTAATACCGTGGCTACAGTCGCGGCTTAACTGTCCTGTGGCTTCAAACAGGCTCAAGTAAGATCGCAAGTAAGTTTTTGCGTTGGCGTCAAAGTCAGGTTCAAAAGGTCTGGTACACAAGGTCTTGCCATCTCGACTGACATCTAACTTGGTGACATTAAAGTGCTGAAACTGGAACGGATTTTCATTGATGACTCCATTGAAGGCTGCATTAGAAACCATACCAATGAATAAACGTTTAGGGAGCTGTCCTTGGAAGATGTGATCTTCGACTATGGATCGGAGTCCAGCGGCTGCAGTAAAGGTTTTCACTTCCACACGTCTAAGAGGATACTTAGCAGTGGTTCTGCTCAAGGATTGACTGATGTCGTTAGCTACTTTGGGTAAGATTTCTACACGTCGTACGTAAAGTTTGGCTTCTTGGATGATGGTTTTCCACTCGTTAGCATTAGCCATCAAATGGAAAGCGGCACTACTGCGATTCAGTCTCAGGCGTACATCAACTCCATTGAGTAAATACTTGTCTTGCAACCACATGTCCAAATGTAAACGATCCATCAATTCTAAACTTCGCCCTCTGATTTTCTTTCGACGGTCGTTAAATCCCACATTGTGGGAGTCTGCTGGAGTTATATCTCTAACAAGATGACCCTGACCATCAGCAACAGCAGCAACCCTGGACGGTACTGACAGTTCTGTGTCGTTGAACTTTTCCGAGGTGTCAGGTTTCCAGATCACTGAAGCATCCAGATGACTGTTCTTAGCTTCTTTTCCATATGACAAGAGATTTTCCAAGTAAGCACGGTAAGGGTAAGTATCCAAACTGCTGCTGATCAGTTTGTTATTCAAGTACAAATCTACTCCACTGAACAAAGAATGAAAAAAATTATTGACAGGAGCGACTCTGGAATCATCCGCAGGAAAGGTGTTGTCCGCCGTTTTCTTTACTTGAAGTTTCAGGTACAAGTAGGTGTTATTCAGATCGATGTAATCTTCGGTTTGTCCTTTGATTTCAAATTCGATAGGAGCTGAATCAGACAAAGACGATACAGGATGAAATTCTACCCATTGGGATTCTTGCATCGTCATCATGGTGGGACGCATAGAAAACAGTTCTAGTTCGGACTTGGTACATTCGCAAGAATCTCGGTGCATCATTTTCAATGGTTTAATAATCAAACACGTCTAATTCTCTACCAGTTCTTCTTCTTTTTCTATTCTTTCTGGAAGTACTACTGCCGTGTGTTCTTTTATGAACTTTGAAAGGATTTCGAGCTTTTCGTCTTCGTCTCTTTCTACCTTGTCCTTGCTGCTGTGAAGTAATGCCAGAGTCTGAAGCGTGAAGCGTATTTATAGGATTTTCTCGGAGACCTAAAAGATCTTTACCAGTAGTCATCAACACATTTTTGCCTGCTCTCAAAAAGGCTTCTTTTGGATTTTGTTTGTCAATGAGGACATTTTGCAAAAATTCTTTTCCTTGTGTCAAAGCAGCATCTTTTAAGGCATGAAATCCTCGAGTGACCATCGGTTTCAAAATAGGAGCTACCGTCCGAAAAGCTGATTTTAACATATCTCCTAAACCATGTCCTCGTTGTCGAGGCACTCCTTGGTACACTGGATACATTTTTTTATTTTTTTTTTGAGAGGAAAGTTATTAGAGAACTTGTTTTTTTCGAAAATGTAGTTTCACCGTGACTTTTCCTTGGTCAATGAATGGTACATCTTGTCCCAAATCTCCTTTTATACTAATCTGGACAGTGTCAAAATACGATTTACTCACTGAATAATAATGAGGGTGTACAAATTCACGGTGAATGTGAAATGTGTTTCCACCTTCTTCGTACGCACCATCATTAGTATCCACTTTGAAAGGAATGACTCTTAGTAAGGGAGCTGAGGTGTGTCCCACCACGCTGTACTCTACCACATCGGAGTACACATACATTAAATTTAATCCAATGTTCATTTCCACGGGGTCGCGAAAAGCTTCTGAAGATTCGATGTTGGTGCTGACAGGTGATAGATAACTTTTATCTTCGTTATTACCACCCAAAATTTCATACAATCCAGCAGAAAATTCAATAGTCATAAATCTTCTCTCCTGATCGGGGATGCCTTTTTCTTTAGCTTCTTTGTCTGACATCATGTCACCCGATTTTTCATCTTTCAGAGAAAATTCCATGTAGAAACGGCGTGCTACATCATTGTAATTGATGTTTACTATTTTTTTGTTCTCCATTAGGGCTTTACCAAATTGACGGTTAAAGGTAGCCTCAATAGTGTCCACCAAATGTCGAGCATTAAAATAATACCCCGTAGGAATTCTCAGGGCATACACTGCATAAGCCCCTTTGGCTCCTACCCCTCCATCCCATTTTTTGAAATGTCCCCGCATGTCATTTTTATTTGTTGGGTCTATTGCCCAGATTTTAGGATCATCTTTTTCCAAGGAATCTTGTAGTTTTTTGTTCCTAACTGTCACGATGATCTGATTTGATCTTTTGTTGATGTTTGTGATTTTCGTAGGATGAATGATTTCTACCAAACCTACTTCCCAATGAGCATCGTGATCCAGTTGGAGGGCTTGAGGTAATTTGGTGGTAAAACAACATAAGCTGTTGTTGGGAAACACATCCATGGAACTGTCACTAGGTAACGTTAAATAAAATTGGTCATTCATAGTTCCAAAGTAGTGGATCTGGTGGTGTCCGAGGTGTCACTCAAGTGGTGGACAGAAGAAGAAGGATGTTCAAAAGGTTCCAAAAGAGGACTGGTAGTATTTTGGTGGTGGTAACTGGACGAAGAAGAAGAAGAAGAACGCCTGGCGTTATTGTGGTGACTGTTGTCGGTCGTGGTCGTAAATTTCAAAGAGGGACTAGGTAAAAGATAACCGATGCAACTGCTCAGTAAAATAGTCCACAATTGTTTGTCTCCTTGTTGTAAACTCAAATTAGCAATGGCTGCTCCGATGACACAAAACACTACAATGATTTGGCAGAAAAAGACGATTTGATTTTTAGGCACACGTTCTCCACACCACACCCAAAGCGGTTGTTTTTGTAAATCTTGAAGAGAAGAACTTTCCGAAGGAGGAGGAGGAGTTGTCTGAGTAGCTACTGTGTTGAATGGCATGTTATGAGTTTTTTTTACTACTTCTTTTTCTTTTTATAGTCGACGACTTGAGAAGCTGCAATCCAAGAATCAAAACTAGGAGGATATCCTTTCCAACGAACTTTGACTTCTTCTACTCGTCGTTTACCTACTTTGCGTGTTCTTTGTTCGAGAATGCTTTCGATGTCGTACAAGGTATCTTCTTTTTTAGTCACTCGTTGTAACTCAGGCAAGTAAAATGTTCCTTTGAGTACTTCACCGTTCATGTCTTCCAATTTATAGACGGGAGGATCACGTCCACGGACGGGGGTAGTGACACGAAACAATTCGGTAGTCCAGTTAGGTAAATAACCTTTGTCAAAAGTACGTTTGGTTTTTCCGATACGAACCCAATCTCCCGTCTTTAATAACTTCAACAAAGGTGTTTTCTTTTTTCTTTTTTTGATCTGCTGGGGTGAACCAAATAATTTATCAAACACAGACACTTCGTTTTCAGGGCTGACCTCTTCGGGGGTACATCCAATACTACGATGGTACGATTGATTGTACGCTTTGACCAAACGAGGTAACACGTCGATGTACTTGAGAGTATGTTGATGTGTAAAATATTTCCACATGCGTTCTTTCAAAGTTCTTTGAAAACGTTCCACGATACTGGCTTTGGTTTCAGGATTTTCGGTCGTAAAAAAATGAATGTGTCTTTGTTTCAATTCTTTTTGAAAAGCTTGGTTTAGAAATTCGGTACCTTTGTCCGTTTGCCATCGTAAAGGTTGACGTCCACTTTGTTTCAAGACCAATTTTAAGGCTCGTACCAATTCGGTACTGCTTTTAGAAGTCAAAGGCACGACCCAAGCAAATTTGGAAAACACATCAATGACACAAAACAAATATTTGTAACCACGATTGTAAGTAGCTAAATGAGAGACGTCCGCTAAATCAGCTTGCCATTGATGATCGATCCCTTCCACTTGAGTAGTACTTCTAGAAAATTTACGTCGAATGGGTTTGTGTAACGTGTACGTCGATTGTTCTTGTAACCATCGTCGTACTTCGGGTAAACGTACACTTTTCAATTGACTTTTAGCAGCTCGATATAATTTTTGAACTCCTCCGTAACCAGCAGCATGACCAGGATTGTAATAAATGGTAGCTAACAGTTTCTCCATGATTTTTTTTCCTCAAGAAGAATAAGTTAACCAAGTTCCAATACTCTTTTCTTCGTGAGGTATCTTTTTGGATTGTTGTTGTTTACGTGTCCGACGTGCTACTGGGGTAAAAGTAGATGTGGTTTGAACAGGGGTCATCGGTTCTGTTTTGACTTCTTTCTTCACTTCTTTCTTTTTCTTTTCTGAGGATAAAGGGGTAGACCTTTTCTTTTTTATCCAATCGGGGTGGCTAACTTTTTTATTTTTTTAAGAGGTGGAGTTAGTAAAAACTCTTCTTCTTCTTCTTCTTCTTCTTCTTCTTTTTCTTCTTTTTCTTTTTTGATAGTCACTTTAGGTTCGCTTTTCATGAGAGCCTTAAAATCTCTCAAAGTGGGTGGAGCTGTTTCGTCGACTGCTTTTTGACGAAAGAGTTGTAGACGTTGTAAAAGTTGACCGTACCGTTGGGTTTTTTCTGTTTCGGACAAATCGTTACGTTCCATCAGGGATTGTATTTCTTGTTGTAACTGAGACATTTCGTTGAGATTAGGATTGACTGGTAAATGAGGAATCCGTTGTTCGTTCCAACGATGAAATTCCATCCATCGTTTGTAAGGTACTAAAGTCAGTTTTCGTCCTTCCATTTCATTCAAAGGTACCAAAAAGGTGTGGTCATTTCAGAGAAGGGTGGTCCTTTTTATCCTTCTTTTTTTTTTTTATCGCATGACTCCTCCTAAAAGTGGTCCAGCAATCGTTCCTAACAAAGGAGCGGCTATTTTTAACAATGGTCCTATCAACATAGGTAGAAATCCACCTCGTTGTACCAACATTTTTTTCTTTTGTTGAAGAGGTATTTTCTTTTTCACCATTTGACGAAGAACATTCCGATGTTTCCCTAATTTTTGTTTCTGTATCTTAGACAAAGGTACCGTTCCTTTTAACACGTTCAAACAACATTCACACACGGTATCGATGATTTCTTTAGGAGCTGTTTGAATGAGTTGTTTTCGCATGGGAGGTTTGGATTTGTTCAGGACAGACAAGACATCCCAATGTTTGGCTAGACGAGGGGGAAGAAGTCGTCCTTTTTTACTGGTTTTCTTCTTTTTTTGGTGGTGGTGGTGGTGGTGGTGTGCACGTTTGGGAGCCATCTTTTTTAGTCGGTAGAAAACAAGTCTGAAGTCTTTTAGCAGGGTACCCTTCTATTTTATACTGGAACACGTCTCCACTGATTGTCTGCACGACGTACCAACTTCACGACAGGTCTGACTCGACGTTGAGGTGTTTTCAAAGGACTAAATCGACTCAATTCTTGTTTGGATAAATCTACTAAACTTTGTAAGATACCAGTTCTTTCTTGGACTTTGGTTTTAGGGGATGGTACTTTATTGCTAGCTGCTGCCATGGCTAAATCAGTTGAAGTTGACGGTCCCGACGGGGTCACTTTTGAAATAGGTTTCCATTTTTGCATTAAATTAGGAAACACGGGACTTAAGTCTGGTTTGACAGGCATCATGGTAAAAGGTGAAGAAGATGTGGACGCAAAAGGTGGCCTTGTTACTAATGGGGTCTGTTGTTGTGGTAGTGTTTTTTTCTTCCTGGTTGCAGCAGTACTTCTTTTCTTCTTCTTCTTGGCACGACTTTTCTTTGGGGATTTCTTCTTTCGGGGGCTTTTCTTTTTTTTTTGGCTGACTTTCTTCTTCTTCTTCTTTTTAGGTGATTTGGGTTTTTTGGCTTTGGCATCATTAGGATCCCATTTCAAAAGGGAACGAATCATAACCCCTCCTAAAGAACCACTTCCACCAGGAGTTAAAATGATTTGTTTTTTAGTCCGTGAATCGATTCTAGGATCAGCCAGTTGTGACAATGCCGATTTATGTCTTTGAAAAAAACGTTGAGTTTGATGAGGGATGTGAATGATACCTTGTAGTAATTGACGTGCTGTCAAAGTAAACCATCGTAACACTTCTTTCAGACTCGCTTCTAACAAATGAGCACGGACTTGTGCATTTTTTTCACGACTAATGCCATACAAGGCACGAATCAATTTAGCCGAAGGATGCGATTGAAAGGAAGTCATCTTCTTCTCTCAAAAAGAGTGTGAGACAAAAATGACGCTGTAGGTTGTTTTTATAGTCTTTTTTAAAAATGGACTGAAGGGGACGTGTAAATGACAGGACCACCTTCTTGACCCCAAGAGTGAAAGATACTGGCACGAAATCTCAAATAGTCAGGAGTGGTCGGTTTTAAGTCAATGAGTAAATACTCGTGAGGGGTTTGAGTGGCATCGTCGTACGCATAATTGAGCCAAGGAGCTCCTAACTGTTTGGCTAACACTTGTACTTGAGATTTGTCTCTGGGACTTTTAAACAAGACCACGTAATGAGCATTCAAACTAATAGTTCGATGGGCTTTACTCTGTTGAAATAAATTTTGTGTTATGTACACAATACTAGCATTACGATGGTGACCTTTTCGTGTAAACCAAAGTTTAATTTCTTCTTCGTCTTCTCCTAACATGTCATCAAAAATAACTAAATGAGTTTGACTCACGTCAGACACGATTCCATCGTCTTCGTGAGGGATGCCTTCTACAAACGAAATGGTTTCTCCTTGACTTTCTTTCAATAACGTGTAAGACGGTTGCCACTCTTTGTAACACCACACGATACGTTGAGGTGGATGATCAAACAAATCAGTTTTGTGTTCGATCAATCGTTTGACAAATTTGGTTTTGCCTGAACCACTCGGTCCAGCAATTAACATGTTAAATGGATGGCGCAGATACAAAGCATTCCAACTTTGACGATCTAATTTTTCGTCAATTACTTTCACCACAGAAGAGGAGGAAGAGGTAGACGAGGTAGAAGAGGAGAAGAATGATGTAGCCATGATTGAGGTAAGAAGATTTTTGAGAAGAAGACAAAAAACCCAAGGCTTTTTATACGTTTTCATACACGTTTATTTTTTTTTTGTAAAAACAAACCAACCCACAAAACAATAACATATTTTACAAATTTGCATGAAGAAGTGAATTTGTGAGAAAATATACAATTAAACCGAACACGTACACAATTAAGACTATCACTAAAACAGCTAAAGTTCTCTCTAAACAAGAAAAGGAACAACAATTGTTTTGTGTCCAAGTCATGAAAGACACCACTGTTTGTGGTAACATTCTTCTTCTACTCGTCTTTTTTGAATTCACTGACGGTAGCGGTGGTAAAGAAGGGGGGTGTTCCTCCTCAAGAGGTATTGGAACCACAGCAGTAGTGGTAGTGGTGTCAGGTACTTCTTCTTCTTCTTTTAGAGTTTCCCATGGAGGTTCCCATTTTTTTTTTTTTCACTTTTAGAATGTTATCAATAAGTGGTTGCCAAATCTTGGCTGAACTGGGCCACTTCTTGTAACCAATATTGGAAACCAAGGTTTCTCCAGGGTCGTACATCTTTCCAATGGAAAAGTTGTTGGTGTAACTCACTAGCAGTACACACTTCTTGAAATGTTTTATGCACAGATAAAGTGTGACGAATGTCTTCTTCACATGGAAGTACGTCACTAATTTTCATCACCACTCTCAACGCTATACGTACAATTTGTCTTTCGTGGACTGATAAAATCAAGTTTTTATAGTCTTCTTCTTCTACTAAGTCCGAAGAAGAACACACGGTCATATTGTTTTTTGGTACTCAACAACAATTGAGTCCAAAACAACCACGGATCCTTCAAAAGAATCCAAGGTAAACACTTGTCCTCAAAAATATTCCACAACGAATGTCCTGGAAAACGAAATCCAAGATAAGTAGTCACTAAGACACACACCACATAACGTCCAAAATTTAATGGATACAGTTCTTGTATCACTTCTTTATATTCCTCTAAGGTCTGAATTTTATCTATGATTTCCTTCCACGGAATCCGTTTCACAACTGGTGTGTAGAGTTCAGGCATACCCACTCTTTTATAGTCAGGCAGTAACTGTGTCACAGAATCCGTTTCACGAGTAGTAAAGTGATTTGAGACGTGCCGCCTCCTCTTTATAGGGATCGATGGCTAAGGTTGGTATCTTGGGTGGCATGTTTTTATAGCCAGGCTCCCAAGGTTGGTACCTTTTGAGACAGTCTCCTTCAGGATAGAAGTTGAGATAGAGGTTTCCCATGACCATTCTTCTATGCCCTTGAAAGAGGGTATAGCGTAAAAATCGAGAAATGACTTTGAGTTTACGTTTCACTTGTAATTTCAGAAACTCACGGTAAATCTGTTCTCGCACATTCAAAGGCATGGCACTAATGTACTTGGGTAAAGTTTCCGATTTGGAAAGAAATACTTCTCTTTTGTATTCTTCACGATACTGGTGATAGTCGTTTTTCAGAATCAAATTTCTGATGCGACGAAAGTAGCCATAGCCTTGAAATCGAGGAATCACTTGAAGTTTACGTTTCACTTGAATTTGAACCAACTCATCGTAAATCCGTTTTTGTAACTTTGAAGACAAGTCACGAATTCGATCTTGTAGAGTAGGTTTCTTGGTGACAAAATACTCACACACAAACCAAACGGAATCGGTAGGTGAAGGATATCTATAGGATCCAACACCAGTTTCCGTGATTATCCTATCTAATTTCAAAACACAAAAAGGTGATTTGTCTTCAGGAGACAGTTCTTCTAACAGTTTTTGGTATTCGTCTATGTTAGTCACATTTTTTTCCTTCACTTCCTCCCATGGAATTCTATATTCCACTGCTACATTGTAGGTAGCCCCCACCAATGTCTTAAATTGGGGATGTAGATTTTCATCAATGTCTGACCATTTGAATATCTTCTTAGCTATCATTTGTCTTATTGTATTCAAATACCATTGGTTACAACAAGTCTGTTGTAAAGGATGTAACTCTTTTTTACGTTTCAGTTGAATGTGAACAAATTCTTGGTAAATCCGTTCTCGTAACTCCAAAGGTAATCCACGAATACGATCTTCTAAAGTAGGAATATACTGAAAAATACAATCTTGTAACTCTAAAGGTAAACCACAAATAAGTTCATCTAAAGAATAAGTATTCTCCTCCATGGAATTTTTTTTACTTCTTCAACTTTGTAGGCATAACATCTGGCTCATCGTACCCGTACTCTTCTAAGGCTACTAAAGGTAAGAAGTGACAGTGCGGAGACCATCTGGCATGTTCAATGTAAGCTGAGTCGGTAGGCTCCCAATGGCGAAGTTCCACACCGCAACTAAAACATTGAACTTTATCTCCTTCTCCCGTGTATTTAAATCCAGATCTAGCTAAACTTTCCGGTTTAGGTCCTTCTAGATATTTTGGCCACTTGTCTTTGAATGACTCCAGTCGACTTTCATACTTGGAATAACCAAATAAAGTCACAGGTATTCTGATATGCCATTTAGGCTCCACATCATTCCTCTTGTTGTCATTAACGTCAATTCCTTTAGTATTTTTTCCACTGAAACATAAAGGACGATCTGCCTCTTTAGAGTTTGATCGATGGGGAGTGACTGAATCAAAGATGTCACAACGTACGGCATCGCACTCAAATTCCTCAAAACTAGAAAAAATACTCATCTATTTTTTTTTTTCTTCTTCTTGCTCGGTTCACGTGAAAAGTCAGAATGAAGGTTAGGCTTGGAAGGGGTTCCTTTTTTATACCTGTCGACTGTACCATCCGAAAAGTATTGTAATGTGATCCGTGGAAACGCCAAAGAAAGGTAAACACAGTTTGGTGACCATCTGGTATGTTCCACGATAGCTGAATCTTTAGGACTCATGCGAATGCTTGCACCACAACTAAAACATTTCACTAAACTTCCCTGTTCAAAGTAGACAAATCCTGCTCTGGCTAAAGAGATGGCTGTGGGTAATCGATCCCCTTTAGGCCATTTTTTAAACGTCTTCAATCGGCTTGTACAATTAGCATAGTCAGGCAAGACCCATGTTGAAGTCATCTTTTTTTTTCAAGAGGAGGGTTTCCTTTTTTTATACTTCTCCAAGTCGGCGTGTCCGTAAGGTAAAGTGGTGTGATCTGGAAGTCTCACTCTTTTTAGGTACACAATACGATACACTTTTTGAACAGGTCGAGTCACGATTTTATGATTTGGTAGGCGAACAATCTTGTGAGGTTCTAACGTAGCTACTTGAAAATCTTTCACTTGTCCAGACAACAGAGCATTTTTTAAAACCTCAAAGTTCACGACTTGGTTAGTTCGATAATTCAGAGTCAATCCTTTGACTTTACAGGAGGTGTGAAGTTGACCTTGAGGATCTCGGTATCGGTACCCATAATTTTTAGGACCACCGCTAGCAAAACTCAGGATGGTATCTTGAGGGTGCTCGTCTGTCCAGGCTCCTAATCGATCTCCTTGAATGGTAGGGTGGGGGTAACCGGGACGATGAATGTAAATGCAACTGTCAGTATCAAAATACAGAACACGATCTCCCAAGACTTCTAATGCTTCGTCATACAACTTCAAACGAGCATGAGCAGTTACGTAGGCGGCAATGACTACGTTACTAAACTTGTCAGGTTTCACAAACTTGGGTTCATCTTCAAAATTAACAATGATCAAATCCTCACGGACGATTTCAACGTGCTTGACTAGAATACTTTTGTCGTCCACCAGTTGAAAGTAACGATAAGGATCGTCCACGTATTCCGTTTTGGGTAAGATCGTACGTTGAGCCATTTTTCCCCACAAACAATTCAACATCACTTTAGCAAACGATCTTTTTCCTTCATTTTTTTCTATGTCTTCTAAAGTGATGCCTTCGATGTTACGGTATTCTTCTTTGAATCGTACTTTGTCTTCGGGAGTTTGACACCACGAAGGATAACCACTAGCTTCTTGTTTCAGTTTAAGAAATTGGTTCACGTACCCCGAAAAAATGCCTGGATGATGAGTAGCGTCGTCCTTTTGATATTGGGCTGTCGTTGGAAAGTGCCAAATTTCATACACGTTCAATAAACGGTATCCACGATCCAATGCCCGAAACAATTCGGCACTGACCCACGTACCTATCATTGACCGTTCTTCCTCTGTGTGGTGACAGGAATGATCTTGGTTACACATTTCGGCACACGTCCGACATAAAGGAAACATCAATTTTCCTTGACAATGGCAAGGTAAGATGGGATGAAACAAGTTTGTGGGAGGTAAAACTTTACATTTGATCAATCCTTCGTATTGACGAATCTGTTTTACGTCGATGTGCTCTGTTAAAATTTCAGGGTGTCCGGTAGGAAAACGAGCATATTTACACACCCAAGGATACAAAGAACACACGTCGATGTATTTGATTTCTTCTCCTTGGGATTCGTTCACATCGTACAATAATCGAGTAGCATTGGTTCGTCCTCCAAATAAACTGTGACGTGGATCTAAAGGTTCAATGTCGGCTGCATCGTAACTTTGAGTAATGGTTTTAAATTCAGGATCGATTTTCAAACGTCGATCGTACTCGTGTTCCCACATTTCTATCACTTCGTAACCTTGACTTTCTAACTGAAGTCGTCGTTGACAAGTCTGTTCATATAACTGATCCATGGTAGAATCTGAATAAGGGCTTTTCATGTTTCGGTCAGGATAACAAATAGGGCATCCGTGAAACAAACACCCCTGAAACTCGTACACAATGTGCGGGTTTTCTAAATCCCAACCATCCACAGAATAACCTCCAATCTTTTTTTCTCCTCCACCGTTTCTAGCATGTTGTATCCATTTGTCTTCTTTTTGACATAAGTAATGAAGCCAACGTAAAGCTTTGACCGAATATTGACGACTAGCAAAAATTCCCGTGTTGGAGTCAATGATGGCTAGTTGGTTTTCGGGCATGAAATGTTGTCTGTAGACTAAGGAACAGGCTTTAGGTAAGGTGGATGCCTCTTTCAAAGGATCGACCTTTGCACTATCGAGAAATAACTCTCGAAATTTTCCACAACAACGTCTTAAAATATCTACATCCGATCGACAATATTTGAGCATCTCTTCTTGAAAGTCAAAAGGATCGTTCTGGTGAGCACGGTACCAAGCGTAAAAAGTTTCTCGCTGTTCGGGGCGCATTCCATCGGGGTCGTAATCATGAAGGTCAGGTAAATGAGGTAGGACGGCCTGTTGATTAGCTTCCGTGTTAAAGAAGTGAGGAAAGTAACCTTTGGCCATTTCTGTCATGCCAAATGTTTTTGGCATACGACTCAAAGGCATGGCTAAATAACTCATTGAATCTTTAAATTGAACTTGTCCTACTTTCATGTAGATGAGCTTTTTTCCATTCATGGTGACTTCAGGACGTTCGGTTCCATGGTTCAAATAATAATTAAGTAAAAACTGTCCATCGTATCCCGAAAAATTGTGAGCTATGACGGTCGCATACCGATGACAATCTCCGTAACGATGAATGTCTTCTTCGCTCCAACTGTCGTGGGTGGTAGGGTCTAAAACCCATTCAGCAAACTCCGACAAAGTATTCACTCCACGAAAGATTTTTTCACGTCCTCCTGGAATCCGACTACAATGAGGACAGTGAAAATGAATTGATTCTTGAATGCACTGATCACAAGCCCTATGGGCTACACAAAAATTTGGAATGTGAGTACCTGTTTCTTGCATACATTCAAAATCAAAAAAGATGAAATCTACTTGTTTCTTGTTCTTCTTCTTCATCTTTATTTCTTCTTTCTTCTCTATCTTGTCAAACTTTTGAATAAAACATCGATGATCAAAATCGACGATCTGATGACAAATAGAACATTTTTTCTTACCAGCACAAATGTGTTTCTTTGGGTTGTTGGTACGAATCAGTTGTCCACACTTAGAACACGATTGTAATAACTCACAAGCACATTTTTGTTGCTGACCTTGAGTCTTGCGATGTTGTTGATAGCAAGTAGGACTGACAAAACGTCGTCGACAGGTTTCACAATACACGTGATGTTGTTTTGGTTCAGGAAGACATGGTGGGTCCGCTAAACAACCCCGACATCTTGCTCCACAAGCAATGTGTCGCTCCCTATTATTAAATCCATTGTTACATTTCTCACAGAAGTAAGAGCATCCCAAAAATCCAGTAATACTGGTAATGGTATCAAAATGTTCTTGATGGTGATATAGATGAATGTATTTTCCTTCAGGGAAATCGGGGCCTCGAAACAATAGAGCTCCACGCACTTCTTGAGGGTGAACTTTTAATGTATAATGAGGAGCCAAAACATCTTGAAGTTGCTGTAATTGAGAAATTCCACACACAGTCTCTTTAGGGATCCCCGCTTGTTGTAACAAGAGTTCTGCTTCTTTTCGTTGTTGGGGTCTGTTAGATTTTCTAATGTTCATCCAGGCTTTTTTCCATTCTTTGCTCTCATTCTTGTTAGAATAGGTACGGCCTACCACGATAGCTCGGGCTAAACACATTGAATCTTCAGTATTGTTAATTTGGACGACACTACGTTTGGTAGTACGAAGATCGTCCACCAATAACGGTTTTCTGCTTCGTCCACTTCCTCGAGGTGGAGAAACGTGAGTCAAGTAAACGGTGGCCTTTCCATCGGTGATAGTAAATTTGTCGTTTGATTGTTGTACATGTTCTATTTTAGACATGACTTTATCTGGCGTTAATTCTGCCGGGGTACTAAATTCAATCCAAACAGGACTCTTCAATTGGTCATGATGAATAGCTAGTCTCAACCGATCCTCTTCTTTGGCTCCACATTGCCGTTTTAAGTTCTGTAAGACAGATTCCCACAAATTGGTAATGAACCGCGCCGCTTTCTCAGGAGGTACTTGAGACTTGAAGTCTTTGAAGTGTACTGTGTGAGTATACGCCGTGGTCCTAAATTTTCGAGAAGTGATTTTTTGTGTCTCTCGAATCCTATAGTAATTTTCAGGAGCCACGGTAGCGTTAGCGGTAGCGGTAGCGGTAGGACTTTCTTGGTCAGGGGTTCTGGTGTTGGCAGTAACTTTGGTTTTGGTTTTGGGTGGCTTGAAAGTTTGGGTTTCAGGTGGTTGTTGTTGTTGTTGTTCAGTCATTTCATCTTCAAAGTCACTGGCATGGACTTGAGCCAGTAATTCCTCTAAGGGTGTTTCAGGAGGCACGGAATACCTTCGTCGCCTCTTGGTTTGTTCTTGTTCTGATTTATCATGGTTTGGACGTGATCTTTTCATCTTCAACTCTGATTTGAAACTGATTGAGTTTTTTCCACCCAGGCACCTTTATATAGAGAGAGAAGAGTATATAAAGAGAGAGCTTCTTACCTTCAGAATCAGTCTTCTTTGGTGATTGAACTTTTCAAAAACTGTCAAGATGGAAGAGTCAAAAAGACAGATTGCTTTTTTGGTGAGAGATTTACAGACAGTGATTCGAAAGTATACTACGAACAATAAGAGTAAAGACTACTCATCCTCCTCTGTCACTAGAGATAAAAGTGACGATACTTGTTACATCTGTCAAAAGAAAGGACATTGGGCTCCAGATTGTCCCAAACGTGAACAGCAAAAGAGAGACAAATCAAAAGATATCTGCTATCATTGTAAAGGACCAGGACATTGGTCTTCGGAATGCCCTCAGAAAGAACAAGAAGAAGAAGAGGAGGGGGAGGAAGTGAATTCAGAATTAACAAACCTAGAAGAAGAAGAGGAACATATCATCAAGAAAAGTAAGAAGAGTGTAAGAAGAATGGAAGACGAAAGTGAGAATGAAGATGAAGAAAAGGAAAACAGGATTCCTATGAAGAAAAAGAAACACAAGAGAGACAAAAGTGAGAAGGAAGAAACTCAAGTGTTTAAATTCAAGCCACACAAGCATTACAGAAAGTGAACTTTGTTTTTTTCTTGTGTGTGATTTTTTTGGTGTTATATGTTATATTGCTGAATTATTTTGTAAAAAATTGGATGAATACATATGACTGGAGAGAAAAAAGTAAGTGGTTTTGTGTTATTTTGTTTTAGAGTAGAAATGCACGCACGCACGCACGCACTCACACTTGTACTATGGGGTGGGATTTTTTAAAGTTTTAACTTGATTTTTTTGGCAATTTGATTTCTTTTCTAGAAATCTGGGGGCCCTTAAAAGGACCATTGGGTTGTTTTGTTTTTGGTTTTCAAAACAAAAACTTTCAAATTAACTTCAAATGCCGTAGTCCTTTATCACGGCCCAATCCATATCCTGTTAATGCTGCTGCTACTGATGGTGTTTTCATTATGCTGGTAGTCACTGGTGGTGGTGGTGATATTGGTGATATGGGTGGTGGTGGTGGTGGCATCTCACTAGCACTGGAAGGTTTAGAAGAAGAATGTTGTTTAGCCCGTGATGGTCTTTTCCGTTTAGGTGGTTGATGAGTTAAAGAATACTTATAGAAATTAGTCATCCATTTCAACTCATATAATACCTCTTCTAACAGACTTACAGTTCTTTCTTGAAGACTGAGGCTTTCCTTTCCTGTTTCCTTCTTCTTCTCCTCCTCTTGTAACTGCTGCTGCTGCTGCTGTCTGATTTCTTCTTCTTCTTCACTTTGTTTTCTTCTCTCTTCTTCTTCTTTCTGTTGTTGTTGAAGAAGAAGAAACATTTCTTCCTCTTCCCGTTGCTTTTTGACAAAATTTTCCATGTCTTCCATTTGTCTTCTTTTAAAATCATTCACCACCATTGTTGGTACAGTAGTAGTAGTAGCAGTATTGTCAAACTCTTGATTTAGTAAATCTAAATCAAAGTCTTCCGGCCGAAAGTTCAATATTGCCGCAGCATTCATTATCGTTGTAGGATCACTCCAATACATTGATGTAGTACTTGTCTTTCCAGTCTCCATGAAGGCTGTCGAAAAAAGTAATAAAGCCTCCTACGAACGCTACGATACCTTTATACCCGAGATGACGTCACACCTCCGCTTTCTTCCTATTGGAAGAAAAAACGAACCGACTTGTAACACGTGTTTGGATTGGTAGTTGATTTGGATCCATTTCAATCCGATCGTAAGGTATATATACAACCACTCGTTTCATAAAGTTTCACCGGTTTTTTTCTTCCAAGGCGAATACTCTTAAAAAACAAAATCATGTGGGTTAGTGTAGAATCCTCCAACATTGTTTCAGGAATGCTGTTTAATCCAGCATTCCTGATGTATGTAAAAGCATCATGGACTAAAACCAAAATTACGGATACAGCTACATGGTATCGACAAAGTTATGTGGAGAGACAAGGTTGTCTAAAGAGGGTTTTACTGTATGGCCCCGAAGTTCGAAGAAGTTCAAGAAGAAAAAGAAAACCCTCTAGGAGATGTTCTTGTTGTTAAAAAATCCAAACAACAACAATAACAACAAACAAAAAAGGTCCTTTTTAGGACCGCCCATTTATCAAGAAAAGATTAATTATTTTTTCAAATATTGCCTATATATAAGTGTGTGTGTTTTATATGTGGTGTGTATATTTTTTTTTTTTTTTTTTTTTTTCTCATAGTCTACCCTCAAACCAAAAAAAACCCCTTCTCCTATGTATGTTATATGTGATGAGTGATTTTTTAGGGAAAAAAGGGAATGTTTTCCATCACGTCCGCGCTTCTTGCATATAAACCGGTGCCTTCCACAGTAGCGCCATTCACACTTTTTTTCACTCTTCAAGAATGCTTGACATTATTGACAATCTACAGGAAGCCTGGGACTGGATGGTGGAAGTGAAGTATTATACGGAGAAAAGGATGTGGTGGTATCCAGTCAGTTGGAAGTGGGTAATCCATCACTTTACCTACATTAATTTGATTTTAAATTTAATTCAAGAAGTGAAGAAGGAGGAGGAAGTTAAGAAGAGTAACAACTCCTCCTCTTCTTCACCTTGTCGAGTAGGACTTCTTAAAGAAGTCTTGGATTACATCCAAATATTGGATGATCATTTAAAATGTATCATCCTTACTCGACAAGAAGCGGCCCTGCTCAGAGTAGAAACTATTATTAAACAAATTTTGGAACAGGAGGTCGCTAAAATCAAATTAATGTGGGTAAAGGAGAAAAGAGAAAAACAATTCAATCGTCTGAACTTGAACTGGATGAAAATTCAGGACAAGTTCAGACAATTGAATCATCCCGACTGGATACCTGAAAAGAAGAAGGAGGAGAAGAAGAAGAAGAAGAAGAAGTTCCACCTCCCAGGCTTTCTCACTCAATGTTGGGGAAAATAAAAAATTTTATTTCCCCTCCAACGGTCCTTTTTCAGGACCACCCTTTTTCAAGAAAGATTAATTCTATTTCTCACACCCCCTCCCTCCCTCCCCCCGTAGAGGTCCACCCACCATCTTGGACCTATAGAGACCCCCCTGCCATCTTGGTGGGTACTGGGGGACAGTCTTTTTTTGATGGCACTATGGGGACACAAGATTATGGGGCATCTTGTGTCCCCATAGTGCCATCAAAAAAAGGCTGTCCCCCAGTACCCACCCTCTACTACTTATGTATGTATGTATGTATGTATGTATGTATGTATGTATGTATGTATGTATGTATGCATGCATGTATGGATGTGTGCATGTATGCATGCATGTATGTATGTATGTATGTATGTATGTATGTATGTATGTATGTATGTATGTATGTATGTATGTCCGCACAATAGTTTACTTAGAGCTACCATACATCCTCTTTTCCCCCAGACATTTCCCCCATTTTGGTCCTTAAATCGCCTCTTTGTCTTATATACAGGGCGGGCGAAACGGGGGATTGCCCGGGGCGCCATTTCGCGAAGCTTGCGGTATTTTTTCCTGAATTGGGGGCGCCTGAGGCGAACGCTCGCCCGGGGCGCAACCCTGATTTACTTCATATCTTGTGTAGAAAGAAAAGTGTACAGTACACCCATTTCTGTTGTCCAATGCGCCGAAAAATCCGTCTTCCTTATTTGCTTGATATATTATGTTGACAAAAATCGGTAGACCCAGTTCTCGTATGCGCCAAAATATCAAATCTTCGTTATTTACTTGATTTCTTGTGTATCATGAAATGTGTACACCCTGATCTGCCTCAACATTGTGCAACGGCAGATATTGGTTTATACTGTTTGCAGATGTATTCGTGTAATATATGAGCAGATGCGGTATCTTTTCAGGTTTCTTGAGTCATTCATGGCTCATTTCCTTGTTCCACTAGTGTGTAAACTTCCATGGTTATTGACATTTGTAAGAAGAGTTCAATGACTTATTAGAATTCATTGCTTTTCATACTAAAATGTATTGGGATTTCCAATTTGTATCCCTGAGCTCATTAATGATAAAAGGATGAAGTTGCATGTAATTAATTGAATGTCCACTGAGTTCTTTGAAGTGAGAATTTATTTATGGCTACGTATTTGTAGTTCGTCCCCTAAGGAGGCATTAGGTATTTATCCAAATTTCAAAAGATCATATCCCGAAGTACAAATTTAGTTTCGATTTGTGCTAAGAGCAATCAGGTGAACACGTATTAATGAGCAGAATTCCATAGGAATTCCGCCTTTTCTTTGAAAATCGCTGAAAAGCATATTTACGCAAGTACACAACACGCCCACCTGAAAACAGCGAATAGTAAGGCGTGACGTCGCATGATGCTGTTTGTTCTGATAATTAGAAACCGCATATACCTTGATCTACCGTCTCATAGAATACCGACGAGAACCACCAGGTTCTAGTTTCATCCCAAATGTTTTTATTTTAATTTTTTTAAAAAATGGTTCATTTATTAAAAGAAGAAGCTCGGAAAACAATTACCGGTATTTTGAATTGCTATAAAAAGGGTTCTCTTTGATAATAAATACTGTAATTTATTTCTAAATCTGTTGTATAGTTTCAAAAGATATCAGAAATATTTAAAACTGAATTTGTTAAAAATGCAAATACTGGACGTTTGATCTGATTGTAAATAAGACGCCTCAATCTCTCCCCGAGTTCATTGTGGTATACTCCATTTACATATATCAAAGATCTTGGTGTTTTACAAAATTCTTATAAAATGAGATATAAGATATGTCAATTTACAGATGCTGTTCTTTCAGGTTTATCTTATCCTTCACAATTACTATTTGAATTGTATGTATAATTTTGAAGAGTTCAAACACATTTCTGACTAAATTTATATCGAACTATTTATTCTGAGGTGTAAACATCAGAATGATGTACCTTAAGAACTTTCTTTGATGTCTTTCGTTAATTGGTTCCATAACGTGTTTTGGTGGGTTAAAAGTTTGAGCGGGGTTTTTAATAATGTTTTGATCAAATAACACAAGGTGTTCAGTTTGTTCTCTGCTATTATCTTACTCACCCTACAGCTTGTCGATCTTATGAAATGACTTTTTAATGCGTCGCCTAAGATTTCACAGCCGTGCTTACAGAGACAGGCTTGGCACACCATGAATGCTGATTTTCGTCCCAGGCTTAGATGTAATGTATTCCTTCAATTCCACCCTTGCGTTTTCTTTGAGGATGTGGAACACATTTTTGTCGCTCATGAATTTAATTCGTGATTTACGCGATGGGAATAAATCATTTTCATCAGACATTACCTAAATCTTTTGGGACATTTATTGGGGAATTTTCATATGGCTTTCAATTGCATCAATTAAAAATCTGGATTATATAGATTGCTTACATGCACGTGTGGTTTAAATTAAAATCCTCTAGTACTGTAAGATAGTTGCTCGGCTTAGATTTCTTCATTAGTGGTCCTTTTCCTCATAGTTTTTGATATTTGCGTCCATCAGTGTCGAACTCCTTTGGTACGTATGACTTATTCAGTAGATAGAACAACTTCGGGATGCGAAACTCCTTCCGTACGTAGTACTCCTTCGGGACGTGAAACTCCTTCCGTACGTAGTAGTACTCCTTCGAGACGTCAAACTCCTTCAGTAGGTGTAAGACGATTTATTTTGACTTCTTTTTATTTTTCAATTCTGGCTATTTCATACCTGAATGACGATGGAATACTGTACTCTCACGTTTTATTTTTTAGTAGTGAGTGTTCCTTGGTACACCAGCATTTTTACAAAGTTCTACGTTTGTTTTTTTCTTTTCGATATGTTTGTGATGTCATTCACATTTTCAATTTGACATAGACCAGTCCAACACATATATTTAACAACAGGTGCATCTTGTATGTGAGATCTGCATTTGACTGGCTGTAAAGATTTGATTTGTTCACATTGATTCACTTGAAATAGCCACAAGGCAATGCATTTTACACTGTCAACTAGAAATCGTTTAATATCGTGGCAAGACAAGGCACCGTTGTTTTTTTTTAAGGTATACATTGAACGATCTCCACCCGTCCATCCGTCTGTCAACCCGTCCATCCGTCTGTCACGATATCCCTTCCTCTCTATAACTCTGAGATCAAGGGATGAGCCATGGTACATTTATACATCATTACTAGAAGGTGTGTCGCGTACTACATTGGGGGTTCTATCGTTAAGGTTACGGCTCAATATATTACGTTTGTGGGGATTCTATCGTCAAGGTTACGGCTCAATATATTACGTTTTCATCACAATGTCCTGTTCGCTCTGTAACTTTAAAGCCTTTTGGTACTAATAGATGAACTATGGTATACTTATACATGTTACGATACCACATTGGGAGTCCTATCTGCAAGGTCAAGGTCACGACTCAGTGTGTTACGTTTTCATCACACTTTCCCTTCTGCTCTATAACATTAAAGCCGTTTGAGATTCGGAAATGAGACTTGGCGTACCGGTACATCATTACTAAACATTTTGTTGCATACTAATTGAGGTCATATCTTCATGGGCAAGGTCATGGATCAATATATCAATATATTATGTTTTCCGTCACAGTTTCTTTTCCACTTTATAACTTTAGAACTGTTTGAGATTAAGGGATTCAACGTAATAAATATATATGTCATCATATGCAGGTGTGTTGTGTTCCACGTCATTAACAGGTGTATTGTGTACCAAGTCATTAGTAGGAGTATTGTTTATCACACTGGGGGTTTTATCTTCAAGGTCAATGAGATGGTGTTATATGTTGAATTCTTGCATTACATTTGCCTTTCCACTCTATAATGATAGAGCCATTTGAGAGGAAGGGATGAAACTTTATATAACTACCTATTACCACTAAAAGGTGTGTCAGGTACAGGGATGAGCCATGGTACATTTATGCTTCTCGGTTTGATGGCATTTCATTTATCACAGTTAATGTTTCACCTTCAAAGTCAAGGTCACTGATAAATTTGTTTAACCCATTTTCTACACTTTGAGATAGGGCAACAAAACTTGGTTACTTTCTATGTCAGCATAGTAACTAAATGACTCTGTCTTAAAAGTCAGATTTCATTATTGTGAACTTTTATGGCCTAACCATGGTAGGCAGGGGGACAGTCATTCATTGAAGTTGCTTGTTTGTTCATTTGTTCCTACTTAAATTTCTTTACAGGCATGTATTGCGACTTTGCCCTCTCTTAGAGATTGTTTGTATTGACATACATGATATATGACTTTGGTTTGGACTCATGAAATTGATTGTCATTTGTAATTTTTCCATCATCGTCAGCATATAATTCGTGGTTGGCTGTGCAGTATCTATCAACGATTCTGCTACTTCCTCCATTAATTCCACTTTCAATTTGGAAAAACATATAATAGTCGGTTAGTAATTTAATTTTTTACATATGAACTCTTCAAAGAGGCATCGTGTGCCAACCCAGGTACACTATAGTAGAGTACGTGGGTCCCTGTTTGCCGAGTCTTGATTCGACCAACGTGAGTATGTGAGCAAGCTTGGCAGTAGCTTCCCGTGAGTTGGTGGTGCTTCCTGGGTGCTTCCTAATTCAAAATATACTGGCCGCCATGTAGAGCTTATCACATGCTGAAAAATGGCGTTAAACGCCACAAAACCAAACCAAACCTATGGTGGTGTACTGCAGAGGCGTTGTGTGCTAACCCAGTAGCACTATAGCAGTGTAATGAAGAGGCGTCGTGTGCTAACCCATCTACATTATAGTATTGTAATGAAGAGGTGCCGTGTGCTAACCCAGCTACACTATATTCGTGTAATGAAGAAGCGTTGTGTACTAACTCAGGTACACTATAGTATTGTAATGAAGAGGCGTTCTGTGCTAACCAAGCTACACTATAGTAGTGTAATGAAGAGGCGTTATGTACTAACCCAGCTACACTATATTATTGTAATGAAGAGGCGTTGTGTGCTAACTCAGCTACACTATAGTTTGTAATGAAGAGGTGTTGTGTGCTAACCCAGCTACACTATAGTAGTGTACTGAAGAGGTGTCATGTATACTAAGACTAGCTTTCTATGCAGACATTTTAGAAATAAAATAGCTAGTATCAATAACAAAATCTTGAAAGAAGTGATTCATTTTGCATTGTGTCGTAATACGTCAATAATTGATCGCTGGAGCAAATTGTTGTATTCATATTCTTTGTCATGTCTTGTGTGAAATTGCTGCTTTGTGTCCGTGGAGTTAAGTCTGAAATAAAGTTATTATTATTATTATTATTATTATTATTATTATTATTATTATTATTATTATTACGCAACTCTTCAAAGACAACGTTACGGCGTATTTTTTGATGTAGTATTCGTGAAGATCACCTTAAGTTCGAAAGTTGAAATGGTTAATAACATCATGCACATATTTGTATTCATAATCCGATATGTTCGAATTAAACAATGCTGAAAGAAAATATTACATCGGTGTTATTGATGTTTTATGGAACATATTTGAGGTATTGATGTTTTATGGAACATATTTGAGGTATTGATGTTTTATGGAACATATTTGAGGTATTGATGTTTTATGGAACATATTCGAGGTATTGATGTTTTATGGAACATATTCGAGGTATTGATGTTTTATGGAACATATTTGAGGTATTGATGTTTTATGGAACATATTCGAGTTATTGATGTTTTATGGAACATTCGAGGTATTGATGCTTTATGGAACATATTCGAGGTATTGATGTTTTATGGAACATATTCGAGGTATTGATGTTTTATGGAACATATTCGAGGTATTGATGTTTTATGGAACATATTCGAGGTATTGATGTTTTATGGAACATATTTGAGGTATTGATATTTTATGGAACATATTCAAGGTATTTATGTTTTATGGAACATATTCGAGGTATTTATGTTTTATGGAACATATTCGAGGTATTGATGTTTTATGGAACATATTTGAGGTGTTGATGTTTTACGGAACATATTCAAGGTATTTATGTTTTATGGAACATATTTGAGGTATTGATGTTTTATGGAACATATTCGAGATGTTGATGTTTTATAGAACATATTCGAGGTATTGATGTTTTATGGAACATATTCGAGGTATTGATGTTTTATGGAACATATTTGAGGTATTGATGTTTTATGGAACATATTTGAGGTATTGATGTATTCGTATTGATTGATGTCCTTACGGAGGAATTTGTCTTGCATATTTTCAAAATGCTTTATTGCTTCAATGAAACTCTCATTGTCTAATCTTTTTCTTTTCTTTTTTTTTTCTTTTTCTTTTTGTCAGCTGCGCCTATGGATTGACCCACGAAGCGGTGGCTGTCTACAAACCTAATTGTCTTTTTCACAAGGATCGCTTTCTCTTAACTTTTAAACTTGTCAACTATAAAATTCTTACTAAAGGAAATGTATTTCTCATCTATATTAGGGCTGGTTATTTACATCATTGTCAGGATGTTGCCGGACTGGCTCCGGGCAAAAAATGTGGCTGCTATATTCCGACATGTGGCTATCATTTGGCTGTCATACCCCGACAAGTTGTGAATGAACAATGCGATGAATTGTGTGTATCTGTAATTTAATTACAGTCCAGTCACGTGATCGTGGTCGTGAACTTTGTGAGCACGAGCTTCGTTGTCATACACTTTATATGCACTAGCTTTGCTTTATTCAACTTTGTAAGTAGATAAGAAATGACAGTTCTAGCTCTCTTGTAAATTACGATCTTTTTTACGTGGATGGTGTCCCATACACAAAAAAATAAAACCAAAATGATACACTAAGAAACTGAAATTCCAGCTTTGTCAGTTCCTATCTACTCTGTACACACCGCTTATGTATATGACAGTGCTATCCAACTTGTACATTTAAATTTGTGGATCAGGATTTCGTTTAGGAATAGGAGAATATTTCTGGTCCACATGTAAATTTAAAATAGTATCATCTTCACCAATGTAGAAAAAACAGATTATATCGACACTATTTACATCTACTCTAGCACAGCTGGTGAGATAGCACAATAAATGGCACATAATGTGCAAATCACAACGCAGAATAATTAGAAATTTTGTACATAACATAAACATGTATCAGTGATATTCCAATGTAAGTCAGAACAGAATTACCTATTCCATTAATACGTTTCCAAACAAGAATAGAATTAGGACATATGAATGAGTAACATTTAAACAAAATCATAACGAATGTACTTATTCATTCAAATGAAATGCACACATGTATTGATTTAATGGCGTTAACACTTAAAATGTGTATAAAATGTTCCATGACGTTAAACCGTTTGGTTGTGTGAAAGTACAGCTAGACGTAACGATCAGACTTATGACACGGCCAATTGAAAAAGTAGGAAGAAAACGAGTGCAGAGAACTTTACCGTAGAGCAGAACTTATGAACACAATGAATGGAGGGGAAATGGATGTCATTGAACGTTCATTGGACATTTGCATAATGAATTTGGACAGGAAATAAACAAAAGTATAATATGGATGTTTGCCAGGATTGAATATCTCTCAGAGGAAGCTAATTAATATATAGATTTGCCTGAATGGGTTAGAACAAAAATGCTTGTATCAACGTAAAATATACGGAGGACAGATGTTTCTGTTATCCTGTCGAGTCAATTTTAAATACTCCCCAAAACATCCCCGGAGACCATCAAATTACTGTCTAGATAGATACAGTCATTGGTTTGACATGTCCGGTGAAAACAGAGACAATCGGGAAAATTGAAACTGAATTTAATCAATATCTGTAAATGTGTATGAAATATTGGAATGAAGAAATGTTGTTATTACACAACAATGCTCCTTGTTAAGGAATGATGACAGCGAAGTGATAGAAACTATATTAATCCGGTGAGAATAATAAAGAATCTCAGATATGTTGACACGTTGATCATATTTGTTTGAAGCAATCTTAGCACACAACGCCTCTTCAGTACATTACTATTAGGTTTGCTATGATTTTGTGGATTTTAACGCCATTTGTCAGCATGTGATAGGCTATACATAGCGGCCAGTATATTTTGGTGGAAGAAGGACCCGGAAAGCATTAGCAGCTTACGGGATGCTACTGCCAAGCTTCTTCACATACCCACGTTGGTCGAGCTGAGACTCGGAAATCCAAGACTCCAGTACACTACTATAGTGTATCTGGGTTGGCACACGATGCCTCTTTGAAGAATTCAGGTGTAAAAAATTAAATTACTAACCGGCAGTTATAACGATTCTGATAACGATTACCTGTATGTACATTATGTGATGTCACACTTCAACTTTAAAAAATTATGTTATCTACACGACTATTACGTGAAGAAGGATACTTTAAAGTTGTATGACATTATGGAGCAGTTTCATAATGTCTATAAAAACACCGTAAAATAGAACCAGCGCATTATTACACTGCACTCTGTTTAGCTTATGATGCGAGTTTAAAGATATCCGATATTGAGCTAAAACGTTTGATAGACTACGACATTTTTCTAATAAGATAGGAAGTTGAGGTGGAATTATAATGATATTGTAACGTGTCGGGGTCAAGGCCAAGTAAAATGGAATAGATGGACAGCTCAAACCTTTTTCATTTACTAGATCTATCCAGTGTATTGTAGTGCCAACAAATTATGCTTTCACCACAAAAGTTCGTATTTAGATCATACTAGCACAATACAAAACAAATGAACAGTCAACACAGCTTATTCTGTTGCTTCCAGGCTTATATATGTTTCCCACACAACTTTGAGTGTTCAAAATGGCGAAATATGAAATTTGCAAACGAGTAGAATGATGTATATAACAGAGGTGTGGTAATCAAAGCATGTTAAAATGACAAAAATGATAGCAGTATTAATTAGCAGGTGCAAATCAGTCTAAATATTAAATTAATCATGATTTACATAATCTCTATTTAAAATGATCCTCATTCCAAAACTAATCTTGTACAGAAAAATAATCTAGTAGTAATAAAAAAATTGTTCATGTAATGTACCAAAGTCAAATTAAGGTTTGGAACTAGATTTGGGTTTTTCTTTTAGAGTTAAATGGTAAATATATCAGTGGCACAGTCTGGAACCGGATGTCAATAGTGTGTCGCGTTGGATGCGACACAGTGTGGCGTTTTGTAGTGTAGATTATTTCAGCATCCAGATGACACAAAAACTACAAAATGGACGGAAATCTGTGATTTGAAAGTAATAAATGTAATTGAGTAGAAAATTCGATAATGCCAATCAGAATACTGATTGTTCATTATATAGCAGACGTCTATGTTGATGACGACACAGTGACAGTGTCGTCAGTCAGATTACCGTCTCAACGACAAAGTTTATATTGGAAAATGACAAATGAAACACTGTTCTCAGCCAGTGGTCGGCAGTGTATCGAGTGTGAAGACATACTTGAACGGTCAGTATGAAGAATAACTGTATGAAACCAAAAATATTTTAAATAATAAATGTGTCGGAAGTAACTAGTCTACCTTGTAGTTAAACTCTAAGAAAATTTAAGTCAAGATTGGATAGGGAGATTTTTGTTTGTTTGTTTGTTTGTTTGTTTGTTTGGTCTTTAGACCTTCGTTGGAACCCAGCTGAACCACAAGTGCCTAAATGGCGGATTTCTCCCCAGTTTATAGGTTTTGTGAACAGACTCGAGGAATTTCAACGACACGATTTACCAAACACGGAAGAATTCGAAAAATGTTTACATGAGCGCCCTCTAGTGAAGAGCCGAATGGCTAATACAGACAGTAGTAAATATAGCGCCCAATTTCGAACGGCAAGAATAGCACACATTTCACACTGAATTGCAAGCAGGATAAAAATTGAACATGAAAATTTTTATCACACTGATGAAGAAATATGATGAAAATACATGAGTATTACCTTAACCCTGTAGAAAAATGGATACAATTGCTTATTTCTCTACTCAGAATAGAAGGTAAGTGAAGACAGTTAACAGCACTATCTTGTACAGACTGGGCATCAAAAATATTTCCACGGATGATGAATATTTGAACAAATCATTCATATATGATATACCCATGCAAACATTACATTTATTGTATAGAAAATTCATCTTTCAAAACTACTCACAGTTAAATTTATTAGTATTTTGAAACTGAGGTACAAACATTCCAACATGAAGGAAAATGTAAACATAAAAGGAGATTATGTATTATCTCCTTGCATAATGATATATGCAAATGTACTGTTTGGACCTAGTTGGTAATATAAACAATGATATGTAGTACGGTGTGTCAAAACCAAAATCATATATCATGTACCGATACGATAATTTATATAAATAGGCTAGGAGACAATAAATGCCGGTTTAAAAGAAAAAAACAGCAAAATTAAAATTAAATAAAAAAAGCTAGATGAATAAATGATACACAAGTTTGATGCGTAGAATAAAATCTGCTGGAAATACCCCATGATAGTGATACTGGTTGCATTTTAAACGTTGATTTTGGGATACCATTACATCTGCACTACCATTTCAAAGTCTACCTGCTCGCACATTAAAAAAAAAAAGAATTGTACTAGATGAAGGTGATTTGTCTTATTTTGCAAAAGCAATTTATATGTGATCCAGTTGTACAGAAATTGCTTTGCACATTGAACCAAAACATCAAGTATATCATTCACTACATGAACTTTAAGGTTTAAGTGCAATTTGATTTAAAACTGAAAAAGACGCCGAGTTAACTTGTTTGAACACAACATTGGTTGAAATCGTATATCGATTTAAACACCTGACTGAGACAAAAAGCTAAGAATTTTTTGGAAAGGACTTATTCAAGTTAATAAACAATTCGATGCTTAGAAAGCAAATTGTGAATTTAAGGAAAAGAACTACAGTAAAAATACGTACAGATGAAAACAAATTTCAAATATCCCAAAATATATGATTCGCCCGGAGAAAAATTACCGATGATGACTTGTGCTAGTCAGTCTGTGAAACAAGAAAAGCAAACGAACCAAATCTATCAGTAGTGGTTTTAATGTATTACGGCTCTCCAAAATGGGTTGATTGGCGAATTCTATTACAATAACTTGTAATCGTGTTTTACTTGATCATTAGAACGTTGGTAGAAATCGTTCGGTTTTGGTTGTCTTGCTTTTTTAAGTTTTACCTTACTATGAGGATCGTTGAAACCAAGTCTGCCATCATCATTTTGAGTAGAAGCTTGATGAGAAAAATCGTTGTCCATGCTGTTCATGTATTGAGTCACCAAAAATTGTTTTCTCAATCTTTCGTACAAATTGTCAAGTATCTTGGATCGTCTTCATTGAATTCTTTAGAACTCTTTAATGTAATTTCGTGTCAATTTTTGTTTGTGTGATCAATTAGGATCAAATAACCGAACAAATGGTTGCTTCCTGTAAATACTAGACCGTTGCTCTTTCTCCTACAGTCACAGTTACTACTATAGTCATTTATTGTGCCGAAAAGCGCACTTGTTATAGCATACGCAATTCTATTTTTGAGTAACAAGTTTTGATACTACTGCCAGTTTTTATGTTACATTCTGACTGAAGAGATATTTTTTGTGTTTCTATCCAATTATTAAAATATTGTTGTTTTCTATACAGTATGTACGTGTTTCTTGAATGCCGTAAAGATTAGGCACATATTCCTTGCTAAAGTCTAATACAAATGTTGGTTGTTTGCCTCTAATGCAGTGTAAAAATCAGCATAAAGACCGCATATTTTACATCATCAATACTCAAGTTGACAAAAATTGTGTATGAGCATGATTTCTTGATTTGTGTGACGAAATGCTATAGTTCGTCTATTGTGTATAACTTGTATTCAGCAAAACGTGCAGGAGCATATATGAATATGTTAATGTCAACTAAACTTGTGGCTGTTATTTCAGATTTAAAAATATCCTACAACATTTTCTTATATGTGCATCTAATACCAGTTCGGTGGAATATTTGTATCTCTACTGCAATTGGAATTACATCTGCTAAATACACAGTTAAATCGGGGCACTCCTGACTCGCTGCAATGCATCTGCTAAATACACACTTAAATTAACGATTGGGACACTCCTGACTCGCTACAGTGCATCTGCTAAATACACACTTAAATTAATGATCGGGACACTCCTGACTCGCTGCAATGCAAAAATCTGAAAGAAATATACATCTCTTTTTTTTTTTTTTTTTTTACATCAAACGCCTTTTTGTTTTCATCAATTCTCCTTTTTAAATCACCCATTCTAATGTACCATGCAATACCATTCATTCCCATTTCAGTATGTATTTTTATTTTTGAATGTCTCAATTTTTTCGTTTATTTCGGTTTTAATTCCATCAATGTTACGACTTAATGCGAGAGTCCTTTTGTTTAAAAGCACTTGTAGCTATAGTAAAAGTTGGTTCCAAATAAGTCAAATCTTTTCTATTTCGTTGTATTTTTTGCTTTTTCGTAAAGACTATCTTGTACAACACTGATATTATTTACCACTTCTTGATCAATATATTCTTTTGTGTCTGTCTTACATTGTTCAATTTCAGTTTTTTATTTGCTGTAAAATATGACGTAACTTCTTTATGGTTTGATGTTATCACTCAAATGTACAATATATTACTTGTAAGTTGTTTTCATAGATCTATTCGTCGTTCCATATCTCAGTGTTTATCCTCTGCTTGATCAGTTGTACATATTGTCTAATGTTACGTAAATCACTTGCCCTTTCTGTTGCTGTTTGCAGTAGATAGGGTTTTGAGTATATGCGTGAATAATTCCTGTTAATCGAAAATCTCTTTTTTTCTGTTCTCATCAATCTGTTTCTTCAGTTCTGCTGAATAGTAGTTTATTGTCAACTTGTTCTCTCCAAGTCTTGATATCTTTCAAATTATTGTCCTCCAAAGTTTTAAGTATTGGAGCATTTGCAAATGTTTAATTAGCCGCCTCAAAGTGTTTAACAGATCTGCTAGATTAGTAATACGGTTATTGTTGATGTCTAAGTTACTGTTAATTGTATTGACCTTGTTCAGCATCGTTTTCATCAGTGTTTGTCTCAGTGCTTAAATGGAAGATTCACTGAGGCCTGTAGGGGATATTTACCTAAACGTTCTGTACATGATCTACGCATTTATTGTACATTGACAACAACGTAAGTTGCTTGAACTTACCATACACTTTGTGTGCACCATCGGCGAGGCTCCGTAGTCCGTGCTTCGCACCAACGGTTCGCAAGTTTTGCTAGCTATGCAAAAAATATTTAACATTATATATTGTTTTTCCATCTTCATATATAATGCTGACACTGAATCTGTTCATTGTACTCATTTGCAATTGCTTGCAATCTTTACTAACACAGTATGCGACTATTTTAAACTGCAAAGACTTTAGCAAAGTAGAACAATTGGTATTTATATAAATTTTTCTGAGAGTAATCTGCCGGTCCCAAGCCCGGATAAAGGAGGAGGGTTTGACTTTAGGCTAGCGCCCTATACCAGTAAAAAAAGATCCAGCTATGGAAACGGCAACGAGAGAAAACACTGCAACGGGAGGAAGGAGTAAAACAGACCAGGAAACTTAACTGGGGCTATGACGGATTGAGACCAAATCTGCACGGAAGCCTCTATCTTGATAGCAGATCTCCAGACACCCAACACTATCATCCACATGGTTGCTGGAACGTGGGGACTTTGTATCAGACTGGAAAACTAGTACATGTTATCCAGGAAATGCACTAGTACAAGTTGAGTCTACTATGCATCACAGAAGCCAGATGGATAGGAGCAGGGTAAAGAACACTGGCCACAGGAGACACCATACTATGGTCAGGCAGGCAGGATGACCAACATCGAGAAGGCGTAGCATTGGTCATACAGAAACAACTGAACAACACACTTCTACAATGGAAACCCATCAATGAACAAATGATGTATGCCAGATTCAACTCAAAATTCGTCAAGATATCAATCATCACATGCTATTCCCCCGCAGAAGACGCTGACGATGATGAGAAAGACCTTTTCTACGACAGCTTGCACTCAGATGTTGAAGCAACACGAAGGCATGACTTACTACTCATTGTTGGCGATTTTAACGCGCGAACAGGATCAGACAACACAGACAGTAAGCGGTTCATGGGTAGACATAGAATAGGACCCATAAATGACAACGGTGAAAGACTTTGTGACCTCTGCGAAGAAAACTATCTTGTTATAGGAGGGACTATTTTCCAGCATAAACAAATTCACAAGATGACACGGAAGTCTCTGGATGGCAATACAGAAAGGCAGATAGACCATGTGCTGATCAACGGCACTTGGAGATACTCCATGCAAGATGTACGAGTCAAGAGGCATGCTGATGTAGGCAGCGATCACAGTCTGTTGGTAGCCAAGCTTGCCCTTAAACTGAGAAAGGCCAAATTAGGGGAGAAGAAAAAGCAACATTTCAACATTGCCAAACTAGAAGATGCCAAGGTCCGGCAAGAGTTCAACCTTACCCTCAAAAACAAGGAAATGACTATCCAATCTTTCAACACAGTCATGACAGAAACTGGGGAGAAGGTTCTTGGCTACAGGAAAGCATGTAAAGAAGAATGGATCTCCCAGTCAACCTGGAATGCTATTGAAGAAAGAAAACAGATTAGGAAACGCATACTAGAGGCAAAATCACCCAGACTGAAAGACATAATTTCCCAAGAGTGCTCTTTCAAGGACAGAGAAGTGAAAAACAGAGCAAGAAGTGACAAGCGGCACTACATTGAACATCTCGCTGCAGAAGCCGAACAAGCAGCAGAGAGACAGGACTCTGTAGAAAATCACAAAGAAGCTTAAAGACTACCTGACATGTCAAAACTTATCTTGGAAGAGTGCAGCTGGGGATATCCTCTCCAATGAGAGGGAGAAAATAGCAAGATGGAAGGAACACTTTCAAAAGGTACTGAACAGACCAGACCCACCGGTTACAGTCTGGATCCCAGAAGCCGAAGAGGACCTTGACATCAGTCTGGAGGACATTACTGAGACCGAAGTCAGAGAAGCCATCAAAGCCCTCAAAAATAGGAAAGTTCCTGGTGAGGACAGCATCTGCCCAGAAATGCTGAAGTCAGAAGATACAGAAACCTCAAAGATCCTCAGAGAAATATTCCAAAAGATATGGGAGAGCGAAGAAACTCCCGCCGAGTGGAAAACTGTTATCATCGTGAAGTTACCAAAAACAGAGGGTGATCTTGGGGACTATAACAACTGAAGAGGCATCACCCTGCTATTCTTTACCAACAAGGTCTTCAACAGAATCATTCTCAAGAGGATCAACATCGCAGCTGATGACCTCATCAGAAAGGAACAAGCTGGTTTCAGGAAAGTAAAACCCTGTATTGATCAGATTTTCACACTCCGACAGATACTAGAACAGACAACTGAATGGCACAGTACCGTCTACATCAACTTCATAGACTTTGAAAAGGCTTTCGACAGCCTTCACCGTGACTTCCTCTGGAAAGTACGCCAGTTATATGGTACCTCACTGAAGATTGTAAACATCATCAAACTTCGGCACCAATATTTTCAGTCAAAAGTCATCTGCGACAAAAATCTCACAGACTGCTTCAGCATCAACACAGGCGTGAAACAAGGCTGCATCCTTGCACCTTTCCTCTTCACCCTCGCCATCAACTGGCTGATGAAAGAGACAAATGTGGACGGCAAAAGAGGAATTAGGTGGACCCTCACTTCATCCCTGGAAGACCTCGACTACGCCGATGACATTGGACTGTTTTCAAGTCGGCATATATATATATGCAAGAAAAGACAGATAAACTTAGTGAGACAGCCATAAAGATAGGACTGAAAGTGAACAGCAAGAAAACCAAATTAATGAGGAAGAACCATAAAACCAACGATCCTATCACTGTTAATAACGAACAAATAGAGGAGACAGAGGAATTCATATACCTTGGAAGCAAAGTGTCCACAAACGGAGACTCAGAGAGAGAGAGAGAGAGAGAGAGAGAGAGAGAGAGAGAGAGAGAGAGAGAGAGAGAGAGAGAGAGAGAGAGAGAGAGAGTAGCAGCAACCAGAATTAGCAAAGCAAATCAGAACTTCGGTATGCTGAAACACGTAAGGAAGTCTAAACAACTCGGACTCAAGACCAAGCTGAGGATTTACCGAAGCAATGTCATCGGAGTGCAACTGTACGGCTCTGAATGCTGGAAGCTAGCATCAAGAATAGTACAAGGCTTGAAATCTTCCGAAATAATTGTATGAAGAAGATTCTTGGCATCTTCTGGCCAAACAGGATAAAAACTGAAGACCTTCATCAAAGAACAGAATCAACATCTCTTGTCCAGATTGTAAAGAAAGAAGATGGCAATGGCTGGGGCATGTACGCCGAATGTCACTGGATGTACCACCCAGGACAGCCCACAGCTGGAACCCGGATGGGAGACGAAAGAGGGGTCGGACCAAAGTGTCCTGGAGGAGGACTATAGAGAAAGAGATGAAGGAATGCGACCTGACAAGGAACACCATCGCATGTATGGCTGTAGACCGTCAGCAGTGGCGCTCTCTCGTCGAATCCTTATGTGCCACCTGAGCACGACGAGGGATGAGTGAGTGATACAAATGTTTGGCGTTATTGGTCTGATCGTGGAAAATATAAACATTTTGGGATTTCAGAACTCCGCTAACTGTATCTATTCAGCAGATTCTTTGAAACATTCTACAGGAATACTTTCTTTATTGTCACTAAATGCAGTTATTCCCTCTTTGAATTTTTTTTACTTACACCTCGAGGTTGTAATAACCACCAGGAACTGAATCAGGCCTTGTTTCTATCTTGTCACTGATGTAAAATTAGAATTTTTTTTTAGTCCATCGGAAATATAGTAATACCCATGAACAAACTATATACTCTGCAATGAATAGATTGACATTTCTATTATTAAGTGGATTTAATAATGGATTTCTTTGTCAGGGATTGAGTCTATGGTACTATAGCTCTTTTGCTTTGCAAATGCTGCACTGTTCATTTGCTTAGGACTTTTCCACCTTGCTTTTCTGTAACTTGCTGTTTGAAGTTTTTTTTCTACCTCTATGTCTTTTGTTTCTGTATTCGTTTTATCGTGGTTGCGTTTCTTATTTATCTTCTTGTAGGTGGTGTACTTGTTGATCATCAAAATAAACTCTTCATGGTTGAATTCGTTGTTGGCTCAGCCAACACGATGTGTCGTTCTCCCTAACGAAGACCTTGCCACCTTAAGTGATAACGAAGGAACACCATTTTCAGTGATCGCTTTGTTTGTCATGTCGTCGATACTGTTTAACTTAGTGATTGCTGATGTTACTATTACATCACTTTTTAAAACTTTGTTGTAAATCAATTTCTCCTCAATGTCTTTTGCAGCAATACCTACCAGATTTGTACTGACATTAGTGAAAGCTAAAGAAACAATTACGTCTGTAACTATACCTTTTTATAGTATTCTATATCCAAACAGAATCAATTTTCATCTCTTTATTGTTTTTTGCAGACTTTGCATTTCGTTGTTGTTAAAGTCAACAAGGTCCATCGTACTTCCAGCTATTGATGCCTTATCACTCATTTATTGTGTTACAATTTTTGTTTCAGGTGAAAGTCCAGTTGCTATCAGGTAGTCGATTGTGAACGGACTAAACAAAACTGTTATGATGAACTTTACAACGTTTTCAAAATCTATTATTGCTGATTGTGGACCATATGCAAACTTCAATAGCTATTTCAAAGGACACTGAAAATAACATGTGTTATGAAGGACCTATTGACATCTTAAACAGCTTCCTTGAAACATACTATATGCAATTATGAGAGCAGGTTTAAGTAATGCACGGTAAGCAGAGTCATAATGCTTTTTGTTTTAGTCGACATCTTGTTACTTATTACTTGAAAAGTCAGCCAACTGACCTTGCAGCAAAGGGACAAAACTTGCTGCGCAGCAAAAACGGCGCTCAGAAATGAAAGTTCTGAACTGCATTTAACAGATCTATCTTTCGTTGTTGTCGTCGCGAAGGGACGAGTCAAGGTCTCCCGAAAGTTGGAAAGGATACACCAAACTATATCTGGTATTGAGTTGTAAGATACTGTCAGGATTGTATCTATTTTGTTACACTTCGTACAGGCTCTGTTGTTGTGCTATTAGTGATTGTTCATTGTTATTTTCAACCATTTTTACCATTGGTCGTTGAATACTCCGTGAAGAAGCAACTTTATGTTTTGACAAAATGAAAAAATGCTAAAAACAGCTGCACCACCATGTATCAAAAACTAGATTGTGGTATTTAAATTTGTTTCATTTTTGTTTACGTAGTATATTTCACGCAGTGTTTGTTCAGCATGTTGTGATTTTGCAGACTTTTGTTCTTTCTTTAAACGTTTGGAGTTTGCTTTTTTAAATTCCTGTTAACGTTTTCCAATGTGTCATACAAATTCAACTCTACGTGGATCATTTGGCTTGTAGTGAGTTACCTTTTCATGTTCTTTCCTTGTTTTCTTCTTGCTTTTAATCTGATTCACGCTCTATTTATTTGACAAGGAAAGATGAACATTAAGCGGAATCTGAACAGAAGTTAATCGCAAGATGACTTACAATGCTACTTATGAATAGTTTAAACTAATTTCAAATCTAATTGGGTAAATAAAGAGATGGACTTCAAGACATATTTTATTTGCGGACAAGTTATAGACAAAGTCAGTTAGTTTTACAGAACAAGAGCATACTGCAAAACTTGTCATAATAAATAAAGTATAACACAAGTCAAAAATTGGAGAGACGAAAGAGAGATCACTGGAATGAGTACATGAGGAAATATATGAAACAAAAGTATTACAATGACGAAAAGTTTAGGATACTTATCATTACAAGAATTTCATCAAGTATGGTTGAAATCACAAATGTATCAACAACAAAGCAACCAGCATACGTTTTATTTGTTGACCATTATTTCAACATTTATTTCTTCATTGCTTTCTGTTGGACTTTATATATATATATATATATATATATATATATATATATATATATATATATATATATATATATATATATATATATATATATATATATATGAAAAGTATCAAACTAGTAAATAAAGGTAAACATGGCTTAAAGGTAAAACAAATTAATGAAGTATCCATGTAGACATCTTTCAGTTCATTGTGCAAACGTTTCATGTCGTCGATTGGAAGAAATCTGCTAATCAGTGACTTCACACCATAAATTATAACATCTGAAAAAATTGTCGCAACTCTTGCATTTAAAAAGCATACGTCATCTCTATGATTGTTTCTCGTCTAGCTTTTCAGCTTTCCAACCTTTGACGGTCACGTTTTTACGGGTAATCTCTTTTTTTCTATGTTCCTTTGTATTCGATATGTTGAATTCCTGTTTGTACTCTTTAATTGATGCATAAATGGAGTTTTGTATTCAATAAATCCCAATTCAGTTTCTAGCAGTGACTTATCCATTTCTTTGCTATTTAAATAATCAAAAACGGTTTTGTGTGTGTGTGTGTGAAAATTTAAAATAAAAGATTATGAAGAGTACGAACGTTCTGAAGAATACACCAGAGAAGAGATGACAATGCATATATTCAATCATTAAAAAATATTAAAACACAATTAGATTAACTAATCTTTTTAAAAGAAGATTTTGCAAGTCCGAAAAAATCCTTACGTAGACATTATCAAAATGTACAAAAAAGACATAATGCGTGGTTAAACATAGACAAAGAAGAACATCAGTTAATGATAAATAATTTAAAAATTGAAGACAACATATTATATTTTTACGAAACAGATAGAAACAGGGTCAGAATTATCAAACTCAAACAATCCAGTTTTTGCTGAGAAACCAATACATTATGATTCTGTTGATAAGGCAAGGATTTGGAAAAATATAAACTGGCAGCCATACATTTATTCCAAATTATTGGTTCAAAAGCATTTTTTAATCAGACATATGAAGGTGATGTGTAAACTACGTTAGAAGCAAAAAAAAAAAAAAAAAAACAACAACAAAAAAACAACAAACAAAACAACCTAAATTATCAGCTCTACAAGAGAATATCCGCTTGAATCAACAGTTTCTATCAGACAACTAATACAAGTTTCCGAGAATATCTAGATTCCAACAATAGACAAATGGTTCATTTGATCAAAAAGTATTAGACGCACAAAATGCTATAGATTACTTCCACGAAAAAATTCAAATCGTAGAACTTCCACCTGCGGAGAAAATATTTTGCATTAAACAGGAGGAAAGAAAATAAAGATACTACTTAAATGTTCTAGAAGTTGTCAAATCAAAAACAGAGTTAAATAAACTTCTGTATGCCAACTTTTAATCTTTGACACCATTTTATTTTTCAGCTTTTATGAGATGAAGTGAAATCAACTTCACAGTTTTTCGCATTGTTTCTTTAAATTTAATTTCATTTACTACCCTGATTGAACACTGTCGATATTCTTGTCGCCTTTTCACCTTTTTCATGTGTACCACTTTGTTGTTTAGCTGTGATATTTTGGATGGGATTTCTTTGTCTCCTCTGGTTTCGTGACCAAAAACAAATTCGCATGCTGTACAAGTTTTAACACCTTGATTTTTTAATGCATTGTTTTTTCCACATCTGTCACATGACATAAACTCATTATCTTAAATAAAGAAAGAAAAAAAAATCGCTTCAATTTTGTTCATGCTACTTGATACAGCTATATATGTTTCTCTATGACAACTAAATGAAAGCACTATGATATACTGTAAGTGACCAAGGGAAGTCACTGTGATATGACTCTGCATTATATATATACAATTTGTTACAGAACAAACCACGATTTCGTTACTATTTTCTCATAAATATTAGTGGTAGGGGTGTAGAGAATAAATTGCATCTGACTGGACTCTGATTAAAGAAGCCTTTTTGACGTGATCCAAATATATGCACAATACCTTATTAATAGAAATTTTCCAGCATTTCTCTATCTATCCATCCTTACATCGTCGCAAGCCACTGACGATAATCCGCTATGCTCTTATATCACCCATGACTGCCTGTACTGAGATCTCGCTATATCACGCTAAAACGCAGCTATATTTACCATACAGCGCATTCAAGCAATAATGCGCCTTGATTTCCGCAAGAAAGCTATGGCAAAGAGAATATCCTCCATCTCATTTCAGTGATGTAGGTTTCAAGCAAAGCTGATAAATATAGAGATCAATATCAGAAAGATTAAATAACTTTGCCAACATAAAATCTGGGATGGGGGATTTTGAAGGAAATGAAATGTAGCAAAATACTGTAATTTTGCGGTTAGCTGAAACATCCCATTACTGTTTTACCCTGTCAGTAATCCATAATTTCACAGATTTTTACAAGAACCAGTTCAAAAGGGATATTTTCTAAATACTCTGGCAGGCAAATATAAAATTTGCGGATAAGCGGTTACTAAAAGAAGTAGAGAAAAACAAAACAAAACAAAGCATCGCACTCATGCATGCATGCCACTGGATAAACATCTAACTTATTAAAGTACAGATCGTTTTTAATGTAAAATAATGTATTTTGGAATTGGTAAAGTACTATGGAGGGTGTACATTAATCACCAAAGCATCATAATTTTTAAAACTAAACTGAAAAAATAAAATTAAAAACAAAATGAGACAATGACCCATTTTCTAAATTAAAGTTCTGCCTGACACATAGACTCACATTAATATAAATAGATTGATGATTTTGTTATTGCAGTTCAAAACAATATGAATTTTAATTATTAATTTATAGTCCACTAGTCCACTAAAAAAAAAAAAAAATAAAAAAAAAAAAATAAAAAAAAAAAAAAAAAATAAAAACAAGAGAATAATATTACCATTTCTGACTACAGTGCTGGCAAACATTTGGCTTATAACCCGGAGAATTTTTTATTTATTGTTAGAGTTTGACAATGGCGATGTTTTGACGATTCAGGTACATCTTCCATACTACTCAAACAAACTATTAACAAAACATCACAGTTGTTTCAAGCTTCTAAGTCAAAGTTCAACCCAACCCTTGGGCTTGCTAGCGCTACAATTTATGCTAATTGTTGAAGTTATACAAACTTAATAATATTTGTAAATTATAATTGTAAGTTACAAAACAATTTAACATAGTTTGTAATCAGTTTTAACATTCCAAAAATACGTTATTGGAGATACCCCAATGAAACAATTATATAGCTACTAAAACAATTACCCTTGGAAAAGATCAATGCATGAAACTAATGAAGAAAAATATGGAATTTATGAATAAATTCGTGTTATAGTACAAATAAAGAAAATTGCATTTATGATTTATTTGAATATATATATATATATATATATATATATATATATATATATATATATATATATATATATATATATATAAATGCTGATCTTAGTGAATATATTGGCTGGGCTTTGTTTTGCTTGACAAGGTAACAACGGTATACAGACATTGCAAGATTCAATTGAAGCATGACATCTTTTTTAATCTGTATTTGTGCTTAAGTTAAAAAAAGAACATCTATTACAGGTATGTTTCAACTGTGAAAGAGACATAAAAAAAGTAATTAGATAATTATTATTTTAGAATGAACCAGGTTATGATTAAGATGAAAAATTACAACAAGATGTCAACACTATATTTCACAATTAAGGGTTAGATTTACTGTATGTTATCAGTGGAAATGGTATGTTTTATTGCCTTGTGATATGCCATTGAAATTTGGTAGCTTTGTTGGATACAAACAATAAGTTTTAAAAATTCATCTGATAGTTTGAAACAAGGATACATCTCTGATATAAATACAGACGTTGTAAACAGTATGATTCCCGCAGCTGATAAACAGTCTGTAGTAATTTTATCCAAAGACAGACGAGGACAAAAAATAAGTGAGTAAAAAAGATATAGATAAGAAGGACGAAAATGGTAACAGTATTGTACTTGCAACTGTACATGATTTAATAAACAAAGATAATGAAACAAATAAACAAGCATTTATATATGTGCTGGAGAAAGCTGGTTTAATTTACTTTGTATTAATTAGGTTATGACTTCCTAATCCTTTTTGTTGCCGCATCTACACGTCTTATCAAAGCTTGCAAGAAAAATTCAATCAGCGAGAAACTACAATATATATCGTCTAATAGAGTAGGATCTTTTGCAGCTGTATTAACACGTCAGCTTTTTACATCACCAATGTTTCCAGGAATGATGATGCTGCACCATTGGGTAAATAAAAACAACATTTGGCAATATTTTTCAAGATCATTTTCTTCAGTTATGAAATGACTTGCTTGGGGAATGAAGAGCAGGAGTAGATGCAACAGGAACAGCAGTAGGTTTAAATGGAGTAGGAGAAAATTTAGGAGCAGGTCTTACCGGAGTATGAAAAACAACACTTTTTACTACATTTGCTACTGATAAAGCAATAGTTGTTGCAATCATACCAATAGATTTAATAATAGCGGCAACTGATCGACCTTTCTTTTTAAGCAATGGTTTCAACCCTTTACCTAATGGTAACTTGTGACTAACTTTGAAACAGAGTTTTTCCATGTTGTCTCAAAAGTTACGTTGTAGATCTGTTAAATGTCTGACTATTTGTGCTCTTGTACTTTCAAACTTTACTAACAGTTCTTGAAATGTAACGTTTTGGGTTGCATCTGTTTTTTTTCTTCTTTTTTTTCTTTCTTTTTTGCTGATATCTTTTTATATCGTCTATTGGTTTGTCATATATTTCAAAATCAACTTTTATATTTACTATCTTATATTTTATTCTCTTTTGTCTTGTGGAGTAAACAATCTTCTTTCAACAGGTAGAAGTTTTCCACTTTGAATTCTTTTATAGTAATCATCGTAAAATGTTCAGTTTCTCTTAATTGTTGGTCTATTTATTCAATTATGTTTATTGTGTGCATTGCTATTTCCTCGGGGATTGGTATGTGTTGCCTTACGTTAACTGTTCTTTCCTATGGATAATTAGGTTGTCTTTCTTCTGTGTCTCTCAGTCTATTGAATGTATTCTAAATTAATCTGTTATTGTATAAGCAGGAACCATGATAATTTGGAGAAAAAGTTTGGCTGCTATTTTAGCTTTGTCCAACCTGTCAGATACTGTTCGTTTATCTGAAGTTCCAGCATGTATTGTGCCTATCGCTAAAATATTTCCTGGATTACCTCTAGTTGGAATTCGTACGTTGTTTCCCTCGATGTCATACACATATAGTCTGTTATCTTCAATTTTAAAGGAATTTTTAACAACCGATGTTGTTCTCATGTAATATTTGTATGCGTTAATTTATCATGCTTGAATATGTTGCCAAGGAGCGTTAAATCCCTTCTTGGCTGAATGGACTGAAAAGAAATTAAGCTTTATGCAATTAAATAACAGTTGCATCACTTCACCTGACAATGAAGAATACAAATAAGAATTGAAAATTAGTATAGCAACTGGTTCATACAAAGAGAGAACTGGTAATAGCTTAACTGAAAAGGAGTTGAAAAAATGGACGAAAAACAAATCAAGAAATCTTATACAATATTTGTCAATGCAAGCTCGGCCAAAATGCCCAAGTAATTGTCAGATGTCATTATCCTATCAGCAACAACTTAAATTAGTAAAAGTCTATCAGTTAATGCTTTAAATAAATAACAGAGTTACAAGAAGATTACGTCACATCAAATTGTATTATATACAGTTCTGGATTTATTTCATGTAAGTTAAGACTACCTTTATTAGCACGAAGTGCTAGTTTAAAAGCATTTATACACATTAATTTCTAAAAACAACCAGAGGAAAAAAAAAGAAAAGACACTAATTAGTTTTATACAAAAGATCATCAATGATAAAGTTAACAAGCTTAAACTTTCTTCAAATGTAACTTTATATCTGTTTCCGATAAAATTTTAGCACATTTTGATATGTTTTGACTTGCATTCATATATTGCGTATTCGACAAATAAGAACATTTTGTTTTGTTGCTGTTCTATATCACATAAGTCAAAAGAATCACGAGGAATAGAACGATCTATGTAATCATCAACACTAGCATCGTCAGGTTTAGTAAAATTCAACAACCTACGGTAAAAATTAATAGATGGAACACATTTTGATGTCGTACCTGATTTTATGTTTTCTGTCAGTGCTTGTATAAGTCTAACTCTTGATACATGAATTAGCATAAAAATGTTTATAATGGTGTAGTATTCATTCCAGTGTTGTCTGTTTTCATCTCTCTTATTCCTGTAATACCTTTTCGTACATGATTTGCAGTTGTAGCTAGTTTTATAACATTTAGTTATCGCCTTTTCTATTTTACATTTCGTACATGTCTTAGTTTCCATTATCTATATTTAAAAATCAAGGTATATTACTATTATTTTATAACTAACTTTAAAATAATACTTTCTGTGTATTGAATCTTTTGGAACATTGGAAAGAGAGTAATCAAGGTAAAAATATGGATGAAAATACGTTTGAATTAGAGGTTGAAAAAGTAATCTCACAGAGAGATCCACGTGGTTCACTTGGAAGGCAACTCGGGTTAGAAACAAAAAGATTTCAAACAAGCAAATACAGTAAGACTGAAGATAAAGCAAAAAAACAAAACAAATAATAATAATAAGAAAAAAAAATAGCCGTCGTCCCCCGGTCCCCCGGGATGAGATCCAAATTTGGCAGTAGAGCATGTATCCTCCTGATCTTCTGCTTCCTCGTTCCAGTACCTTTCTCGTGACATAAGAAAAAGGGTCCTGAAAAGGGGGGGGGGCACCAATTTTACGTTATCCCCACCGTCTTTGTTTCTCTGTTGGGAACAGTAGAAAACATACGAGACACCCAATAGGCCGAGTCAAACTGGGTGTTCTGAAGTAAATAAAATTATGAATAAGAGCACAATTCTGATTGGTGAAAAAACGTAGTAACAGTTGTTTGTTGGTTTGGATGGCATAAGTTAACCGGTATAATGTGCTGTCATTATCTTTTTCGTGGTACAGGAACTTGACAAATGTATTGTGTTCGTTTATCCGCCTTGCGAACTGACTTACTGTGATGTGCTATCCAACAATTCCTTGATGAGATTAAAGTAGTATATACTATGGTGCCAGTGAAGACTAATTTCATTGATAATTTCTGCATTGTTCTTTTGGCACTTGTTGAAAAGTTCTAACTTAATTTTGTGTCTTTGTGTTTGTAATGCGTTGGCATAATGATACTCATATTCAATTTGATAAATGAATAGCTTTATGTTTGGTCTTGGTTCAACCATAAACCCTTGCCAACTCAGTTCTGCATATAGATTTTTATCATACTCATCGGCATATAGATTTTGGTTATTATACTGATCGTAATTATCACCTCATCGCCAAATCCATTTCGTTTTCTTTGTTGTAAAACTCATATTAGTTTGAATGGAACATGAAGGAAAATAGAAGTTGTCAGGCCTGCCTTGAGGGACTCGAAGTTAAGGCAGCGTTAGCGGCATGGTCTTGTTATTGGAACAAAACAGCATCGTAAGCTGGAGATATACTTGGAATATACCTTGAGTTATCAAGCTGGAGGTACACTTGGAATATACCTTGAGTTATCTAGCTGGAGATACACTTGGAATAAACCTTGAGTTATCAAGCTGGAGATACACTTGGAATATACCTTGAGTTATCAAGCTGGAGGTACACTTGGAATATACCTTGAGTTATCAAGCTGGAGATACACTTGGAATATACCTTGAGTTATCAAGCTGGAGATACACTTGGAATATACCTTGAGTTATCAAGCTGGAGGTACACTTGGAATATACCTTGAGCTATCAAGCTGGAGGTACACTTGGAATATACCTTGAGTTATCAAGCTGGAGGTACACTTGGAATATACCTTGAGTTATCAAGTTCAACATGTTTTGTCGTTCCCGATGTTTCTGTCGTTTAGACGGACAACATACAGCTTATGACGAACTTTCAGCGAGATTTTTCATGATCTCCTTGCGAGCTTAAGCTCTTCTGCGGGCCCTTAGATCGTTTTTTAGAACGCAGTCGATTACAACAGAAGTGTATGCAATGCGCAACGCAGTCCGTATTTCATTTTTGACGGTTGTGTATTTGTCGACTTGATCGAAGAGAAGCTTGAACTCTTCCTCAGAGATGGCAAAGTCGCATACCGCCTTAGGTATGTGGTCTTCGATTGTGTTGAACTTTGTTTCGTCCAAGACGCGGATTTCAGCGTGTTTTTTTTTATATAGCTTTGGTGGTAACAATTATGATAATATTCTAATCCCCGCCACTCCGATGCCCAGAGACATAGCCGCCAGTGTGGCGTCAACACCATCGATCCCGTTTATTGCGCACTTGTACTTTTTGTACAGAGCGGGCCGCTATTCATCCTCTGCACGTAACGAAGTTTCATACTCGTTGATCCATTTCAGCCAAAAATGTTGTGGATTTTTAATTTTCGGGTATAGCGACATTATAATTACTCAATACATAGAGTGATATGAAAGTTTAATTAATATGGAGGGGGGAGATGGGTAGATCACCTGCCGACACACACCTCTAACCTGTCGCCGTGGTGTATTGGTAGTACTTTGGATGTTCTTTCGACATTGAAAGCGCAATTAACCTTAGCTGCTCGCTGTTGGCTTACTGTGCTCCCGAGGGCCCCAGTGCTTGATGTCTATCTGCTTTGCATCCTCGTTTTCCACCCCAATCTGAACCGGTGCGTGTTAACCCCAAGGAGGCGCAGATACTCTTGGACCAGTGGTTTGCATTCCTTGTTGATGTCATGCACATGTTTTACGAGATGCACCAATACTTCGTCTTTCTCGTTGATCTGAGGATTGGCAGGCGGCACGAATGATTCGTGGTCCTTGTCTGTCAAGTTGCCCGCCCATCCTTCCCCCTAAACACCCCCATGGATTTGTTTTTCACTGTAATCTAAGCATAACGCAGTTTCTAATTGTGGAAACCAAAGATGGTCAGAATGGCCGAGAATCCCGATGCTTGTGCGTCGACGTTGTGGCCTTCGAATGGTGTCTCCAGCGGCAACATAGACGCAAAGCTAGTCGTAAGGCTTTGTATGAGACGCCATTAGCTGACTGATCGCCGATGTCATTTTGTGCCAGTATGACTCCATTTACATGGGCTGAAGGCGTTGCAGATGATCTGTTGCCATGACGTCCATGGAAGTTTATGAAATAAAATTGGGCGACTGGGACCGTAATAGTGTCATTGTTATTGCTGGGGGTAAAATCACCAAAGTGCTGAAATTTGTCAGACGAATTTAGTGCTGTGCCTCCGCTAGCCGCTGTTATATTCCTGACCGTTAAGTACAGGACAGCGATACCAGGTACCCACTGATAAGTGCCGCCGCGGTAGACATAACGGTGGTTACCGATTCAGCAAATGTGTCGGTTACTTGAAACCCATGTTTCGGAGCTAAAAAGGCAGGCGCCGGACCGAAAGTGGATGCTAGTACGTTCGGACTGTCTGCAACATCGGCTGGTGCGTCTGGTACCCACTTATTGACAAACTTCAGTATGGCGACAAACTGAGGGTCGACAGGGTCACGTAACTTTTGATTTTTATTAACTTCATTAAGTTGTTGTTCATCAACAGCGCGGCGCTCATTGCAGCGCCAGTTTTTGAGACCCTTAAGGCATCACCATCGTCAATATACTTTTTGATATTTTCCGCCGTCGCTTCGTGCAACATTGACGTGGAAGACTGTAATGTGTTTGGCTACAACACTGACTGGTTTCCTGTAAGTAACAGTAGACGGTACTACCTCTGACTGTTGCCCCGGAGTTGACAGCTACATCTGGTTCCCTCTGGAAAGTCCTCTTTGGCGGATCAGGTGGCCGAGCAGATATGCTCATCCTCCCGGCTGTGAAGGCAGATGGCAAGAGCTGTGTGGACATCGCAGGGCATCAGCTCATATGCAGTAGGACCTGATGGCTATCCACTGTATCCGGACTTGTCTCCAGACGTCTCGACATTGTTGTGCCACTGGATTCAGACAGATATGGACGAGAGAGTGAGGGTGACTTTGCGCAACTTTCCCTCACTTAACTCCGACTCACGCGCAAGCCATGACATCATCCCCCCCCCCCACCAGATATCTTCAAGTCCTGTGGCGATGGTCGAGCGGCAAAGCAGCAGGTGTGGATACACTGGCAGCTGTAGCTGCAGACCTACACACAGGCAGTTCAGGACATAGGGTCGCTTTTCACTGGATCAAAGCGGCAGTGGAACCCGGCAGCCCCCTGGGTGACTGAGCAGCCCTTTTTTAGGATCACATTGCTCGCCCCTGTAGCACGAGGAAGAGGATAGAAAAGGTGCCCTAAACATTGCCTGCTTCACCTTAATTCTGGTCAGCATACCGCGGCTGACGGGGATCCCACCTTAGCGGTCGAAAATCTAACAAGAAGACAAAGGTGACGCAAGTCATCATCGGTGCCTGGAATGTGCGCACACGAATGGACAGTACAGCAGCTGATAGACCTGAGAGAAGAACAGCTCTAGTTGGTAGAGAACTGGCCAGATTCAACATTCAGTTAGCAGCCCTGAGTGAAACCCGCCTAGCTGAGGAAGGACCACTCACCGAAGTAGAAGCCAGCTACACCTTGTTCTGGAGTGGTAGAAGTAACGAAGAGCGACGTGAAACTGGTGTTGGGTTTGCCATAAAATCACAGCTAGTCAGCAAGCTGACAAATCTCCCAAAGGGCGTGAATGACAGACTAATGCATATGAGACTCCCACAGTATGGAAACAGACATGCAACTATCATCAGCGCCTATGCACCCACCATGACTAACCCAGATGAGATCAAGGACAAATTTTATGAAGACCTGGAGTCTATTATCGCAGAAGTAGCGAAGGCAGACAAGCGCATCATCATTGGTGACTTCAATGCTAGAATTGGCACAGATCACCAGACATGGCCAGGTGTCATTGTCAAAAATGGCTTTGGCAAATGCAACAACAACGTACTCCTCCTACTGAGGAAATGCGCTGTACACGACCTCCTAAACGCCAATACAATTTTTCGCCTGCCAAACCGGAACAACACGTCTTGGATGCACGCATGCTCCAAGCACTGGTATCTTATTGACTATGTCATCGTCAGGAGAAGAGACAGGCAGGATGTCCAAATCACGAAGGTCATGAGAAGTGCAGAATGCTGGACTGACCACAAGTTCATAGTCTCCAAGCTCAATATCCAGATTCAGTCTAGCAGACCACCGCAAGGCAAAGAAGTGCCCAAAAAGCTAAATGTCTCCAAATTGAAACAGGAGAATGTGAAACAGGCATTTGTCGAAGAACTGTGCAGCCAACTAGAAACAATTGATGCGAGCTTCGAGAATGTCGAGGAAATCTGGGCATCCTTCAGAGACTCTGTGTACTCAGCTGCATCCTAAATCCTCGGCCCCACCACACGTAAACATCAAGATTGGTTTGATGAGCACGGTGCTGCCGTACAGAGACTACTGAATGAGAAACATCAGCTACAAAAAGCCTGTTTTGAAGACATCACTTCATCATCTTAGAAGGCAGCCTTCAACAACATCAAGAGGCCTATCCAATGCAAACTCGGAGAGTTGCAAGACAAATGGCTGAGCATCAAGGCAGATGAGATTCAGTCCTACGCAGACAGGAATGACACGAAGAACTTCTGTGATACTTTGAAGACAATCTAAGGGCCACCGTCATCAGGAACATCTCTAATACTGAGTACTGACAACACCACACTGCTCACTGACAAATAAAATATACCACAAAGATGGTGGAGGCAATTGATCGACTGCCCCAAGTGAAATCAACACATCACTTGCTGATTCTCCAGAGCTGACTGAAACTGAGAAAGCAATTGACCTGCTGTCCAATGGCAAAGCACCTAGAGCGGATGCTATACCAGCAGACGTCTACAGTCTCGCACATAGCACATGACTGAACTCTTCCAGTGAATGTGGACCCAAGGAACTATACCACAGGAGTACAAGGATGCATTCATTGTCCACTTGTACAAGCGGAAAGGCGACAGAAAATCCTGCGACAACCATTGGGGCATCTCCTTGCTGTCAATAGCCGGCAAAATTCTCGCCATAATTCTGCTAAATCGCCTTGTGCATCACATCGATCACGGGCTCTTGCCTGAGAGTCAGTGTGGCTTCAGAAAAGAACGAGAAACCACAGACATGGTGTGTGCCGCTCGTCAGCTATAGGAGAAATGTCAGGAACAGAACTCTAACCTGTACACGACATTCATCCACCGGACAAAAGCCTTAGACACAGTTAGTCGTGGAGGCCTCTGGAAGATTATGGCAAAATTTGGTTGCCCAGAGAAATTCATCCTAATGGTTCGTCAGTTCGATGATGGCATGCTTGCTTGTGTGGTCTACGACGGTGAGTCATCTGAATTATTTCCAGTCACCAATGGAATCAAGCAAGGCTGTATGTTGGCCCCAACCCTCTTCAATATGATGTTCTCTGCCATGCTTACTGATGCCTTCCGTGACTATGACACTGGGATTGACATTAAATATCGGACTGATGGTAAGCTCTTCAATCTGAGGAGACTACAGTCAAAGACGAAGTTACAAGAAGTGACTGTTCGTGATCTCCTATTTGCTGACGACTGTTCCCTGAATGCCAAATCTGAATCTGACATACAGCAGAGTAATCAATGATGTCATGGCCATCTTCGAACACAAAGGACGAACAACATGCTTTCGTGGCCGCGTCTTAGGACTAGGTGGGGTCTGGCACGGATACGACTTTGTTAAAGTTCATGTGTAGGATGCCTGTCATGAGGTCGCCGGTTCTGAGAACCCTGAGTGCGTCGTGACTGTCAACATATCATTTTGAGATGGACTTTCATGACTGGGTGGGATCAGCCACGTTAAGAGCAGAAGCCCAGGCAATATACACAACTTGAGACCACAATGACTCAGTGTACTATCGGCTTCAAAGACCGTAATGTTGCCGGATGCTGCATCGGCTTGTTTGGTGAGGAGTGTAGAGACATCCACGCCCGAGTTTTTAATGTTTCTGGCGGCATCGGAGAATACGACCAGATCATTCAGGTCTGAGTTGATAGTGTAGTTGCTAAAATCGACAGGGTCGACCTTGGTCGTGTAGTTGGTGAGTTCGAGCGCGCTTGTTGTTTCTGCCGTAACGGCAGTAGCACGGGAGATACTAGGGCGTCCAAACATATCCACAGGCATTGTTGCGTTTACACTATACCAAAAAAAGAGGTATGTATCCAATTAACGTCGGTTGACAGATAATGCAAGCAAAGAAAAAAGAGATCGCAGGTCTAGATTAATTTATGTGGCTAACAAACAATGCAGAGAATTGAATGTCTAACTTTAAAAGAGGCGAAACAATTAGGATTCATAAAATGATACCTACCTAAATTTACAGAGGACATTTTTAAAGTCAGAGAGATTTTAAGTGGTGATTCGGATTTACACATGACTTAAAATGATAAAATCTGTATGGGATATTTTATGAAGAGGAGTTATCAATCTACAACAAACAAAACAAGATTGAAAAAGAACTAAAATATTTAAACGTAAAACAATATGACTTGTAAAATGGAATGGTTATGATGATTCTTTTATTAGATGAGATTCAACTAAAATAGTTTCTCATTAAAATAAATTTAAACAAATATAAAATTCCAACTCTGTCTGCAAGATATTGCCCTGAAGATGTTGTATTTGAAGTACACTACCTACTACCAGAAAGGTCACTTAATTGTAGCAGAACGTTATCTATACTCCACTATCGTCCTTTATGCTCTGTAATTAGAAACGTTTTTTGTTTGTTTTGGCCGCGTTTACTTGTGACTTCTTACTTTATCATTCACATAGTGACTGTGTCACGCCTATGGTCTGTTATCCACACTATGTACATATATGTACATTTATCACCTATTTTTCACGTATGGGCTTTTTTTGTTTTGTTTTTGGCATGTTGTATAGTTTGTATGCACGTTTTCTACAGATCTTTGTGTGACCGCGGAGTACATGTGATCTGTATTTGTATGTTGTAACCTCCATTAGATAGCGAGGTTGTTTTCAAGTATATAGAAAAATCTAAGCCGGTGATAAAACTCGAACCCCAAGTGTTTTTTTTTATGTCGTGATCTATATTAATCAATGTTTATGCTGATTTATATGAGCAGTCATAAATCAGTCGAAAATTAAAATTAGTTTTCGATTTCAAGCGTGCAAACCTTTTCATATTAGATACATACCAATCTCAAAAATATTTCTGAATATGTTTATCTCAATGTCATTGTTAAGTATTTGATTGAAGAAACAGCTTGTAAACATAACGAAATATAGCTATAGAAATTCGTGAATTTCGAAATCAACCACGGTACAAATAATGAATTTCCTCATAAGTTTAAAAAAAAGTTAATTAAAAATAACGGTAATGGTCATATTCAAAGTTTCGTGTATTCTTTCACACGTATACATGTGCCTTGGAATATTGCCACGTCTCTGATAGAAAGTTTTCGAACAGTATTGCCTTTATCCAGGCAATCAACCAATAAATAATATCAACTATTACCACTATTAATTCATTCAGTATCAATTATAAACAAAATGGAAACTATTTTATGACACAACTTGTATATTTTTTTTATACATTTCTTTATTCTCTTTAATTGTATTACGCCCTACAAACCGGCACGGCGTAATATAATTTAAAAGAGTAAAGAAAGGCAAAACCGGCACGGCGTAATACAATTTAAAAGAGTAAAGAACGTTTAAAAAAAATGATACAAGTGGGGTCATAAAATAGTTTCCATTTTGTTTACAATTGATAATGAATTAATTCATAAAGAATGAGTTTACATGTATGAAATTTCTACCTTTTCTGATGAATGTGTGTTAATATTTGCTATTATTCATTGGTTGATTGCCTGGATAAAAGCAAGACTTCGAAAACTTTCTACCAGAGACGTGGCAATATTCCAAGTCACATGTATACTTGTGAAAGAATACACGAAACTTTGCGTAACAAAAGTCTCCGGAACATATTTGAACTGAATATATTAATCAAGTTACAAGTTATGTTTGTTTATTATGTGTCCTTTTCACGAGCGATATTTGATGTTGAAAAATGCGATGAATATGGGCAAGAACAATTTACGATGAGGTTGTTTCGCTTGACGTAATATTAGACTTAGAAAAATTATAAAATAATTTTACTTAAAAAGTCACAAGTTTAGTAGCATGAAAGATGTACATTCATTATGAAAACATCATCATTTTCAAACTAAGGATTAAACTAGTTCTAAACCAAGGTTCCCCAGACTTGTAGGCAAAATGCTAATATATTTAATGATTTGGTTTGTAGCCAATAAAATAGTTATTAAAGTTCATGTTTTAGAAGTTTAAAAAATCATACATTTATTATTGTTATTAGAAACCCACCCTTCGGGCGGAAATATGGCATAGAAGTTGGGTAATGTTGGGTGATGCTTTATGTTTGAATAATGATGATGATTTGCTTATCAATGTATATCTTCCATACTAGTGATACAAGCAAATTTGATGAAGGTTATAATTGGTTTGAAATGCTGAAAACAAGTTGTTTTATATTCCAGAGAGATATTTACATATTCAATACTTGTACACTCTGAAAAATGTTTTTTTTTTTTAAATAATAATAAAAAAAATAAAAATAATAATAATAATGATAATAAGAATATAAGCAATCTGTGATTGCGGCGGTTATGTTGTACTAGATGTCCAACATATTATCTACGTCGGTAGATTTTAGAATAAGCGTTCTCGTCTGACGATTTATATTATCAAACTTAAACGATGACGAATGTTAGTGATCTTCCATAACAAATCTTCATTCGTATTAAAGAACATTAAAATGATTTTCAGCCACAGCTAATACACTGAGGAAATTGGTGCACCATCTTGATGCAAATTTTCTAGGTACTAACCATGGCAACATTTATGAAAGTCAATGAGAAAAAAAGCCGTATTACAATTCCTAATAAATACCATCAAGCCTGTCTTAAACAGGCTTCTCAACCAGGTGAAAAACGTTTGTACAGGTATCTGCTTAATACATTAATTATTTCAAGGATTTGGTTTGCTGCATGTTGAAATCTGACTCTTTAAGACAGGTATTTGCTTAGTACAGGTGACCCTTCAGGCAGGTTGGAATGTATTTACAGTTATAAGGTGTCTTTCACTGTAGCCTAGTGAAAGAATATATGAACAAACATGAATTTTAAAAAAATATCACTTAGAAATATTTGTTGCATTCTTTTCAAAGTATCCACTTCAATATCTTCACAATTAAAATGAACTTAGTTGCACTACAAGACAAATATATTACCATTTGGAAAACTCTAGAGGAAAACTGTCCTTCAAAACTCTGCATCCTTTGTAAGCAATTTTAGGCATTGTTCTTTTCACAGTTTTGAGGAATTCTGTTCTTCAAAAGATGTAATTTCTTCACTGTGAAAAGATGAGTGAATACGCAGAACAATCACATGTGATATCTTCGTAGCCACAATTCTAGCATTTTAATATAGAATCGACTATTGTTTGGCTGCCACAACAATTGATATTGGACTTAGATATTCATAGATGTAAAATGACATGGCCGATATATCAAAAAAAAAAATGTATTGATGGGCATGGAAATAGGTAACTCACTGGGGATATAAAGCCATGAAAGAACATGTGTCCCAAAGGCAATGACTTTTCATATTTGTGCATTGTTTAAACGTTCACGAATAACCGTGAAGAAATTCGAATATATCAAGTTTTATATTCTTTACACAGACCGTTTGGCACAATAAACGTTTCATACTTTCTCTGAAAGGTCTTGCAAGTATACAATATAGTACTGGTGTTAAGGTGATGCGAATTAGATCCAGAAGAAGGAAACATCTTATCACATAGAGTTGGATATCAAAGTCGTTGAACTTATTGCAGTCAGATCACGCAATATCCTACAAACTAGACCAATCACTTGTACTGAAATTGCCAGCAAAGCCGTGTTAGCCACCTGATGACCTTGGGAAGTCATTGTTGAATTCCGTATGCGCATTTGTTTAGTTTTGGCTGCTTGTAGGAACAATATTGCAGCCACTGGTATGAAATTACTGAAGAAAGTTATCCATACATAAAGAATATTTAATTTCACGTGGCACACGAATACGGTGGCAGCTGTCGACACTGTTATATTGTTGAAAGATAGGCGAAAGTCGGAATCTGTAGGGAGGATCTCTTTAGGGATATGACTCACTGAAGTTCCATTTATTGTAGACGTTGGGTTTATAAAGGGCGTATCAGATCTAAAATCGTCTGATCCATGGATGGCTCCATAAATGAAAGATGATAGTCCTGCCATGAAACTAAAAATCCAGATAACAATGATAACTATAACGATTCGTTTTTTGGTTACATTGGTTCGAGACCTAATTGGTTCCTTAATAGAGTAATATCGAACACCAATCAAGGCAACTGCGTGCAAAGCAGCCGAAATATTTGAAATTGTCTCCAGACACAAAAGAATCTCACATTCGTAGTTCTGTTGTACAAATAAATATGTATTAGTAAGGCTATTTACGTCATCCCATGCCTCTTGTATCACCTGAATTATTAACGCTAATGACAAGCTTGCTATCAATAAAAATGTTGGCAACCGTAATGCCTTGTCCATCAGTACTCTTAAAAGAACGAGCCCGTTAAATGCAATGCTGACTCCAACAATCTCCAGGGAAAGTATCCTATGTATATCTTCAAATAAATCATTTTTCCCCGACTTGATATTTGCCTTCAGAAAAACCTCCTCTAACGTATAGTTTTTCATTTCAATCCAAGTCGGTTTTTGTGGAATTTGTCTCCAATAGTCACCAGAGCTAGAAGGAGAAGAAAAAAGTGAAAGTTTTCATTTCTAGTATTAATTAATTTCATTTGATTCAATGCATTTCTTCTGATACTTTATAGTTCTCTTGTGACCTCGGTCTATTTAATTCTTGTTGATGAACAATCTGCAACTTTAGAAATTTGTACTTTTCAGGTAAAAAAAATATACACTTTAAAGACATACCATATATTTAATCTAAATTTCCATTATCATATTTAAACAAATATTTAATTTAATATAAATGTTATCTTTTGGTATAACTTACTATTCTGTTACGGAATTATATATATTTCTTTTTAATAATTGTATAGTTTATTAGATTATGATCTCTGTTCTTAGTCTAACAGCTGTCGTCTTGCCGTGAGTACACATACGGTATTTTTGGATCAATATTTCACCTAGTTGCTTGTAGCTTTAGTCATGTGACGTATTTTCCGCGCTCGAGAGAATGAACTTTTGACCTAGTTCTCGTACTTTTAGGAGTAAACATTTTATTGATTAGGAATTATAGTTTAAGGTCACATCCAAAGAATGAATCGTGTTTACTAGAAGGAAATTATTTCGAAATACCCAGTTGTTTATCGAAGACGTAGTATGGGTTTTTATTTCGATTCTGCGCATTAAGGCTATATATATATAGGGATTAATAGCCGCATTCTAGGATTCTTCAATGTTACATAGAGATTGAGAAGTTATAACGAATTTGATTCATTTTGAGTGTGGGATATTATTCTTTGGATATTTATTTAATAATACAGTACATTTAGGATTCAGTACTGTGTCTTCAACCTGAATTATTATACAGCTACGTGGAATTATCGGAAACATTTCTAGAACTTGTGAGATTCCAGATTCACAAGGATTACTTGGATATAACTAATTCTTATTAACACATTAGTACAGTTCAGGTTATTTCATTCGGAATACTACATTCGGAATAGTTGGATTAACTTCCGGAACAGTGAACTTTAAAACAATTTAGGACTTTTAAGGATATTCTATACTGTAAGTTATTTTTAATTCTTTCACTTTAATTGTTTATTGAAATATTTTAATATTTTAGGAAATTAAAGATTTGTATTTTAAATCTTGAAAGCGTGTTTGATTCTTTTCTTTTGCTACATAACCTCTAGTCGTAACAATTCTACTGCACTGAAATCAAATCCACTCCAAAGTTATTATATTCTATGTATTCTATTTTCATACACTGCACAATAGTGTACTCTTATAGACTGTCACAATTTTCTTTGAGCATTTATTGCATTGAAATTTGAAGACTTTATGAGGCTATCACATTATCATATTAAAACCGTTTCTTAAAATTCTATATTTTGTGCTGGAAATGTTTTCTTCATGGTACTCGCTGCTGGCCAGACTAGAAGCAAATGATAATTCAACAAAAATACAATCAAGGATGTCAGCAGATTTCTTTGGCTTACCAGTGATATGTCTTGGGTTGTTTCAGTTCTAGTTGAGTTTGGTTCACTTCTGGAGTTAACTGATATAGACTTATTCAAAACGTTAGCGTCGTTGTTTGTCACAGGTTGGCAGGAACTACAATCTGCATTCTGTTAGCAAAAAGAAAACAAACTAATGTTGCGTTGAAGCAATATCCGGTGTAACCAACACCAAGGAATACTTAAGTACTTCTTATTTAAATTTGCTGTAGCAGAAGCTGTTTAAATGAATTAGGCTAAAGAACTTTCTTTGTTATTAAGGATTTACTTCTGCACTCTGTATTATCCACCTACCATTTTACTTCTGTGTCAAAGAGATAAATACCTCAGATGATAAAGGTTAATCATTACAGGATGCACCATATGTTACAGGCATAATATCACCCTGTCTAAAGACAATTGACAGATTGTAACATAGCAGGTAACATTTGTCAGAGTTTCTAGTCCATGAAGATACAAGTGGGTTCGACTGATTCTACCGTTTTCACACGTTACAATTTTCTTTTGTTTGATAAATTTCTCTTTCATAAGCTCTTTCCAAATATTTCGGAATGTGGATAATTTCATACTTTGAAATATTTTGTTACATCACGTGTTCAAATATAGAATGTCTTAAATCCGACTTTGCTTTATAAACAAGGCTGGCAAGTGAAAATATTCTTGTAAACAGAACGCTGATTCGTGTGCATTCCAGTCAATCGGCAAATCAGAAACGACTTTGATGTTGGAACATTTCCATGACAATACAACTGGAATACTGTTATGTATGATGTTTATATAATATTATAAATATTTTAGGAAATTATAAATGTTTCTTCACTTTAATATTTGCTTAAATCTTAATGTTATCAGGAAAAACATGTTTAACTAGTGTCCTTGAATTAGGTTGTTTTGATCAATATGTTTTCTCAATTTGAAGGTCAAGGTTGATTTTTGTTTACAAGTAAAATTCCATTAAGATGACACATGTTCTAGAACATTCTGTCATGTGACCAATCTTTATATATGCCATGTTTGGTGGACATTTATTCAGTTTTGACATTACCATCAGTCTTGTAAAGAGCTATTACAGTTGTGAAAATTCATTCCAAATTCTAAGAGAGGAATTATTTTAAATATTCATTGGATTATAACAGTGCTCATAAACTTTTGGATTTTGGATTTTTAATTGATGATTTTGGAATTTATGTGAACTTATTCAGAGATTTTGGAATACTTCATTTTGACATCAGCACATCAAGATTACTAGCACATAAGGACTTTGGAGACCATTGGCACATAATAACATTCAAGGACACAGCCGTGAATTCGAAACATTCTATATTTAGGACTTGTGATTAGAACAATCATTCTTATTGGATTATTAGGATTTCAAAACACATTACTGTAAGTGACTTTTTGATTTTTCATTTTAATTATCTAGTAATAAATTGCTTGTTGATTTTTTACATGATTTGTTGGTTTCACTTTCTTTCTGTTACATTTTTCTTAGACCATAGAGTCGTAACAAATACACACAGCACATTCTGTTACAAATCACAAACATTTATCTATTAACATGAAATATCACGTGTAATTATGAACTTACTTAATTATATTGTAACACACACAGGAGTTCCTCTACCAAGCGAATCAAACACCTGCATGAGGTTGGGCTGGAAGTCCCTTGTTTTCCCCTATTTCCAAGGACTTCCCGACAACATTCGTTGTCAACTGGAAGTTCTCGTAACGCGCCAAGACTAGAAACAATTTTTCTTTAATCAATAAATAAATGACCACAATGTTACAGCTATAACTTCACAATTGCAAGGCTTTTCCTTGTTAGCATGCCGTGGCATGAAGCACATAACACAATTCAAACACCCAATGCAGGGAACTATTTTCCGATTCCATCCCTGGGTCAATAAAAACAACAGTCTGAACCACGTTTTGCACGTGTACTTCCGCCAACTGCTACAATGAAAAGCATCTCCAGACAAAGGGATGACCTCTTCCCAATTATTCCATGGCACAAAACAGTAGTTCTTGTCACGAAATCTCCCACCGAAAGGCACAATCAATCAACATCTCTGAATTAAGATAGGAACCACTTGGCTCCATGCCCACTTATGCTAGTCTGTCCCGATCTCAAACTACGAAACCAATCCATGCCATTGCAAAGTCTCTTAACAACTGTAAGTACGACGTCTGTTCCTAGAAATTGGATAATTACTCGGGCTTGGAAATATTTTCCTAACACTGACTTCCCATAATCAAACAACTAATCACTAAAATCTAACGAACCTATAAATGGAGACGTAAATACAAATGGAACACACCCAAATTTATTACAATATCAATGTAATTTCACAGTGTATTCAGGTAATTTTATTTGAAAATCTTGTTTTGAGGTGCAAAAAACGCGACAGGGTAACCTGCATTTCGATGTACAAGGGCTCATCTCAAAATGGATGCGCACCACAAACATCGTCGTGCGACAAAACAGTCATCGGATAGAAGGAAACGGAAGCTAGCGTCTTAGCAGTGTTATGGGATCTGGATAGCGCAGCTGTAATGTCCTCGTTTTGTCTCAGTAAAAATACCGGGTGGCAATTACATGGTCCTTATTTTCTCCAGATTTTTCGGTTTCGTCCATCACAAAGTTTACATTATGCCAACATCTGATCCGTTTTTAATGTCTTGTCAAGTGAATCATATAAGTAAATGGCTTGGCAGGGTATTATGATATACATAAAAGTGACAAAATGTAGATTCGACCGTTTCATTCAATTCTGTGTAAGTGTTACTAAATAATGTGAAACAGAGTGTTAAACATGGTTGCCTACACGTATATAAGGGTCTACAAATAAACAGCCATCAGTTTCTTTCATTGTACAACGCTCTGTATATAGAAACGTATAGGTTATGTAGAAGTGGGATTATGAATGCAGAGTATCAAGTAAGTTGTCGGCTGAAAAATTATTTCTCTAAGTGTCAAGATTAAAAATATAATGTGATTCAACATTTCATTTATTTTATGCTCTTTTTTGGATATCTGGAGTTCTATTTCTCGTGAATAAAACAGTTGTCTAATAGAGTATGCATGAGAAAATATACGTACAGAACGCATTCGTTATTTTCTCCCAATTTGGGGGAATAAAAGCAGAGGTTTCGATGATGGATCTTTATTACAGGTGATATTATATAGCTTTGGAAATATGAAATACTAAAGTTAGGAGAAAAATGTAAAACCCTCAAAATAAACCTTTAAGCAGAACACACGTACGTCATATGAAAATATGTTTTCACATTTGCTCCACATCTTTAACCGGCTTCTTTTTTCGTATGACCTCCTCGCTTTAGTGGATGTGATAAATCAGTAGTATACATATAGAGCAATCTGGCCCAGTAATAGTTGCGAAAGTTTAAATCTATCATCCCTGTAGACAAATATTTCTGGACGACTGATATTTTTGTTTCAAACACCTCTATGTTCCTGGATTGTAGTATACATTGGTGCTGTCATACACAATGATATGCAGTACCAGACAACCAGATTACACCAGATTAAAAAAGACAGTCATTTGTTTTTAAATCTCAAACTTCATATTCCTATACGAGAACATTTCTGAACTACTCATATTTTTTTAAAAACAAAAATATCCCTTAGTCCTTGGATCGTAGTATGCACTGTGCTTCTCTTACACATTGATATGCAGAACCACTCATATATGTTTTATAAACAAAAATACCCTCGAGTCCCTGTATTGTGGTATATTTTGGTGCTATCTTGCACATTGATATGCAGAATCACTAATATTTTTTAAAATATCCCTCGCGCAGAGATAAGATGCTACTTTGAAACAACTCTGCCTTCGGTGGAAACAACTTTAAGAATCAGTATGAAAATCAACATTTAAAATCTAGTAGACCAGATTACCATTGAATACCGTGTCGTCTTCTAACATCTTGCAGGTATATAAAATACCTATAGGTTCTGGCCAATCGCCCAGGCAGCTGGTGTAATGCTACCCATATATGACAAGTCAATTGTTTATGTATGCAGCAAGGAATTATTCACTAAATATTTTTGAATCTAGTCTGAACAATTTGCAATACTGTTGAATTGTTTTAGATTTAGCCTACAATGTTGCATATACAGTGCACACAATTTATTTGGTGAAATGGATATTTTACTATGGACCTTGATCTGAACCATTAGAAAGATTTTTAAAAGTGCTGAAGATTTGTAGTTGCAGGTAATATACATTTGATTTATATGTGAATGTTTGTCTACTATTTCAAGATATCATGCACACAGAAAATATAAAAGATCTTGCGGCAACTGATTTGAAATCTTGCCAAAATAGATACTAAGATACATGTGTACAAAGCTCTAATATTAAGTATATTGTAGTAATAGCCTGCCGACCTTTGGATACTTTTCTATATTTTCACAATTCTAAACAGCGATCTAGACAATTGAAAAAGTAACAACCTACAAAATTGTAATTAATAGGATCTGCTTGTTTAAAATATTTTTTAGCAAAATTTGCTTGCATGCCTATAAAGATATATATGAAAGTATTGATCTGAATAGCAAGGCTAGTGTAAGTTGATCTGAATAGCAAGGCTAGTGTAAGTTGATTCGAATTGCAAGGTTAGTTTAAGTTTTCTCTATTTTTAAAGACACCCCTGAAAGACATATTATCGAGACGATCACAATCAAATATTGAGGATTGTTCGGTTATGGCCCATACAAAATACAAGCATCAGCTGTATCGCGTAATTCGGAACAAGTAGAGATGCTATTAGCTAAAAGGTTTTATAGTGACAAGGTATGGAATGATACAGAGTCTCGAGGTAACTTAACAAGTGAGACGCTTGTGCCGAGCTCAGATGAGTTTTCTACTGGCATTATTTACTCCTGGGTCACTAACATTCTAACCAGCAAATTTATCTCACCGATGACCTTATCTACCCCAATTTATGTATTATCCGAAACTTCTCATTTGAAGCAGGCCCAGGAAATGCTGATTGATTCGATGACAACATAACATCAGCCACGACGTTACGAAACAATGACCAGTTTTTTTTTTTTCTATAGACCGGGTATGGTCTTATATCCGTTTACCACATGGCACACATTTGACCTATGAAAGGCAAGAAACTGATTAAAGGTGAGGTAATCATATTACCAGACTTATGAGATTCTTAAAGTACATATTGTCTATAAAATGGTATAACCCATGGCTATATCATTCCTGGAACTACTTATGTTCTATATAAGATTTACGTGTAAAATATTAAACATATTTTCACATTTGTTTTCATCATATCGATGTGTCCGTGCTCATCTCATGCTCTCCTCTCCTTACTATTTGTTGACCGATAGATCGATACCCTTATACCGCTTTTATGAAGTATCAGTATGGTGCAGAGAGCTATTTATATCCCTTTGATATGCACAATATACTTGACAAATTGAAAGTAGACATAAAGGGATAGCATTATACCATATGCACCCCACCCCCTATCCCCACCAACAAGTTCATTCGATTCAATTATATTCTTTATGGTACGAAACACCCATATAAATAGGCAGTGTACAGCACCAAAATTAAAGAAAAATCACAAGGCAATTGTGGGTTTCGTAACAGTTTGCCCAATAATGTGTGAATTACATCATGATATGCATATAGTAACACATATATGTTGATAAATCACTATTACTTCATGAAGAATTAAATATCAAGTTACGGCTATAGAAGGAACAGCTTAATATTTCGCAATTATATTTACATAATACAGGGATGAATCTAACGTTTGTATCAAGAACTATTCATGTTTTAGCTGATCGTTTGTATATATATATATATATATATATATATATATATATATATATATATGTATATATTGGAGAGGTAGTGAAAAAGTGCTCTTTGAATTTTAGTGATAATTAATCCTTGTTTTAAGTAACATGTTAGATTTCTGTACTGTACCCAATAATTGTTCTTATTATATGATGCACATAAGAGTTTTTGGTATCTTTCAAACAGATCCTAGTTCTTGATGAATTAATTCTTTTTGGAAATTGGGATAAATCTTGGTGATCAGGTACTAGTAGATAATCTGTAAAGCCGTTATAGAATTCTCTCGGAATTTCTAAATCAACTTTAGTAAAAGAACCAATTTGTCATCATCCTTCCATTTTAAAAGGTTCTCCTACATGGGTTTTGGGTCCTCTTTATTTGCCCAACGAAAATCGCCAGTTGAAAGACATTGAATCATTACCGATCGATATTGATTATTGGCATGGAAATATGAAATATAGGATTTTGGTTTGGATTTACCATAAGGCTTGTTATTATTAACGATTCCATCGGAAGAAAGGGAATATTCATTGTTTGCTAAATCATATCTATTTGGAATAAACAAAATGTCACATCTGTTAGCACTTTCTATAGCCAGATACATATCTATATCTGGTAAAACATTCAATTTTATGTACTTTAGCTTTAAAGCAGCATCCCATGCTTGGACATAATTTAAAGATCTTAAAGCTAATTTTAAGATCTTATATATATATATATATATATATATATATATATATATATATATATATATATATATATATATATACAATTTAAATAAATCTTTATGCTTGGAAATATTATATACTGATGGTCTATCTTCATGATTTACTGCTGGATTTAATAATGAGAGCATCTAAAAAGAAATTATCATCCTTATTTTAAAAATTTATAATACATTTATTACAGAGTATTTAGTCTGATCCTATGCAATGGTTTTTGTCCTCCTATTAATCCAACATATCTACCAGTTTTTAATAATGTTCTATCAATTCTTTTAATTCTGATTGTAGATCCTTCAAGCACTAGAAATTCACTTATTCTAAATGTTTTCTCTTCCTTAATATGTCGGCATTTTTCTCTGAATCCGAATATTTAAGTATTTTTTATTATTTTCGTTCTATTTGGGTACAGAAATGTGTCCTTCTAACCCATAATTGTCACCGTCAATTCCTTTCTGATCTCTGACTTCTAACCCATACTTGTCACTGTCAATTTCTATTTGAACTCTGATTTCGAATATTTATCACTGTCAACTCCTATTTCAACCCTAACTTCGAACTCATATTTTTCACTGTTAATACCTATTTGAACTCTGGCCCTTTCTTCATTTTTAATTGTTTCTTTCATAACATACATTTTATTCTACTTCAAAAAATGAAAACAGGCGTAATAATCAGTAAAGTCTTGCCTCCTATCAACCCGAATGAATTTATAATCATATTTACATACTCCCCAAGCAGCAGCAAATTGGGTTTCTGTTTATTCGTGTATATAGAAATCTAACAGATCTTGAACCCTAAGTTTTCTATAAAGTTTAGTAGTTTTATGTATAACTGGTTTAATATATTTTTTTATATATTCATAGCTGTTAACTCTGCTAAGTCTACTACTGGGTCTAGTTTAGGTGGATAATATGTTATTGTTGGTATCGTTTTAGCTATTGATTTAAAACTCCTCTCTTTTGATTCAACTAATGAGTTTTTCAGCTAAAGTCTATACGTGCTGGTTCTACATGTAATTCACTCAACATATGTTTGTATTTAGAAAATCCGGGTCTTCTTTTTGGTGTTAATTTTTCTCCTACATTTTCTGTTAGACCCTCTAATGGAGTAAGATTAAGTCTTTTTTTAATTATCATTATCGCCGTTTTGTTTTTTAATCAATTCTTCAACTGCCATTTATGTAGATAAAAAAATCTTTCAATTAAATTATATCAATTTTATGGTGTCAAATATCTAATAGTTTTTGGTAATAAACATATCTCTTAAATTTCTTAAAATACGATGTAGCTATTGTAAATATTAAGTTTAATCGGGTTCATGTCCACATTTTTATTTAATAACTCATTAGGCTGCATAAATTATTTACACTATTAAACGGTTTTCATGGTCTCTCTCTCTCTCTGTATATATATATATATATATATATATATATATATATATATATATATATATATATAAGTTTATAAAATTAAGAAATAAATTGTAAAAAAATTGATATAGATGACAAAAAAATGAAGTGCATAAAATAAAATTAGGAAAAGATATTGATGGTACAAACAACGGAAGTTTTCTGAATTTTTCTGGATTTTTATGGTGGAAAAAGTAAGGTAAAAAAAGTAATAAAAGTAACAAATTTAGTAAAGAACCTTGAAAAATGGTCTCTGAAAGATTTTTTAAAACACAAACATGACCTAAAAAATCGAAAAATATCTACCCCCCCCCCCCCGAAAAAATTAAATTTGGTCCAGAACAAACAAAATACCATACTACTGCATGAACCTATGAATATCCCGTTAACTCTACGGGGAAACGGGAAAATATAAAGAACAATCTATCTAAATAGAATGACTATGAAGTAAATCTATTTGGCTATTTGTATGCTTGAACCTATCTAAGAATTCGAAGAAAGGTTAGAAACGTTTGAATATCGAAAGTAAGTAATTGTCAAAGTTTGAGTAAGGCGATCTTTACTCAACCGGACTTTTAGATTGTCAAGAGCATATAATTATCATTTGAAAGCAATAATGGTCAAATAGTAAGAAATCCACATGTACATTTATAAACTAATAAGCATAAAACACATTTAGTCAAGGCATTTACTTACTGTAAGCTTTTTCTTTATGTGCATCTTGGTGCTGACTTTCTAACCCGCAGTACAATTGTTTGCTTTTATGGACACCTTTTAAAATGTTACTATGAATTTTGCTATGTCTTTAATGGATTCTTAATAAGTAAAAAATATACAGTCAGACTACTTAATTTTGATGTTCAATTAGACAAACGCTAGCATATTTTAATGCAGGAAAGTCTGCTATTTTATTTCTTTTGCCGAGAAAAATCACTAAATGTCGTTTTCATAAAGGTGTGTTTGATACATTGAAAATGTTTGATTGCCACAAAGGTATAATGTTTTCTCTCCGTCTTATCTCAGGATGCGTTTTTAGGATTCGGTTTTGAATACTCAGGTAAAGATATTTTAGGAATTTGCACTGAATGTTGTATCAGAAATGGATCACTATCTTCCAAAATGTACCAGCTGACTATCTTGTACCATAAATACCTGTTCTTCGGCCTCCTTTCCAGATCTGATGAAAAAACTCTTTGCACCTATAAAACAGTGAAACACGTCGTTCTCTCACATTTTTAGGGTTTTTGGTTGATTTCTTGTGTGACAATATACATTCCACTCTTAGCAATGGCTTTGTAGCATCTGACAGTCATTTGCATCAAATTTCACATAGCATTTACGTTTGGTTAGTTGTTTCTGATACCCTTTTTTTGTCTCTCTCCTCACAATCTCTTTTCGACTCCTAATTTTCGTTACCTCGTTACCATTTCATATGAGTCTACAATTTCTTCGATAGTGTATATCAATTATGCGGATTATTTATATGCAAGTTGAATCAGCATAATAACATTGTCTTCATCGTAATCTTTACTTATCGATGGTTGCAGCAGAAAAAAATATTTACAAGATTTACATTTGCTAATCTGATGATTCAACAGCGACAGAAGCTACAAAAGTTGCATATTTATATATACAACTCAGTAACATATTTGCATTGTTGTGAACAAGATCAGAACAGTTCTATATCACGAGGATCTATTACTCTGTCAAAATTTAAGCATACCACGAGAGAAGTAAGGATTCTAAAAGTTTCTGAATTGTTAGCTGTTTCCTAATTAAGTCCATATATTTCTATACACGTGAGAGATGTAGCTATTTTGTCGATACTATCTATTTATCTATCTGTCTGTTTAATATGACGCTAACTCGTATACGTGGTCAGTTGTTTCTCTCTATTATCAAACATTGGTTAGCTACAACCCGGATTTCATATACACAGAAAATTATACTATTTGCCCCTCTGAGTGCAGAATACAAAATGGCACTGTGTGGTGAAATTTTTCTTGGCTAATGATAAAGCAATTAGAGATCAGTCACGCATAAATGATTATAAGTGTTAGACTTTATAATAGATTAATATATAGTTTGAGTGTCAAAATGTATTTAAATATAAAATCACTCGACGGTAGCAAATTTTAAAAACAATGAAGTAATTCACTTCTAGCACGGAAAATTTGCTATATCTTAACCTGTTTAGACTGCCTTAGATGAGATCGTAAAGAAGCAAGCAATGAATATAATATGAATTAAAACATGACTCTTGTCGCTCACTAGATTGAGAAAATGTTCTATGGAATCTCAGGATTTGAGCACTGTTTGATCATGAGCAACATTTCTGAAACAATGAACCAAACGGCGATAGTACACAAAAGGCGTTTGACACTGTGAATCACGACGGACTTTTTCTAAAACTCAGAAATCTGGGCATTCAAGGAAAGATTTTACATGTATTAAAGGAATCATACACAAATATTCAAAGCATTGTCCTGATGAACGAGTCAAAATCCGAACCTTTTCCAATAGAACGGGGTATTCGACAGGGAGGTGTTTTATCAACTTTTTTATATCTTGTTTATATTAATAACCTTTTACAAGAATTACATCAGTCAAAATTAGGGCTACTTGTTGGGTCAACTCCGTCTGGAAATCCAGCATTAGCCGATGATATAACTCTGCTCGCAAACACACCAATCCATTTGCAAAAAATGCTTGATATATGTAACAGATACTCACTAACATGGAACTTCACCTTCAACGTTAGTAAAAGCTGTGTATTAGTTTTTAATCAGAATAAGCAAACAACATGTGAGAAGTTTAACTGGAAAATAGGCAATCATACTATACCTATTTTAAGTGAAACCGAGCATGTTGGAATTCCTGTGTGTTCCAATATGAAATGCTTGACTAAAGTAGACAGATCTTGTACTAAAGGCAGAAAATCATTTTATTCTCTTGTAGGGGTTGACACAAATGAAGCTAGACCCAATCCTCTTACCTACGTCAGCTTGTACCAAAAAATTGTGATACCATCAGCCCTTTATGGTTGTGAAGTTTGGTCGAATATCAGACTCAAAGACTTGAGAAAGCTCGATGTATTTCAGCATCATTGTACCAAAATTCTGCAAGGCTTTCCTCAAAACACGCGGTCAGGAATGAGCGAAAGTTTACTGGGGATAAAGAGAATTATATCAGAAATTGATAAAAGGAAACTGAACTTTCTTGGTAAATTATGCCATCTTCCAGAAAATGTAACAACTAAAAGAATATTTTTATTCAGACTATATCTATATCTTTCTAGAAAAGATGTTACAGAACAAAAAGGCTTTATTCCAGATATATGTAGCATTTTGCAGAAATATAATATTTATGAATTTATTGAAATTTTTGTCAGAGACAAAATATTTCCAGGAAGAATACAGTGGAAACAAATTATAAAACATGCTACTCACAAATATGAAAACGAGCGCTTTACAAACTTGTGCCATACTGACATTTCCTACAAAAGATTCAAAAATGTTCATACTTCTATAAAACCCTCAATTCTATGGCAAACTCCAAAAACAACAAGAGAGTTACAGTTAATTACATCCCTTGCAAATGTTCTGATAACTGTTCCAAATAATACTATGCAAGTTTGTAAACACTGCACTTACTCTTACACAGATGTGATAATCCATGCATTTATTTCCTGTCAGAGCACTGTGCGACAACGAGACATATTTTGGACACATATTATAAATAACTTTGACATTCGTCTTGGCGTGTACCTTCATAATATATCAGATGAAGAATTTATTCAACATCTCCTTGGTAGAGAATTTCCCAACGGTATCGGCCTAGACGAGCCTGAAATACTGAGAAATTTTATAATGTCTGCCTCAGTATTCTCTGCAACTGTAATTCATGGATTCTTTTCATGGTAATAAGATCGATTTTCAGATTATCAAGATTTGGAATTATGTGATCGTTGAAATCTTGATAATCATGTCTTCATGCATGCTTTTATATATATATATATATATATATATATATATATATATATATATATATATATATATTACATATACAATATTATTTTCTGTAAAATAATGATGATGTGTACGATAATTAAGCATTGAAGGATTGCGCAAGAGTGCACCATACTTTTGATAAGTATAGTGTCCTCATATAAGAATCCTCATAGGGAAAATCCACAGATTTCTCTCATGTATACCTCTGTTAATTATATATAACTAATTCAATTAATTTCAATATTGTTTCATTGTTTTCTTTTTCATTTGTATGCATCCTTATCTCTGAAAAGAGGAAATAAAGATTGATGATGAAGACTGCAAAAAAGCACAAAAAACAAAACATTTATAAATAAATAAGTTCCTTTATACAGGTAAAGTACAAATACTATTAATGCGTTGTTTCTTTTATACAGGTAAAGTAGAAAATACTAATAATGCTTTATTTCTTTTATAGAGGTAGACTATACATACTATTAATGCTTTGTTTCTTTTATACAGGTAAAGTAGAAAATACTAATAATGCTTTATTTCTTTTATACAGGTAAAGTAGAAAATACTAATAGTGCTTTGTTTTTTTTATACAGGTAAAATGCAAAGACTATTAATGATATGTTTCTTTTATACAGGTAAAGTAGAAAATACTAATAATGCTTTATTTCTTTTATACAGGTAAAGTAGAAAATACTAATAATGCTTTGTTTCTTTTATACAGGTAAAGTAGAAAATACTAATAATGCTTTGTTTCTTTTATACAGGTAAAGTAGAAAATACTAATAATGCATTGTTTCTTTTATACAGGTAAAATACAAAGACTATTAATGCTATGTTTCTTTTATACAGGTAAAGTAGAAAATACTAATAATGCTTTATTTCGTTTATATAGGTAAAGTAGAAAATACTAATAATGCATTGTTTCTTTTATACAGTTAAGGTACTAATACTAATAATGCTTTATTTCTTATATACAGATAAAATACAAAATGATAATAATGCTTTGTTTCTTTTATACAGGTAAAGTACGGAATACTAATAATGCTTTATTTCTTTTATACAGGTAAAGTAGAATTTACTATTAATGCTTTGTTTCTTTTACCTGTTGTATTAGCTAGTGTGAGTAAGTTTGTGATCTATTACATTGAATTGCATTTCACAAACCCGGTCAACAAGGACAGAACGTGTCATTTGACATGGTTAACTTGTCTCGTGATTCGTCCTTCACAGCAGATGATATACTGAATTTGTTGATGATCATAGGCATTATGAATGAAATAAAATTGGTGGATAACAACTGCTCATCCTCTACATCATGTTCGTCATTCAGTAAAGCTACGTAGCTGAAAATGTTTTAGTGAAGATTGTTACGGAATTATGTATATGGAATCTGTAATGTGCTTAAACTTTTGGCCTATGACTCTACTTTAAAATTGTGTCAAATAGTGAGTCATATTTAAGTTGGGTTTAGTTGTACTATTGATAAAATAACAACATGTTTACTGATCTTTTGTTCAAGGTCAGAGCTGTTTACTGTACCTGCAGTAATTTTCCATGAAATAGACGCATTTAGTATTGCATTCTGGGTCGTAATATGACACGTTTCCTGTTGTGAAATGTGCCATTTGCAAATTGTATAAAAGACCTGAATATACGAGTTATATTCATTCCATTTTAGATCTTGAGTTGAAAAGTATTGTTTTTTTATGATCAGCTTTGGAATCATCAGATTGCTTGAAATAATAGCCGTGCGGGAATCCTGTAATGCTGTAATGCCATGCTGTATAAATACTTCGAAAGGAATTATTTATTGGAAAATTTATCAGAGCTACCTGGAGTTATATTTAGGACTTTCTCGGACGCCGTAAACATTCTTAAAGATGATCTGGATTACATTATCGTTGGTACATAGGAACATTACAGACTCATTCATTCAGAACCATCATTCTTTCGGAACATTCGTTCATTACGAAGACTCATTCATTTAGAACATTCTTTCATTACGAAGAATCATTTATTCGGAACATTCGTTCATTACGAAGATTCATTTGGAACATTTATTAACTTGGAACATTAATTCATTTTGAACATTTTATAGTTTCTATATATACAGGACTTGTGATTAGGACACTAATAATTGTTGGATTATTTGGATTTTAATACACGATACTGTAAGTGTATTTTGATTTATTTTCACATTAATTATTTAGAATAAATTGTTTGTTGATTTTTTACAAACATTGTTGGTTTCACTTTCTTTTTGTTACGTTTGTTCATACCATAGGGTAGTAACAAGATGCACCGAGCTCACCCACCCGCAAGAAATACCAGCGTAAGCACGTGCTCTCTGTTTCCCTCTCTCTCTCTCTCTCTCTCTCTCTCTCTCTCCGGTCGAGTTCAACAAATCTGAGAGGCCTAATACGGTAAGAACCAGAAGTGCCGCGTAGACATCATAAATGCAACACCCTGTAGAAAATGCCAAACTCTGGTGTCGGAAAAATTTAGAAACTTAAGGGATGATTTCTCCTAAACTTGTCATTTACATGGCTCATATTTTGCAGTTGTAATACATAAGTTGAAGTATATCTATTTAATACCCCGCATTTTCCCGTAAATTTTCTTGCTACCCTGTTTTTCTCCGACATATTCCAGCGCTTACCTTATTTGTTCATTAGAATCAAGATTACATCTTCAGGATTTTCAAGAGGTCCACCTTCTTTCTATTTTCTCCTCAGTTCAAAGCTTGTTAAAAGAGGATATCAAAATTTTTCGATTTCCATTACGAATCGCTCTTTATACCCAAATGTTTCGGTTCTTCGTGATATCACATTACTAAATACCAATACAATAATTTTCTACATTAATTTGGCAATGCTGATTTTCATCTTACATGAAGGATGCTTCCAGATGACTTATCTCGAATGTGAGTCCTGTAATTCGTTTTCGTTTGATAAACGTTTGATCTTTGGAGCAGAAAATTAAACAATCACCAATCACCTTTTTGCTAAATCATCTGTTAAAAAATCTTCACATCATTAGTTAGTGAGCTTTAGAACGACTTTGGAAAAAATAAAGTAAGAAGAATCTAAAGAAAACAAAAACACCCATGGCTGCTCTCTGATAGCTTTAGTCAATACCACTGTTATCTGCTCCCTAAAATTTACTAACTAGATAATCCTAGTACACCAATGGTGCATATTTATTCATGACGTGGAGAGCAATTGGGTAGAAACACTAAAGCAACTTTAACAAGTCTTTGAATTTGCGAACAATCTCAATTCTACCTTCAAGATTTACGTTGGACTCGTCACACAAGTTCAATATATTCCTGGATACCCGAGCCATATTAAAAGACAAAAAAAATATTTAAAAAAATAAAATAGAAAGTGACTTGAATTTCAAAGGAACCGACTCCCAACGATTTATCTCACCTACCAACTGTCACCATAAACAAATAAACTAAAACATTTGTATGCACAAAAATAAAAGAGTTGGGGAACTCAAAGGGCACTTGAAAGAAGTGAATACAGACACATAACCATATAGATTCGACTAGAGAAAAAGTTAAGGTCATTGATAGAAGCAGTCTCCTCAGATACAAAGCTAAGAATGAAAACAGACGGATCCAATTCGTAACAACATACCACCCAGACCCAGATGTCCTAATCATAGGGCAAATTGTCTGGAGGTACTGTTATATTATTGACGCCTCTACACGCATAAACAGGTGTCTTAAAAAACCGCTTATGGCCGCTTACTGACGACCAAAACAACTTAAAAGAATGTATAGTACGAAAGCAGGAACATAGAAATGTAAAGACATCCGTTGTCCCTTAGTCCTTGTATCATAGTATCCAATGTGTTTCTCTTACATATTGATATGCAGAGCCACACTTATTTGTCCCTGGAATGTAATATATACTCGTGCTATCGTACACATTGATATGCAGAATCACTGATATATTTATTTTAAAAATCCTCAGGTCCATGGATCATAGTACAATATGGTGTTGTCTTACACATCAATATGCACAGGAACTCTTATTTTTTTATAAAGCAAAAGCACTCTTGGGTTCCTTGACTGTAGTATGCAGTGATGCTGTCTTACACATTGATATGCAGAAAGACTCATATTTGTGTGTATTACCCTCTAGTGTAGACATAAGATGTTACTTTGGAACATATCTGCCTTCGGAGAAGACAACTTTAAGAATCTAATAGACCAAAGTACAATTGAATACAGTGTCGTTTCCAGGTATATAAAATGCCTATAGGTTTTTGCCGATCGCCATGACAGCTGGCGATGACTTTTATGAATGCTACATATACATGAAGGGTTAATTGCTTATGTCTGCAGCAAGGAATTATTCACTAAATATGTTTGAATCTGGTCTGAACAATTTGCAATATTGTAGAATTGTTTTAGATTTGACCTATACTGTTGCATAGACAGTGCACACGATTTATTTGGTGAAATAAATATTTTACTATAGACCCTGATCTGAACCATTAGAAAGATTTGTAAAAGTGCTGTAGATTTGTAGTTGCAGGCAATATAAATTTGAATTATATGTGAAAGTTTGTCTACTATTTTAAAATATCCTGCACACAGTAAAACAAAAAATACCTTGCGGCAACTAATTTTAAATCTTTTGAAAATAAATACTGCTATTGTGGTTTGGTTTTACGAGAATTACATAGTATTGCTAAGGTGCATGTGTACAGGAGCTCTAATAGTAAGTATGTTTTAGTAATAGCCTGCCGACCTTTGGATATTTTTTTATATTTTCAAAATTCTAAACAGCGAATGAGATAATTGAAAAAGCAACAAAAATGTATTTAATCGTATCTGCTTGTATAGAATATTTGTTTGCAAAATTTGCTTGCATGCCTATAAAGATAGTTGACAAAGAATGCGTATCTAATTACCATGGAAAATTGAACGGTGATAAGTACATTCTATGAGTAAATTAGCATCTTTAATAACTGAGAACCACCTCACATTCTGCAGACCTAGAACTAAAAAAAATCAGATCAAATATACTCCGCGATCGAAATAAGCTACCACAGTTACCAAGAGGGTTTTTATAAAGGCATACAATAACAAATATGATAAATTTACATTGTGTGGCTAACACAAAAAGTCTGCCTAATACAGTTATTACCTATACGTAATAAGCACACAGGGAAGTCCAATGTATAAATAAAATAAACACGCAAACAAATAAACAAATTTCATTGTGCGGATAAGGCGTAATCAAGGCGATACACTCACCATATTTGAACACAGAGAGTGTAGATAAATATCTGGTATAGAAAATGTCAGCTGTATCGTGTAAGTCGGAAAAAGTAGAGACGTTATTAGCTAGAAGGTTTTATAGTGACACGGTATGGAATGATACAGAGTCTCGAGGTAACTTAACAAGAGAGGTGCTTGTGCCGAGCACAGATGAGTTTTCTACTGACATTATTTCGTCCTGAGTCACTAATATACCAACCAGCATATTTATCGCACCGATGACCTTAACAACTCTAATTTATGTATCATCCGAAAATTCTCATTTGAAGCAGGCCCAGGAAATGCTGATCGATTCGATGACGACATAACATTAGTCATGACTTTACTAGAAACTGACCAGTTGTTTTTTTCTACTGGCCGGGTATGGTCTTATATCAGTTCTCCACATGACCCACTTTGACAAATGAAGGCAAGAAACTGAATAAAGGTGAGGTAATCATATTACCAGAACTATGAGATTCTTAAAGTACACATTGGCTATAAAAATAGTAAAACCCATGGCTATATCATTCCTGGAACTACTTATCTCCGATATAAGATGTGCGTGTAAAAAATGAAAACATATTTTCACATTTGTTTTCATCATTTATATGTGTCCTTGCTCGTCTCATGCTCTCCTCTACTTGCTTTGTGTAGATCGATAGATCGATACCCTTATACCGCTTTTATGAACTATCAGTATGGAGCAGAGAGCGATTTATAACCCTCTAATATGCGCAATATACACTACAAATTGAAAGTAGACATAAGATGATTGCATTATACTATACACAACGCCCAACCCCACAAACGAATTCATTTGATTCAATTATATTCTTTATTGTACAAAACACCCATATTAATAGACAGTGTACAACTCCAAAATTAAAGAAAAGTCACAAGGCAATTGTGGGCTTCGTAACACTTTGCCCAATAATATGTGAATTACATCATGATATGCATATAGTAACACATATATGTTGATAAATCAATATTACTTCATGAAGAATTAAATATCAAGTTAACACTTATAAAAAGAACAGCTTAGTTTTTTTTTCTTCCTTAAATGCAATCATACATGTATTTTGCAATTATATTTACATAATACAGGGATGAATTTAACGTTTGTATCAAGAACTAGTCATGGTTGCTATTTATGTTTAATCTTTTAGTCTTAGCTGACAGGGAGACAGGAGACAGCTGATCGTTTGTGTGTGTGTATATGTATATATATGAGATGTAGTGAAAAAATGCTCATTGAATTTTAGTGAGAATTAATCATTGTTTTAAGTAACATTTTAGATTTCTGTACTGTACCCAATTTGTCATCATCCTTCCATTTTAAAAGGTTCTCCTAGATGGATTTTGGGTCTTCTTTATTTGCCCAACGAAAATCGCCAGTTGAAAGACATTGAATCATTACCAGTCGATATTAATTATTGGCATGGAAATATGAAATATAGGATTTTGGTTTGGATTTACCATAAGGCTTGAGATTTTTAATGATTCCATCTAGAGCAAGGGAATATTCATTGTTTGCTAAATCATATCTATTTGGAATAAACGAAATGCCACTTCTGTTAGCACCTTCTATAGCCAGGTACATATCTATATCTGGTAAAACATTCAATTTTATGTACGTTAACTTTAAAGCATAATCCCATGCTAAGACTGTAGCTGACAAATAGTAAACTTGATTTAATTTATAAGTTGTAGTGAGAATTTCCTCAATTCCTGGAATATATGTGCTAGTATTACGGTGTCTTTTATCACATACTAGTCATGTAATTCACCTAATGACTTTAGACTTCTGAGCATATTTATAATCTTCTATAGTTATATTTATTATCTGAAATGATCTATAAAATGCCTCCCACGGTGGTAGACTAGTTTCGGAAAATCGTTCAAAATGGTTAATATATTCATGTGGATATACAACTGTCCTCAGGAATTATGTTCAGTCTTCGTTGTGTGAACAAATTTGTCATCGGTGATGGTTTTCACTAAGGTAGCTAGTGATTGATTCATGATATTAAAATAAGAATTCATAAATGGTATAGTCTGATATGCTTTTATAGTCTCTCCTGATTATTGTGTCTTTTGTATAAAATTCCTTGCTAAATGTGCTATATTTCTCTGTAGTTTCTGGTATAATTGACAGGTCTTGATCTATTCCATTCATATATAGTTCTTTAAATATTAGACTGTGCATAATTACAGGTATTTCAAGTAAAAGGCATCATTTCTACTTCCTTGGGTAATTTCTCCATATCCTTACAAAATGTTTGGAACAGGGAGATCTTTGCGTTGTTTAGAATCCTCTGATTTTCCCACTGTGTCCCACCGTGAGGAGGTAGAAACTGATTTACAGTCAGCATAAACTACACATTCATATTCCATTTCATTATATTCATTGTTAGATTCTATTAAGAATAATTTATTTTCATAACACAATATTTAATGGTGTTCAAACTTTACTTTGGAATAGAGTGCATAAAACAATTATGACAGAGTTTAAATTTATTTGTATTTTTTCCGACTTGAACATGTGATAACATCTCTAATTTAGAAATTCCTATGTAATGATCATTATATAATAAGAAACTGAAGTGTAAACCTTCAAAGTAATTCTCAGTTCGTCATAATAAAGCTATCTGCTCACCCTCTATAACTATGAGTATTGTTAATGAACATCCGTATTTAAAAAATTATATATATATATCTTTTCATACTATTGGATATAATTTAAAGATTATATATATATATATATATATATATATACATATATATATATATATATATATATATATATATATATATTTAAAAAAAATCTTTATACTTGCAAATATTAAAAAATCTTTATACTTGGAAATATTATATACTGATGGCGTATCTTCATGATTTACTGATTGATTTAATAATGAGAGCATATAAAAAGAAATTGTCATCCTGATTTGTAACATTTCATACCGAGTATCTTTCTAATATTTATGGCTGTCAACCCTGACTTCGAACCCATATTTTTCGCTCTTAATTCCAATATGAACTATGGCCCTTTCTTCACTTTTAATTATTTCTTTCATAACATGCATTTTATTCTACTTCATCAAATTAAAATAGGCATAATAATCAGTAAAATCTTGCCCCCTATTAACCAGAATGAATTTATAATCATATAAACATACTCCCCAAGTACTATCAAATTGGGTTTTTGTTTATTCGGGTATATATATCAGATCTTGTGCCCTAAGTTTTCTATAAAGTTTTGTAGTTTTAGGTATAACAGGTATAATATATTTTAGTTTTATTATCATGGCTGTTAACTCTGCTAAGTCAACTACTGGTTCTAATTTAGGTGGATAATATGTTAGTGTTGGTATCGTTTTAGCTATTGATTTAAAACTCTTCTCTTTTGATCCTAATGAGTTTTTCTGCTAAAGCCTCTATGTGCTGGTTCTACATGTAATTCACTCAACATATGTTTGTATCCGGGTCTTCTTTTTGGTCTTTATTTCTCTCCTACGGTTTCTGTTAGCCCTTCTAATGGAGTAAGATTATGTCTTTTTTAATTATCTTTCTCGTCGTTTCTTCAACTGGGATTTATTTGGATACAAACTCTTTCAAATAGTTTATATCAATTTTATGGTGTAAAATATCTAATAGCTTTTGCTAAGAAATATATGTCTTAAATTTGTTTAAATATGATGTAGTTATTGAACTATCAAGTTGAATGAGGTTCATGTCCAATTTTTAATTTAATAACTCATTAAACAGTATAAATTATTTACACTTTAAACGGTTTTTATGGTGTCAATATATATATATATATATATATATATATATATATATATATATATATATATATATATAATTGAGAAATTAATTAAAAACATTTGTTATGACAAAAATATAAGTTCAAAATTATAAAATTATTAAAAAATATTGATGGTATAAAAACTGGATTTTTCTGAATTTTTTTTAAAGAAAAGCAAAACAAACATGAAAAATAGCCCCCCCCCCAAAAAAAAAAAAAAAAAAAAAAAAAGATAAATAAATAAATTTGGTCCACTAAACTCTAAGGGGAAACGCGAAAATATAAAGAACAATCTACCTAAGTAGAATGAATATGAAGTAAATCTATTTGACTATTTGTATGCTTGAAACTATCTAAGAATTCGAAGAAAGGTTAGAAACGTTTGAATATCGAAAGTAAGTAATTGTCAAAGTTTGAGTAAGGCGATCTTTACTCAACCGGACTTTTAGATTGTCAAGAGCATGTAATTATCATTTGAAAGCAATAATGGTCAAATAGTAAGAAATCCACATGTACATTTATAAACTAATAAGCATAAAACACATTTAGTCAAGGCATTTACTTACTGTAAGCTTTTTCTTTATGTGCATCTTGGTGCTGACTTTCTAACCCGCAGTACAATTGTTTGCTTTTATGGACACCTTTTAAAATGATACCATGAATTTTGCTATGTCTTTAATGTCTTCTTAATGAGTTAAAAATGTACAGTCAGACTGATGGTCAATTAGACAAACGCTAGCATATTTTAATGCAGGAAAATTTGCTATTCTCTTTCTTTTACCGAGCAAAATCACTCAATGTTCATTTCATAATTGTGCGTTTGTTACATTGGAAATGTTTGATTGCCACAAAGATATGATGTTTTCTCTCCGCCTCATCTCAAGATGCTTCTTTAGTATTTCGAATACTCAGGTAAAGATGTTTTATTAATTTGTTCTGAATGTTGTATTAGAAATGGATCAATAGCTCCTAAAATTTACCACCATATCTTGTACCATAAATACCTGTTCTTCGACCTCCTTTCCAGATCTGATGAAAAGACTCTTTACCGATAGAATAGTGGAACATGTCGTCTTTTTACCTTTTTAGTTGTTTTTTTAATTAATTTCTTGTGTGACAATATACATTCTTCTAATAGCAATGGCTATGTAGCATCTGACAGTCACTGGCATCACATTTCACATAGCATTTGCGTTTGCTTAGTTGTTTCTGATACCCTTCTTTTGTCTCTCGGAATCTTTACTTATTGTTGGTTTCAGCAGCAAAAGCAATTTGCAATTTTTACATTTGCTAATCTAATGATTCAACAGCTATAAAAGCTACAAAACTTGCAATATTTATATACACAACTCAATAACATAATTGCATTGTTGTAAACAGGATCAGAACGGTTCTATATCACGAGGATCTATCACTCTGTCAAAATTCAAGCATAACAAGAGAGAAGTAAGGATTCTAAAAGTTTCTGAATTTTAAGGGGTTTCCTAATTAAGTGGATATATTTCTCTACACGTGTGAGATGTCGCTATTCTGTCGATTCTATTTATTTAACTATCTGCTTAGTATGACGCTAAACGCGTATACAAGGTCAGTTTTTTGTCTCTATTATCAAACATTGGTTCGTTAAGACTCGGATTTTATATACACAGAAAATTATTTGCTATTTGCCCCTCAGAACGCAGAATACAAAATGGCACTGTGTGGTGAAATTTTTCTTGGCTAATGATAAAGCAATTAGAGATCGGATACTCACAAATGATTATAAATTTTAGACTTCATAATAAATGAATATACTTTGAGTGTCAAAATGTATTTAAGTATAAAATCAATCGACTGTAGCAAATTTTAAAAACAATGAAGTAATGCACTTTTAATACGGAAGATTTAAATGAATAAATGCAACACACTGTAGAAAATGCAAAACTCTGGTGTCGGAAAAATTTAGAAACTTAAGGCTGATTTCTCCTAAACTTGTCATTTACATGGCTCAAATTTTGCAGTTGTAATACATAAGTTGAAGTCTATCTATTTAGTACATATTATATCATAGCCCGCATTTTCCTTTAACTTTTCTTGCTACCCTGTCTTTCTCACATATATTCCAGCTCTTACCTTATTTGTTCATTAAAATCACGATTCCACCTTCAATTATTTTCTACATTAATTTGGCAATGCTGATTTTTATATTACATGAAGGATTCTTCCAGCTGACTTATCTCTTATATGAGTCCTGTAATTCGGTTTCGTTTGATAAACCTTTGATCTCTGGAGCAGAAAATTAAAGTTTTTTTAAACAATCAGCAATCACCTTTTTGCTAAATCATCTGTTAAAAAAATCTTCACATCATTAGTCAGTGAGCTTTAGAACTACTTCGGAATAAATGAAGTAAGAAGAATCTAAAAAAAACAAAATCACCCATGGCTGCTCTCTGATAGATTTAGTCAATTCCGCTACTATCTGCTCCCTAAAATTTACTTACCAGATAATCCCAGTACACCAATGGTGCATATTTATTCATGACGTGGAGAGCAATTGGGTAGAAACACAAGTCTTTGAATTTGCGAACAATCTTCATTCCACATTCAAAATCTACGTTGGACTCGTCACACAAGTTCAATCTATTCCTAGATATCAGAGCCATATTACAAGACACAAAAAAAAAAGAAAAAAAAAAAAAAAGAAAAAAAAAAGATGTTACTTGAATTCCAAAGGAACCGACTCGCAACGATTTATCTTACCTACCAACTGTCACCATAAACAAATAAACTAAAACATTTGTATGCACATAAATAAAAGACTTTGGGAACTCTAAGGGCACTTGAAAGAAGGGAATACAAGCACAAAACCATGTAGATTCGACTATAGAAAAAGTTAAGGTCATTGATCGAAGCAGTCTCCTCAGATACAAAGCTAAGATCATTGACCGAGGCAGTCTCCTCAGATACAAAGCTAATGCCATTGACCGAAGGAGTATCTTCAGATACAAAGCTAAGAATGAAAACAGACAGATCCAATTCGTAACAACATACCACCCAGACCCAGATGTCCTAATCATAGGGCAAATTCTCTGGAGGCACTGGTATATTATTGACTCCTCTACACGCATAAAACGGGGTCTTCAAAAACTGCCTATGGCAGTTTACTTACGACCAAAACCATAGTACGAAAGCAGTAACATACAAATGTAAAGACACGCGTTGTGTAATCTATAAGCAAAAACCGCCTATTGCCGTTTACTGACGATCAAAAGACTTAAAAGAATGTTCAGTTGAACTAAATCCAATGTACGAAAGCAGGAACATAGACATGTAAAGACATACGTTGTGTAGTTTATAATCAAATATCGGAGACTATTACTGTCAAGAGTTCGTCGACAGGAGTTATATACAATATGAACCAATTGTTAGAACGTGTCACTAAAAACATCATTTATATCTTGATATGCAAGATTTGTGCCATCCAATAAGATGGCAAAACAAATTGACTTTAGGAGTAGAATGAACAATCACACAAGCCAGATCAGAAACAAGGTCAACACAAAACTTGCCAACCATGTCAACTCATCCGAACATTGTCTAGCACCTCGAAATGCCCATTAATGAGCCAAATCACAGTGGAATGATACTACACATAGTGGGAAAAAGAAATATTTAATAATGCAGACAAAATTTAGCTTAAACGAAAACTCCAATACATAAATGTCATGTTTAACGTACGTGTATGTGTGTCATCGTGTATGCTGTTTTTACTGTCCCCTGAGGAAGACCTCGTTTTAGGTAGAAACGTAGAAAAGCTTTGTTTCTCTTTACTCGCGCTGTTTTCGAACTTGTGTCTGTATGTGTATGTGTGTGTGTGCGTATATATATATATATATATATATATATATATATATATATATATATATATATATATATATATATATACATATATGCATTTGCTAGGAACAGTCAGAAAGCATCCTTTTTGATTGTTTACATCGTGCATATGAAAGCTGTCAAAATTAAATCATTTACTTTTTTTTAAAAATAAAAATATGTCTCTTAAATGCAGTTCAAAGGAGATAATGCCACCATTAGAGAAGTTTCGTTTATTTTAGTTTCTATTTTATTTTATTCGTATCAGTTAAATACTAAAAAAGTGCTAAGGTTAGGACATTGTACATGTGAGAAGTATTTTTGTACGCCTGTTTAGGTAAACAAATTTCTATTGCAAATTTAAAATCCCTCAGGCATTTTTTTAGTCGTATATCATATTCCTTCTTTTTCTTCTTGTTGTACCTGATTAAATCAGAATTTTAACGTTGTTGTTTTTGTATTATTTTTATAAGTATTTGTTTTTCTTCAAGAACAGTTTAAATGATTTTCTGATAATCCAAACAATCACGGATAATAATGTTTGTAACAATCATCTCTTTTCGTTTGGGATTTAATTTCTTATGATATTCAATGCCATTATAATATGTATCAATTGAAACGTAAAAAAGCTACGTTGTCTTCCAGAAGCATTAGCAGTTTAGCTTTTTCAATGTTTATTCAAGTGATGCTTAGAATTATGTTCTTGTTCTCTGTCATATTTTAGAGCCAGTGCGTGTCATGTATATATTAACATCGACTTGAAGAAAAACAAGGAGATGACTTTTGTGCTTTTTAGGAGTACTAATTTATAATCGCCTCTTACTTACATACCGGCGGACGAGCACAAAATTAGCAGATACCAGAATGACCTGTCGGTTTAAATTTAAAGTGGATTATTCAGAAATAGGTATTGCATAGCATATATGTTTCATGAATGGTATGGCAGAATTGTCTCGGTCAAGTAAAAAGTGCAAAGGGCATGTATCCGCTGCACTTGTATATTGGTTGAACTAGATCCTAATATGTATTCCACTGAAAGGTCAAAACAGACAGGTCATGTATGTCGCTCTACACACCACATTGAGACGAGAAACATGAACCGGACATAGAACCATAATTTTTCCTGTATGATGAATAAATTCCAAACTTAAATTAAATAAATATCACTGAAAATAGCTTGACCACCCACCCCCCAACTGTTTTTTTTCTTCCTAAAATTAAATATCAATGGTGCGAGTCTAACCAATAACCACAAATTACTAAAGATATGACATGTACCGTTTCTAAAAAGGTGACCTCTGTTCTAATGTATAGGATATGACATTTTATCTCATAATTATGGGGAAGTGTTTTGAATACAAAGGCAAGTTCGTAAACTTCATTTTGATTCTTTTTGTAATGACACCAGTTTGTCCCGAAAAGTCCTCGACACTACTCCACACCATGGAGTCAACCTGCGAATCGTGCTTTACAAGCAATGGCGACTATGCGTATTTCTACTCTCCACCCTGACCTTTTTATCAGTAAGGAAACTAAAAATAAAAGCATTTTCTTTCCAGTGATTAGAATTTGTATTATAAAATGAAATTCTCATAAAATTTTGCACCAATTAAATTAACACGCATTGACGTCAGCGAACACTCATACAAAACGAAAGAGTGCTACTTGCTCGACGATCGCACACATTTTTTGCCGCGCACCGACATTGTTACGTGTTTTGGTCTTCTAAAGGAATGATAGTAATACAGACGTATTGAGCAGAGAGGAAGTACGTAAACACTACATGTTCTTTATCTGACACTCTTGGAGCTGTTGAACAAAATCCTCGACATAAATGAAAATTACTGTGGAAAAGTGCATTTTGACCTACTTAGTAGTAGACGTTTGGCTCTGATTCATATTGCTATCATTTAGGTATTCAAACTTATGTGTAAACAAATCACGTGGCCATGTGAACAGGTAACAACTTACATTTCCACACTTTAGTATTACGTTTAATCTTCTATCTGAAAACATTTCTTTCATTCAGTTGATCACTCCAATGCTTCCAAAATTTTTCAAAATTATTTCTCTTGTTCACCTGTACTCCTTTACTCTCAAACGTTACCCACTATCATATCTACCTGTCGCTGAGTAACCATGTGGACCGATAGCGAAAATGCTTGCTGGGTGAACGGGGAATGGTGTCTTGAAATAAAGCGGCGGAGCCCAAGAATACTTTTACAACCTACAGAAGGTTTTCAAGATTTTGCAGGTGTTAATGTTTATTTCTTCTACCATCACCAAAGACGTATAGTTAGCTGAAAATTTTGCTTTTGGTGGTATAAACATTTGCCGTTAATGCCAGTGGATAATCAGGACTAACAAAGTTGCGGGTGTTTTCCCACTCACTCATGACTGATCTGGATATGATAAACTTGTAAACACTACAATACACGGATTGAATCACACACACACTCGCAAAATACCCTTATCGTCTTGTTCTCGCAGGTACAGGAACATTAATAGAAAGTGTATTGGAGTAATGGCTTGCCGCCCTTTGCATATTTTTTTCTATATTTTCAAAAAATTTAACAGTGAATAAGAAAAAAAAATGTAACCACCTAAAACAAATGTATTTAATCGTATCTCTTTGTTTAAATTTTATTTTTAGGAAAATGTGTTTGCATGCCTATAAAGACAGTTGACAAAAAGTGCGTATATAATTACCATTGAAACGTTGATAAGAAAAGTCCATAAGTAAATTAGCGTCTTTAATAACTGAGAACCACCTGGGATTCTAGGGTCCTACCACAACCAAAACATTATATCAAATATACTCTGCGATGGAAATAAGGTCCCACGATTATGGAGATGGTTGTATAAAAGCATACAACTAAAAAATGTGAGAAATTTGCATTGTGTGTCAAATACGAAAACGAATTACAGGATTCATATAAGAGATGAGTCAGCTGTAAGAATCCTTCATGTAAAATGAAAATCAGCATTGCCAAATTAATGTAGAAAATAATTTAACTGGTATTTAGTAATGGGATGTAGTAATGGGATATCGCGAAGAAACGAAACATTTGAGTGTAAAGGGCCATTGGTAATGGAAATCGGAATATTTGGATATCCTCTTTTAACAAGCGTTGAACTGAGGAGAAAATAGAAACAAGGTGGACCTCTTGAACGTCTTTTAGGTGGAATCGTGGCTTTAATTAACAAATAAGGTAAGCACTGGAGTTTAAGGGAGAAAAACAGAGCAGCAAGAACATTTAAAGGAAAATAATATAATATGTGCTAAATAGATAGACTTCAACTTATGCATTACAACTGCAACATTTTATACATGAACGTTTCAAGGCCACTCATGATTTCAAACAAACAAACGAAACAAAACAACAATAAAAACAATACACAGCCAGTTCCATAGACCATGTTGGTGTTTCACAAATGAACCATATTAATATTTCAGGGCTGATTCATAGTGATATTTGAGCCCTAGACCACTTTGAATTTTTTAATGAAAAATTTAAAACATCGTATCCCCCTACACGGAAACCATTTCTGAACACTCATTTTTTAAAATCAAAATACACCCCAGATCCCTATACCATAGCGGCCCCGGGTGGCCGAGTAGACTAAGGCGATCACCTTGATAGATCAGCCCGCGTGAGTTCAGGTCTCTTCTCTATCAACGTGGACATGTGAGAAAGCTTGCCAGTAGCTTCCCGTGGGTCGGTACTTCTTCCCGGATTCTTCCTCCAACAAATATAGTTGCCGCTATATATAGCCTATCATGCGCTGAAAAATGGCGTCATGTAAATGACAAGTTCATGAGAAATCAACTTTGAGTTTCTAAATTTTTGCGACACCTGAGATTGTCATTTTTTACAGGGTGTTCCATTTATTCATTTATGACGTCTACGCGGCACTTCTGGTTCAATAAGTTTTCAAACTAAGTAAAATCGAGACGTATGAGAAAGCAAAATTTAAGCATAATTATCAAGACTTCGAAATTAATTTAAAAGAAATTTAATTAGGTATAGATTTGAGAGCGGTAACAATACAGATTTGTATGAATTTTAAAATGAGACTGGCTCATATTTGAAGAAAATCATCAGTTAAAACATTCGAGACTTTGGTTCTGGAAAGCTTGGTTGGACTTAACAATCAAGTTTAGAAAACAACATTCTCACGTGGTATAGAGAGTTCAGAATATACCTTTTTAGTAGAAGTCTATATGTTTACATATTGGACAGAAGTGAAATTGATAATGCTGATCGACAAGATAATATCAGTGATGACTTTACGTTACAATGAGCAGTTGTTGTTTTCTGTTGACCAGGAATGGTCTTGTACCCTTCATTCACATGGCACACTTTGACCAGTGAAACGCAAGAAACTGATTAAAGGTGAGGTAATCAGACTTATGAGATTCTTAAGGCACACAGTGGTATAACCCATGGCGATATCAACCCTGGAACTGCTTATGTTCTATATATACTTACTATTTGTAGACCGAGAGATCTATACCCTTATACCGCTTTTATGAGCCATCAGTATGGTGAAGAGAGCAATTTATATCCCTTTGATATGCACAATAGACATGACAAATTGAAAGTAGACATAGGTTGATCCCATTATACAATACGTGCCCTGCCCCCAACAACAACAAGTTCAATAAATGTATCATTCAATTCAATTATATTCTTTATTGTACAAAACACCCATATCAATAGACAGTGTACAACTCCAAAATCAAAGAAAAGTCACAAGACAATTGTCGGCTTCGTAACAGTATGCCCAATAATATGTGAATTACATCGTAATGTACATGCAGTAGCACATATCTAGTAACAAATCAATATTACTTCATGAATATTACTTCATGAAGCATTAAATATAAAATTATGGCTACAAAAGAATAGCTTCGTTTTACTGCTTTAAATGCAAGCATGCATGTATTTCGCAATTATATTTGCACAATATAGGGATGAATTTGACGTTTATATCAAGGAGTCTTCATGATAGCCATTCCTGTGTAATCTTTTAGTCTCAACTAACAGACAGGGTACGTCCGATTACTATGACATATTGGTCAGGGTAACGGAAAGTCTTATCTGACAGACAGGGGAGGTCCGATTTCTATGACATATTGGTCTGGGAAACAAAAAGCCTTAGCTGACGGACAGGGTACGTCCGATTACTATGACATATTGGTCTTGGTAACAGAAAATCTAATTCGTCCTTCACGGCACTTTTACAAAATAGGGAAAGCGTCTCTCTTAAATTTTCTTTTTAGATCTACTTATCTCAATTTCTCAAGGGAAACAGATGATCCACCAGAATGCAAAAGCTTTCTTATATAAACGAGTGTGTGTGTGTGTGTGTGTGAGTGTATATATATATATATATATATATATATATATATATATATATATATATATCTATATATAAATATTTAGGTTGAGAAGAAAACGCCCTTTGAATTTTAGTGAGACTTTACATTGTTTTAAATAAAATTTAAGATTTATATAGAGTAGACAACATTTTGTCTTATTACATAATGTACATAAGAGTTTTGGTGTCTTTAAAACAGATCCTAGCCCATGACCAATTAATTCATTTTGAAATGGAGATAAATAGTTAGGTACTTGGTGACCATGGATAGTCTGGAATTTTTTTATGTAATTCTCTCGGAATTTCTAAATCGACTTCAATAAAAGCATCTAATTTGTCATCCTCCTCCCATTTTAAAATGTTCTCCTCTATGGGTTTCAGCTCCTTTTTACTTGCGTTGACTCATAACCCATTTATAGTGATTATTGGAGTGGAAATAGGAAATATATGATCTGGGTTTTAATTTACCATAAAGCTTATCATTATTAACGATTGCATCTGAATCAAGGGAATAGTCATTGTTTTCTGCAGCATATCTATTTGGAATAAAGGAAATGTCACATCTATTAGCACCTTCTATAGAAAGGTACATATCTATTTGGAATAAACGAAATGTCACCTCTGTTAGCACCTTCTATAGCCAGGTACATATCTATATCAGGTAACACATTCAATTTTATCTTAATTAGTTTTAAAGCAACATCCTGTGCTAAACATGGAGCCACAAAATAGTAAACTGGAATTAATGTATAAGTTTTATGAGACTTTTCTGAATTCCTGAAATATATCTGCTAGTATTACGATGCATTTCACCACATAGTCGACATATAATTCACCTCATGATTTTAGACTTTCGCAGCATATTCATAGTCTTCTCGAGTTATATTTTCATCTTTTTATGAATGCCTCCCACAGTGGTAGACTAGTTTCGGAAGATCGTTCAAAAGAGCTATTGTATTCATATGGATAGACATCTTTCTTATGGAATTCTGGTGCCACACTTTCAATCTTTAATGTGTAAAATAAATTGTCATCGGTGAGGGTGTGTGCCAAGGTAGCATGTGATTGACTTATGAAATTAAAAGAATCGATATCTCGTCTAGTCTGATATAATTTTATAGCGTTTCTTTTACTGTTTATGGTGTCTTATCTATCACATTACTTGCTATATATGCTATATTTCTCTGTATGTTCTGGTATTATTGATAGGTCTTGATCTGGTTCGTTCATATCTAGGTTTTTAAATATTAAATGTGCATCATAACCTTTTAGGCTGTGTATAATTACAGGTATTTCAAGTAAAAGGTATCATTTCTATATACTTCCTTAGCTAATTTCTCCATATCCTTACAAAATTGTTCGCACAGTGAGATCCTCTATAGATATTTGGTTTGTATTTCAAACACCAGAGACTACTTACCAAAAGTAGTCAAAAGCTATTTTTTGTGTGTGGTTTGTAATCTTCTAATTGTCTATCTCACTGTGAGTATAAAAAGCTGATCCAAAGTCAGCATAAACTGCTCATTCATGCTCTATTTCATTTTGCTCGTTGTTAATTCTATAAATTGAATTCTTGCCTGCTTTGATTTAGTTTGATAACACAATCTTTATAATTTTCAAACTTTGTTTTAAAAATATAGCGTATTGTTTTATGATACTTTCTAAATCTTTATAATTTAACTTTTAACTGATGTTTATTATGTAAATGAACTTTTAACTGATGTCAAATGATGTCAATAAACTTTTAACTGATGTTGTTAGTCTCAAAATTTTAGAACAGATCTTGCTTCAGGCATTTGGTTATTTGAATAATTTACCTGATTACACAACCTCTTATTTTCACTCAACCTTCTCTGGTCATAGCATTGATTCAAACAATTTATCTAAAACTACTTTTTACGTGTGTTTGTTGATAATTAAATAATTTAAAAATATTGATTTTTTACTTATTGTTTTAAATAAAATCATGATGCCAAACTCGAGGGTCTCTTTCTCTTTAATCACTTTTAACCGCTCTTATATAATTTTGTCTCATCACGGTTTTGTACGCAACGTTCCTTTCGCTTGCTAATAAATCAGAACATTCAATGATACTTCGAATTCATCTTCACATCTATCAATGCTTCTCACATATATTGGAGATTGTTCTGAAAATAGTGATTATACTCGTCAAGGCTATATTTTGATGGTGTATATTTGTGATCTTTAGGAGAACAAGGCTCTGATTCAATGGCATAATAAAGAAGTTCTTTTTCAAAATTATGAACGTTAATACAAGCATGTTTTACCTTTGTTTACTGAGGTAATTCTATATATGGTCTCTATATAACAGGTTGATATTTATCTATATCAAATGGTGAGTAATCTATTATTTTAAACATCAACCTTGTATTTTCACTTTACTTCCTGTCAAAATATTGTATGAAATTCATCACTTTACATATCAACTATTTTTTCCATCGGACAACAGTTCATATTGTTTACAGACTGTTCTATGATACTTGTGCTCCTGTTTCTGACCAAATATTGAAGTTTCCTTGTAATTATTCATGTTCTAAATGTTTTAGCTAATTTTCTTCTTTCGGATTTTATTATCGGTGCATGAATTAATATTTTCATTTATTATATTATTGATATTTTTTTATTTAGTATCCGACTATTATTATTTCATGATTAATTTCTCTTATAATAAGATTTCCGCCATTATAATATTATAATATCAGCTTAATTTCATGATATTTAAACAGACATATCTTTAGTATCTAGTGTTTTGTTTTTCCATTTGATCTATTGCTCTTTCAACGTTCATCTGATTGTACCCAATTATGTTTCTTGTATTTGTTTACGTATTAAGCTAACATTTAAATTACCTTTTAAAATCATTCTACCGTGAACATCAATTATTTAAGTCAGTAAAATGCTACAATAAATGAAACACAAACAATATCTTAGGTATCTATAGAATGAACCTAACTGTTTAAGTTACTTACACAAATTTCAACAAATTGTGGAAACAAATTAAAATGATAATAACAAGATTAAATATAACGAAGTAAATGAATAGTTAACCGAGCAGTATACCAAAACTTTATAGTACTAACATAGACAATAATGTCCATACAAAGTATGTTTTTTGTGTAAATGACATTGATTTCTAGTGGCAGGCAGATATGGTCGATTTCCAAGGTCTAGAACGTATATAAAAACATTTCGACTGTTATATATATATATATATATATATATATATATATATATATATATATATATATATATATATATATATATATATATATATATATACACAATGCATTTAAATAAATCTTAAAGGAGCGAAAACAAACAAAAGGTACAGCACGGGGAAGGTAAATAATTTAAAATTGGAAAGTCAAAGAATTGCTTGAATAAGTAAATATTGAATATATTCTGCGTACTCTGATAAAAAAGCCTAGAATCAAGATGAATTGCCTAAACTCATCAAGAAGTAGCATAACACCTTTCGCAGATCTGTAGATGTTCAAGCTAAGGCCCAGATTAATTTATGTGGCTAACAAACAATGCAGATAATTGAAAAAAATTAGGATTTCAAAATATAAATCTATCTTCACAAACTGGTACTCACCTAAGTTTACAGAGGACATTTTTAAAGTAAAAGAGACTTTAATTAGTGATACAAGACTTACATCGAGAAAATATGTATGGTATTATTTATGAAGAGGAAATATCGCTCTACAACAAAAGAGACATCTGTACAATATTGAAAAAGAAACTAAAGAAAAAAAAAAGAACTAAAACATTTAAGGGTAAAACATTTGTACTTGTGAAGTGGAAAGGTTATGATGATTCTTTAACTATTTTGGAACCAAATGAAAATAGTGTGTCATTAAAATAAATTAAAAAATATAAAAATCCCAAATTTGTCTGCAAGATTTTGCCCTGGAGTTATTGTATTTGAAGTATACTAGCTAATACTAGAGAGATCACTTTCTTATAGCAGATCGTTATCTATACTCCACGATCGTCCTTGATCCTCTGTAATAAGAAAGTTATTTTTAGTTTGTTTTAGCCGCTTTTACTTGTGACTTCTTATTTAATCATGCACATAGTGAATGTGTCACGCCTATTGTATGTTATCCACGTTATGTTCATACATGTACATTGTCACGTTTTTTTCATGTATGGGCCTTACATTTCTTTATTTACTTTTTTTTATTCATGGCATGCCTTATAGTTTGTGCGCACATTTTCTACAGAGCTATTTGTGACCGCGGAGTACATGTGATCTGTATTTGCATGTTGTAACCTCTATTAGATAGCGAGGTGGTTTTCAAGTATATAGAAAAATCTAAACCGGTGATAAAACTAGAACCCCAAGTGTTTTTTATGTTGTGCTAATACACTGAGGAAATTCGGTGCACAATCTTCATACAAATTTTTTAGGTAATAACATTTATGAAAGACAATGAGAAAAAAAGCAGTATTCCAATTCCTAATTAATACCATCAAGCCTGTCTTAAGTAGGCGTCTCTAACAGGTGAGAAAAGTTTATGCAGTTGCTTGCTTAATTGAGATTAAGTTCTTCAAGGCTTTGGTTTACAGGATGTTAAAAAGCTCTCTGTGTAAGGTTTAAGACAGGTAGTTGCTTAAAACATGTGACCCTTCAGGCAGGTTGGAATGTATTTACAGTTATATGGTGTCTTTCACTGTAGCTAAGGAAACAATATATAAACAAATATGAATTTTAAACAAAATCACTTAGAAATATCTGTTGCATTCTTTCGAAAGTATGCATTTCAATATCTTCACAATTAAAATTAACTTGGTTAACAAAACAAATATATTACCATTTGGAAAAAATCAGACGACAAATGTCCTTCATAACTCTGCCGCCTTTTGAAGCAATTTTAGTCATTGCTCTTTTTACTATTTTAAGGAATCCTGTTCTTCAAAAGACATAATTTCTTCACTGTGAAAAGATGAGTGTATACACTGAAGAATCACAAGTGATATCTTCGTAGCCATAATCCTTGCATTTTGACATAAAATAGACAATTTTTGGCTGCTACAACAATCAATACTGGACTTAGATATTCACAGATGTAAAAAGACAATGCCTGATAAAATAAATGCTATTGATTGGCATGAAAATAGGTGACTCACTTATGATCTAAAGACATGAGAGAACATTAGTACCAAAGGCAATGACTTTTCATATTTGTACATTGTTTAAACTGAATAACTGCGAGGAAATTCGAATATATCAAGCTTTATATACCTTATGTAGACCTTTGACACAATAAACGTTTCATACTTTCTCAAAACGGCCTTGCAAGTATACAACATAGTACTGGTGTTAAGGCGATATGAATTATGTCCAAAAAATGAAGACATCGTACCACATTGAGTTCGATATAAAAGTCGTTGAGTCTTAATGCAGTCAGATCACGCAATATCCTACAAACTAGACCAATCACTTGTACTGAAATTGCCAGCAAAGCCGTGTTAGCCACCCGATGACCTTGGGAGGTCATTATTGAATTCCGTATGCGCATTTGTTTAGTTTTGGCTGCTTGTAGGAACAATATTGCAGCCACTGGTATGAAATTACTGAAGAAAGATATCCATACATAAAGAATATTTAATTCCATGTGGCACACGAATAAGTTAGGAGTTGTCGACACTGTTATATTGTTGAAAGGTAGGCGAAAGTCGAAATCTGTAGGGAAGATCTCTTTAGGGATATGACTCACTGAAGTTCCATTTATTGTAGACGTTAGGTTTATAAAGGGCATATCAGGAGATCTAAACTTGTTTGATCCATGGATGAGTCCATAAATTAAAGATGATAGTCCTGCCATGAAACCACAAATCAAGATAACAATGATAACTATAATGATTAGTTTTTTAGTTACATTTGTTAGAGACCTAATTGGTTCCTTAATAGAGTAATATCGAACAGCAATCAAGGCAATACGTGAATAGCAGCCGAAATATTTGAAATTATCTCCAGACACAAAATAATCTCACATTCATAGTTGTCAAGATAAATATTTACTTGTAATGTTGATGTCATCCAATGCCTCTTGATATTACCTGAGCTAATAAAGCTAATGACAAGCTTGCTATCAGTAAAAATGTTGGCAACCGTAATGCCTTGTCCATAATCACTCTTAAAAGGACGATCCCGTTAAATACAATGCTGACTCCAGCAATTGCCAGGGAAAGTATCCTATAGATATCGTCAAATACATCATTTGTCCCCAACTTGATATTTGCCTTCAGAAAAACCTCGTCTAACGTATAGTTTTTCATTTCAATCGAAGTCGGATTTGTGGAATTTGTCACCAGTTGTCACCAGAGTTAGAAAGAGAATAAAAGAGTGGAAGTTTTACTTTCTAGAATTAATGAATTTCATTTGATTCAATGCATTTTTTCTGATACGCTTGTGACCTCGGTCTATTTCATTCTTGTTGATGAACAATCTGAAAGTTTAGAAAATTGTACCTTTCTGGTCAAAGAAAAGTATACACTTTGAGGCCATACCACATATTTCATCTAAATTTCCCTTATCACATTTAAAATAAATAGTTAATTTAATATAAATTTTATCTGATGATATAACTTACTATTCTACTGTACTTAAATCAAATCCACTCCAAAGATATTATATTCCAAGTATTTTATTTTCATGTACTGCACAATAGTGTACTCTTATAGATTGTCAGAATTGTCATTGAGCATTGATTGCACTGAAATTTGAAGACTTTATGAGGCTATCACATAGTCAAATTAAAACCGTTTCTTAAAATTCTATATTTTGTACTGGAAATTATTTCTTCATGGTATACACTCTTAGCCAGACTAGAAGCAAATGATAATTCAACAAAAATATAATCAAGGATGTCAGCAGATTTCTTTTGCTTACCAGTGATATGTCTTGGATTGTTTCAGTTCTAGTTGTGCTTGGTTCACTTCTGGACTCAGCTGTGATAGACTTATTCAAGACCTTAGCGTCGTTGTTTGTCACAGGTTGGCAAGAACTACAATCTGCATTCTGTTAGCAAAAAAGAAAACAAAGTTATGTTGCGTTGAAGCAATATCCAGTATAATCAACACCAAGGAATACTTAATTACTTATTGTTTAAAATTTACTGTAGAGGAAGCTAATTCCTTTAGGCTAAATAACTTTCTTTGTTATTAAGGATTTACTTCTGCACTCTGTAGTATCAAGCTAACCTTTTACTTCTGTGTCAAAGAGATAAATACGTACAGATTATAAAGGGTAATCATTACAGAATGCCCCTTATGTTAAGGCATAATATCACCCTGTCTAAAGACAACGGACAGATTGTAACATCTCAGGTAACAGTTGTCACATTTTCTAGTCCTTGAAGATACAAGTAGGTCCGACTGATTCGACCTTTAAGGATAAAACATAATATCAAGAGAAAAGTAAAATTTACAACATATTTATTCAATATCTATCTATGCACATTAATTTTGTCAGGTTGATTATAAGAATGAAGATTGATAGAAATAGTACCCTTACAATTTATAATTTCAGTATTAAGAAATCACACAGAAATATAATTCCAAAAGTATAATCATTTGTCAAACATTTTAATTTTTGTTCGTTTGATGTATTTCTGTTTCATAAGTTATTTGCAAACATTTAGTGATGTGGGTACATTTCATACTTTGAGGTATTTTGTTACATCACGTGTTTAAATATGGAAAATCTCAAATCCCAATTTGGTTTATAAACAAGGCTGCCAATGTAAAAATATTCTTGTAAACAGAACGCTGATTTGAGTGCATTCCAGTCAATCGGCAAATCAGAAACGACTTTGCTGTTGGAAAATTTCCATGACAGTACGACTGGAGTACACACAGCACATTCTGGTACAAATCACAAACATTTCTCTGTTAACATGAAATAGCATGTGTAATTATGAACTTACTTAATTATATTAATGTAAGTTCACTCTATATTCAGGTAATTTTATTTGAAAATCTTGTTTTGAGGTGCAAAAAACGCGACAGCGTAACCCGCATTTCGACGCACAAGGGCTCGTCTAAAAATGGATGCACACCAAAACCAGCGTGGTTCGACAAAAGTCATCTGATAGAAGGAAACGGAAGCTAGCGTCAGAGCATTGTTATTATATCTGGATAGCGCAGCTGTAACAAGCTCGTTTTGTCTCAGGTTCGACATCGGATAGCAATTATAAGGTCGTTATTTTCTACAGATTTTCCGGTATCGTTCATCACCAAGTCTACATTATGCCAACATCTGATCCGTTTTTACTGTTTCGTCAAGTGAATCTTATAAATAAAAGGCTTGTCAGCGTATTATGATGTACATAACAACTGCAGAAGTGGATTCCACTATTTCATTTAATTCTGTATGCGTGTTGGCATATGATGTGAAACAGAGTGTTAACCATTGTGTCCTACACGTGTATAATCGTCTACAAATAAACAGACAATATTTTCATATATTGAACAGAAGTGAAATTCATAATGTCATCGGACTTTTTTGACATTTGAATCACCCACAGAATAAGGGTACACATTTTTATCTTCCCGGAGAGAAACGTTTCGGTGAAGAATCTGAGACGAATTTCATCTTAGGAACACGATGGCGAAAACCATGAAAGTGTAAATTCGCGCCTCTATTTTATATATATATATATATATATATATATATATATATATATATATATATATATATATATATATATATATATATATATATATATATATATATATACATGAATGTTTGTATCTGAATGGCAAGGCTTGTTTAAGTTGATCCTGATGGCTAGGCTAGTTTATGTTTTGTCTGTTGTCAAAGACACACTTGAAATACATATTATCAAGACGATCACAATGAAACATTGAGGATAGTTCCTTTATGGACCATACAAAATACAAGCATTATCTGTATGGGGTAAGTCGGAAAAAGTAGAGATGTTATTAGCTACAAGGTTTTATAGTGACACGGTATGGAATTATACAGAGTCTCGGGGAAACTTAACAAGTGAGGCGCTTATGCCGAGCCCAGATGAGTTTTCTACTGGCATTATTTCATACTGGGTCACCAATATACCAACTAGCAAATTTAACGCACCGATGAGCTTATCTACTCTAACTTATGTATTATGCGAAAATTCGCATTTGAAGCAGGCCCAGTTCGTCTCTTGCTCTCCTCTACTTACTATTTATAGATCGGTAGATCAATATCCTTGTACCGCTTTTATGAGCCATCAGCATGGTGCAGAGAGCATTTACATTCCCTTGATATGCACAAAATACATGATAAATTGAAAGTAGACATAAGTTGATAACATTATACAATACGGTCCCTCCACCCAACAACAAGTTCAATAAATATATTATTTAATTCAATTATATTCTTTATTGTACAAAACACCAATATTAATAGACAGTGTACAACTCCAAAATCAAAGAAAAGTCACAAGGCAATTGTGGGCTTCGTAACAGTATGCCCAATAATATGTGAATTACATCATGATATACATATAATAGCAAATATGTTGTAATAAAGCAATATTACTTCATGAAGAATTAAATATGAAGTTAGGGCTATAAAAAGGATAGATTAGTTGCTTTTTCTGGCTTAAATGCAGTCATACATGTATTCTGCAATTATATTTACACAATACAGGGATGAATCTAACATTTGTATCAAGAACTATTCACGGATGGTATTCATGTTTAATCTTCGAGTCCTAGCCTAGATGACAGGGAGACAGCTGATCGTTTGTATATATATATATATATATATATATGAATTTTAGTGAGAATTAATCCTTGTTTTAAGTAAAACTTTAGATTTCTGTTCTGTACCCAATAATTGTTTTTATTATATGATGCTCATAAGATTTGTTGTGTCTTTCAAGCAGATCCTTGCTCTTGATGAATTATTTCTTTTCGAAATGGGGACAAATCTTGGTGATAATGTACTAGTACATAATCCGTAAATTGGTTATGTAATTCTCGCACAATTTTTAAATCAGCTTTAATAAAATCACCAATTTTTCCTCATCCTTCAATTTTAAAATGTTCTTGTCTATGGGTTTCAGATCTTCTTTACTTGAGCAACAGAATACGTCTCATAACCCACTTATAGTGATTATTGGAGTGTAATAGGAAATATATGATTTGGGTTTTAATTTACCATAAAGCTTGTCATTATTAACGATTCCATCTGAATCAAGGGAATATTCATTGCTTGCTGCATCATATCTATTTGAAATAAATTAAATATCACCTCTATCAGCACCTTCTATAGCCAAGTACATATCTATATCAGGTGAAACATTCAATTTTATCTAAGGTAACTTTGAAGCAACATCCCACATAAGCCTGGAGGTGAGAAGTAGTAAACTAGATTTAATTTATAAGTCTAGTAACAATTTCCTGAATTCCTGGAATATATCTGCTAGTATCACGGTGTCTTTCATTATATACTAGTCATGCAATTCACCTGTTGACTTTAGAATTTCTGAGCATATTCATTGTCTTATAGAGTAATAATTTTGATCTGAAATGACTTATATAATTCCTCTCACGGTGGTTGACTAGTTTTGGAAAATGGATATATATCTTTTCTCAGGAATTATTTTGGCACACCTTCAATCTTCATTGTGTGAACAAATTTGTCATCGGTGAGGGTTTTCGCTAAGGTAGCTAGTGATTGATTCATGATATTAAAATAGAAATCGATAAATGGTATACTGTGATATGCTTTTATAGTCTCTCCTTTACTGCTTATTGTGTCTTTTGTAAAACATTCCTTCCTAAATGTGCTATATTTCTCTATATTTTCCGGTATAATTAACATGTCTTGATCTAGTTCATTCATATATAGCTTTTTAAATACTAAAGGTGTAAAAGGTATCATTTCTATATACTTGCAAGGCTAATTTCTTTATATCCTTACAAAATGTTTGGAACAGCGAGGCCCTCTATAAACTTTTCGTTTGTATTCAAAACAACAGGGACTACTTACCGACGGTGATCAAAAGCTATATGTCTGCGCTTTGTTTGGAATCCTCTGATTGTCCCACTGTGTTCCACTGTGAGGAGATAAAATTAATTTAAAGTCGGCATAAATTATGCATTCATGCTCTATTTCTTTATGCTTTTTATTTAATTCTATTGTGAATAATTTGTTTCATAACACAATATCTAATGATGTTCAAGTTTTGTTTTGGAATAGGGTGCATAATACAATGGTGACAGAGTTTAAATTTAGTTTTTTTTGTTTCCAACTTGAATATGTAATAATATCTCTAATTTAGAAATTCCCATGTAATGATCAGTATATAATAATAAATTGAAGTGTATACGTTCTAAGTAATTCTCAGTTGGTGGTAATGAGGCTACCTGCTCACTCTCTACAACTACTAATATTGTTAATGAATATCCGTAGTTTTAAAAAAAACCAACATCTTTTAGTGCCACATTGGACATAATTTAAAGATCTTATATATATATATATATATATATATATATATATATATATATATATAGATATATATATATATATATATATATAATATACGTAGTAAAATGTCTACACGTGTGAGATGTAGCTAATTTGCCGATTCTGTCTATTTATCTATCTGTCTGTTTAGTGTGATGGTAAACGCGTATACGAGGTCAGTTGTTTCTCTCTGTTATCAAACATTGGTTCGTTAAGACTCGGATTTTATACACACAGAAAATTATTTGCTATTTGCTCCTCAGAGCGCAGAATAAAAAATACCATTGCATGGTGAAATATTTCTTTGATAATGATAGATCAGTTGGAGACCGGTCACTCACAAATGATTATAAGTGTTAGACTTCATAATAAATTAATATACTTTGAGTGTCAAAATGTATTTAAATATAAAATCACTCGACAGTAGCAAATTTTAAAAACAATGAAGTAATTTTCTTCTGCCACGGAAAATTTGCTATATCTTAATCTGTTTGAATGCGATCATAACGAAACAAGCAATGACTATAATCTCGATTAAAGCATCACTCTTGACGCTCACTAGATGGAGATAATGTACTATGGAATCTCAGGACTGGAGTACTGTTCGATCATGAGCAAAATTTCTGAAATAGGGAACCAAACATCGATAGTACACATACGCCATTTGAAAGAGTAATGTGTAAGTGAGTTCCCTTGCATCTCAATTAAACAGTTAAGAATAACACATAATTTATACAAATACATACAAACTCCACTTTTGATAATAGAAGAAATGTACATGTTAACGACTGAAAAAATACATTTATAAATAGATAAGTTCTATAGTTTATACAGTTAAAATACAAATACTATTAATGCTATGTTTCTTGTATACAGGTAGACTATAAATACTATTAATGCTTTGTTTCTTTTATACAGGTAAAGTAGAAAATTCTAATAATGTTTTATTTCATTTATACCTGAAAAGTACAAATACTAATAATGCTTTATTTCTTTTAAACAGGTTCAGTACAAACACTGATGATGCTTTCTTTCTTTTACACAGATAAATTACAATATACTAATAATGCTTTGTTTCTTTTAAACAGGTAAAGTACGGAATACTAATAATGCTTTATTTATTTTATACAGGTAAAGTAGAAGTATTATTAATGCTTTGTTTCTTTTATCTGTTGTATTAGTTAGTGTGAGTAAGTTTGTGATCTATGACATTGAATCGCATTTCACAAACCTGGTCAACAAGGACAGAACGTGTCATTTCACATGGTTAACTTGTCTTGTCATACGTCCTTCACAGCAGATGATATACTGAATTAGTTGATGATCATAGGCATTATGAATGAAATAAAATTGGTGGATAACAACTGCTCATCCTCTACATCATGTTCGTCATTCAGTAAAGCTACGTAGCTAAAACTTTGTTAGTGTAGATGCAGCGAGCTCACCCACCCACAAGAAATACCAGCATAAGCATGTGCTCTCTCTCTTTCTCTGTTTCTTTTTTTCTCTCTCTCACCGGTCGAGTTCAACAAACCTGAGAGTCCTAACACGGTAAGAAACAGAAGTGCCGCATAGACATCATAAATGCATAAATGCAACACCCTGTAGAAAATGCCAAACTCTGGTGTCGGAAAAATTTAGAAACTTAAGGCCTGATTTCTCCTAAATTTGTCATTAACATGGCTGAAATTTTGCAGTTGTAATACATAAGTTAAAGTATATCTATTTAGTACATATTATATCATAGCCCGCATTTTCCTTTAAATTTTCTTGCTATCCTGTTTTTCTCCCATATATTCCAGCGCTTACCTTATTTGTTCATTAGAATCACGATTCCACCTTCAGGATTTTCAAGAGGTCAACCTTCTTTCTAATTTCTCCTCAGTTCAACGCTTGTTAAAAGAGGATATCCAAATTTTCCGATTTCCATTACGAATCGCTATTTATACCCAAATGTTTCGGTTCTTCGTGATATCCCATTACTAAATACCAATTAAATTATTTTCTACATTAATTTGGCAATGCTGATTTTCAATTTACTTGAAGGATACTTCCAGCTGACTCATCTCTTATGTGAGTCCTGTAATTAGTTTTCGTTTGATAAACCTTTGATCTCTGGAGCAGAAAATTAAAGTTTTTTTTTAAACAATCACCAATCACCTTTTTGCTAAATCATCTGTTAAAAAATCTTCACATCATTAGTCCGTGAACTTTAGAACGGCTTTGGAAAAAATGAAGTAAGAAGAATCTAAAGAAAACAAAAACACCCATGGCTGCTCTCTGATAGCGTTAGCCAACACCGCTACTATCTGCTCCCTACAAGTTACTAACAAGGTAATCCCACTACACCAATGGTGCATATTTATTCATGACATGGAGAGCAATTGGGTAGAAACACTAAAGCAACTTTAACAAGTCTTTGAATTTGTGAACAATCTCAATTCCACCTTCAAAATTTACGTTGGACTCGTCACACAAGTTCAATATATTTCTGGATACCCGAGCCATATTAAAAGACCCCCCCCCCCCTAAAAAAAAAGAAAACAAAAGAACAAAAGAAAAAGAAAAAAAAAAAAACAAAATAAAAAATAATAGAAAGTGACTTCAATTCCAAAGGAACCGACCCCCAACGATTTATCTCACCTACCAACTGTCACCCTAAACAAATAAACATAAACATTTTAATGGACATAAATACAGGAGTTGGGGAACTCAAAAGGGCACTTGAAAGATGGAAATACAAGCACATAACCATATATATTCGATTATAGAAAAAGTTAAGGTCATTGATCGAAGCAGTCTCCTCAGATACAAAGCTAAGAATGAAAACAGACGGATCCAATTCGTAACAACATACCACCCAGATGCCAGATGTCCTAATCATAGGGCAAATTGTCTAGAGGCATTGTTATATTATTGACTCCTCTACACGCATAAACAGGGGTCTTCAAAAAACCGCTTATGGCAGCTTACTGACGACCAAAACAACTGAAAAGAATGTATAGTACGAAAGCAGGAACATAGAAATGTAAAGACACAAGTTGTGTAATCTATAAGCAAATACCGGAGACTATTACTGTCAACAATTCGTCGACAGGAGTTATATACAATATCATCCAAATGTTATAATGTATCACTAAAAACGTCATTTATGTTCTGATATGCAAGATCTTTGCCATTGCATAAGATGGCAAAAAAAAAAAAAAAAAAAAAAAAAAAGATTTTAGAAGCAGAATGAACAGTCACAGAAGCCATGTCAGAAGCAAGGTCAACACAAAACTTGCCAGCCATGTCAACTCCTCCGGACATTGTCTAGCACCTCGAAACCCCCCTTCGTGAGTCCAATCAGAGTGGACTGATACTAAACATAGTGGGAAAAATAAATATTTAATGCTGCAGGCGAAATTTGTCTTAGACAAAAACTCCAAAACATAAGTGTCATGTTTAGCGTACGTGTATGTGTGTCATCGTGTATGTTGCTCTTATTGTCCCCCGGGGATGACTTCGTTTTAGGTTGAAGAGCGTAGATAAGCTTTGTTTCTCTTTACTCACGCTGTTTTCGAACCTGTGTGTGTATGTGTGTGTGCGTGTGGGCGTATAAATAAATATATATATATATATATATATATATATATATATATATATATATATATATATATATATATATATATATATATATATATATATATATATATTGGACCAGCTCTTTGTTGCACACTCCTTTAGTAATGAATGCATTTGCTAGGAACAGTCTGAGATAATCCTTTTTATTTGTTTACATTGAGTATATGAAAGCTCTCAGAAGTCGAATAAACATACAAACTGAAATCTTTCTTCAGATCTAAAGGCAACATTTTGAGCAAAATTAAAAACATCAATTTTGGGCCATTTAAACAAGCAACTACTTTGAGTGTGCTCGTTACTCCCGCCCCCCCCCCCCGCGCTTCAAAAAGTAAAATAAATGCAAACGGAGATTAATATAGATACTCGTCCCCCCATCACCGAAACAAAATGAAAAAAACTTATTTTTTTGTGTAATTTGCTGACTTGTACATTATTATGTGGCATACAGTTTATGTGCATTATGTAGCAATAGATGTGAGCAATATCTAGAAGACGTATTGGACAATTAATTGCTACACCATTGCCATATTATGACATTAGTGTGTTGTAATATAACGTATGGAAAAGACCACACTAAAACATCGAAGCAATGACAGAAGCTGAAATTAATGCATGTCTCTGGTAACAACAGCTAAAATACACACAATATTTGCAACCTTACAAATGTTGTCGCAAATTTTTAGTTCCAAATCCCACAGTTTTTATAATTGCGGAACATATTCAATTGTAAATTTGCGTCATTCAGGAGATTAAGAGGTAGAGATTGGGTGTACCTTACAATCATTAGCATACGATTTCTTTGCTTAGTTTTCATTCGTACGGTTTAGTTTCAAAATTAAAATCAATTACTGCTTTTTTTAATAAAATGTTTCTTGAATACAGTTCAAAGGAGATAATGCCACCGTATGAGAAGTTTCGTTTATTTTATTTTTTTTAAAATTTTATTCTTATCCCTAAAATACTAAAAAGTGCTGAGGTTAGGGCATTAGATATGTGAGAACTAATGTTGTACAATTGTTTAGGTAAACAAGTGTCTACTGCAAAATTTAACTCACTCAACCACTTTGTAATTTTCTACATTTGGCTAGTCACATATCATTATCTTTGTTTTTCTTCTTTTTGTACCTGATTAAATCAGTATTTTAGTATGGTTGTTTTTGTGTTATCTTTTATAATTATAAGCTTTTCTTCAAGAACGGTTTCAAGGATTTTCTGATAATCCAAACAATCACGGATAATAAGGTTTGTAGCCATCATCCCTTTTCGTTTTGGATTTCATTTCTTATGATATTTAATGCCATCATAATATATACCAATTGAAACGTAAAAAAAGCTAAGTGGTCTTACAGAAGCATTAGCAGTATAGATTTTTCAATGTTTATTCAAGTGATGCTTAGAATGCTGTTTTTATTCTCTGTCATATTTTAAAGCCAGTACGTGTCAAGTATATATGAACTTCGACGAGAAGAAAAACAAGAAAACAAGATGATTTTCGTGCTTTTTTTAGGAGTACTAATTTATAATCGCCCCTTATTTACATACGGGCTGACGAACACGAAGTTAGGAGCCACAAGAATGACCTGTTGATTTGACTTTCCAGTGGACTATTCAGAAACAGATATTGCAGTGCATATATGTTACTTGAATAGTATGGCAGAATTGTCTCGGTCAAATAAAATGTGCGAAGGGCATGCATCCGCTGTACCTGTTTATCGGTTGAACTAGATCCTAATAAGTATTCCACTGAAAGGTCAGAACAGAAAGGTCATGTATGTCGCTCTACACAACACATTGATACGAGAAACATGAACCGGACATACTACCATACTTTTTCCTATATGACGAATAAATTCCAAACTTTAATTAAATAATTCGCAACAAATATCGCTGAAAATACCTTAATCCCCAATTTATTTCGTATTTTATTTTTATTATTAAATATCAGTTGAGCGAGTCGAACCAAAAACCACCAATTACTAAAGATGTGACATGTATATTTACTAAAAAAAGGTCACTTCTGTTCTTGTGTCTAGGATCTGATATTTTATCTCATGTTATGGGGAAGTGTTTTAAATACATAGGTAAGACGCAAACTTCACTTTATTCTTTTTGACACCAATTGGTCCCCAAGAGTCTCCGACACCACTCCACACCATTGAGTGGTGCTTTACAAGCAATGGCCACTATGTGCATTTCTACTCTCCTCCCTTACCTTTTTGTCAGTAAGAATACTAACAAGAATTTTAATTTGTATTATTAACATGAAGTTGTCATAAAATTTGCAGATACTAAATCAAAATACATTGACGTTACAAGACACTCATACAAAACAAAATAGTGCTGCTTGCTCGACAATCGCATACTTTCTTTCCGTGCACCGACATTATTAAGTGCTTGTGTCTTCTAAAGGAATAATAGTAATAAAGATGTAGTGAGCATAGATCAAGTACGCAAACACTACACGTTCTTTATCTCACATGCGTGGAGCTGTTCAACAAAATCCTGTAGATAAATAAAAATTACTGTGCAAATGTGCATTTTGACCTATTTAATAGCAGACATTTGGCTTTGATGTATATTTTTATCATTCAGGTATTCAAACTAATGTGTAAACAAATCACGTGGCCATGTGAACATATAAGCTGTTATGTATGATGTTTATATAATATTATAAATAATTTAGTAAATTATAAATGTTTCTTGACTTTAATATTTGCTCAAACCTTAATGTTATGTGTAAGGTCCACATGGTTAACTATTGTACACTAATTAGGTTGTTTACTTAGTATTTGAGTTCAAGGACAGTTTTGGTAAACAAGTTGTTGATTCAATTTGATGTCAGGGTTGATTTTGTTTACAGATAAAACAAGAATTTCCTTGAGAATTTTGTGCAAAAAACCATGTCCACACAGGTAAAATTCCATTAAGACGACACATATTCTAGAACATTGTTTCATGTGACTTGTCTTATATTTATACAGCATATGGTAAACAAGATTCCATTCCAATTTTAAATCTTGTGTTAAAAACATCCGTTTTTATGATCTGTCTTTGGAATCATCAGATTGTTTGGAATCATAGTTGTGTTGTAACATTGTAGTACTGTAATACCGTAATGCTGTATTGCTGTATACCTAATTCGAAAGGAATTATTTATTGGAACATTTATTGGAGTTACCTAAAGTGCTTACATTAACCTTTGGATTTAAATATATGACTTTTGGATAGCTGTGGACATTCTCAAAGATGATCTGGATTACATTATTGGGGCACATCAGGACAATCCAGATTACCCAGTCATTCGGAACATTCATTCACTCGGAACATTCATTCATTCGGAACATTCGTTCATTCGGAACATTAATTCATTGAGAACATTCTATATTTAAAACTTGTGATTAGAACACTTAAGATTATTGGATTATTTGCATTTTAATTCATATTACTGTAAGTGTCTTTCGAATTTTCACTTTAATTGTCTAGAAATAAATTGTTTGTTGATTTTAATGACATTGCTGGTTTCACTTTCTTTCTGTTACATTTTTCTTAGACCATAGAGTCGTAACAAAGTACTTACATTTCCACACTTTACTGTTACGTTTAATCGTCTATCTGAAAACATTTCATTGATTCAGTTGATCACTCCAATGCTTAAAATATTTTTTGAAATTATTTGTCTTCTTCACCTGTACTCCTTTACTCTCAAACGTTACTCACTATCAGATCTACCAGTCGCTGAGTAACCATGTGAATCGATAGCGAAAATGTTTGCTCCGAGAACGTGGAATGGTGTCGTGAAATAAAGCGACCGAGCCAAAGAATACTTTTTACAACCCGCAGAAGGATTTCAAGATTATTCAGCTGTTAACTTGTATTTCTTCTACTATCACCAGAGATGTATAGCTAGTTGAAAATTTTGCTTTTTGTGGTATAAACATTTGCCGCTAAAGCCAGTGGATGTTGAGGACTAACAAAGTTGCGGGTGTTATACCACTCACTCATGACTGATCTGGATATGATAAACTTGTAAACACTACAATACACAGATTCAATCACACACACTCGCAAAACTCCCGTATCGTCTTGTTCTCGCCAGTTCAGAGTAGAGAGAGAGAGAGAGAGAGAGAGGGAGAGAGAGAGAGAAGACCAAAGTTATCTGTCAATGTTTTTATCTCTCATATGTGTGTAATGTTGAAATATGGTATGCTTATAAAAGAATAATTACAGTCAAACAGTATTGCCGAGGTAAATCTTGTCTTGAGAAATTATAGCAAAATGGATATATCCTTTTTTGATGATGTTATCGGTGGTCATATTGGAGGAGAACTATTGATTATATAGGATGTATGAGAATGGAAATAACTTCATTATATTTCAAGAAAGTATTTCGATAAATTAATAAAAGAATAAAAAAAAGCGTAAATAGTAATTTGTGTGCTAATTTTTCCTTAGCATGACTGCTTGGTAATTGGAGATTTTGACTCACATAGGACTAGCTGATAGCATGTGCTTCACACAGCTAAACTTATGACCTCTGTGGTTTAAAATAGTCAGCTTGTGACTTTTGCTGAAAAGCCAATGTATCAGCTAAACATTTGAGAACAAGCGACAGTAATCGAGAGCGATTGGGAAAGGATTAGGTTGATTAATCGAGATCGAACTGGAGAAATGATAGAGTGAGGTGGAGAGATACTACAGCGAGCTGGAGATGATCAGTTGGAGTAATCGAGAGCGAGTGGGAGAGGACGTGACATAATTGAAAGGGGATTGAATGCAGACGCACTAATATATTTAACAAAAATATACTCCAGGTCAATGGATTATAATACATTATGGTGCTGTCTTACATATCGACAAGCAAAAGAACGAATATTTTATTAAAAAAGAAAAATTCTCACGGGTTCCTTGACCGTAGTATACGCTGGTCCTGTCTTACACATTGATATGCAGAATTAAAATATAATAGACCAAAGTACAACTTAAAAGAGTGCCGTCTTCTAATATGTTCCAGGTATATAAAATGCCTATATGTTTTGGCCCATCGCCAAAACTGCTGCATATAAATGACGGGTCAATTGCTTATGTCTGCAGCAAGGAATTATTTGAAACATATTTTTGAACTTGGTCTGAATAATTAGCAATATTACAGAATTGCTTTGGATTTGGCCTATAATGTTGCATATACAGTGCACACGATTTATTTGGCAAAATAAATATTTTACTATAAACTCTGATCTGAACTATCAGAAAGATTTGTAAAAGTGCCCAAGATTTGTAGTTGCAAGCAATATATATTTAAATTATATCTGAATGTTTGTCTACTATTTGAAAATATCCTACACACAGCAAAAAAAAAAAAAAAAAAAATCTTGCGGTAACTGATTTGAAATCTTGCCAAAATAAATACTGGTATTGTGGTTTTGTTTTAATAGAGTTGCATAGTATCGGTAAGGCTAATGTGTACAGGAGCACTAATAGTAAGTGTATTGGAGTAATAACCTGCCGCCCTTTGCATATTTTTCTATATTTTCAAAAATCTAAACAGCGGAGAAGAAAGTCAAAAATGTAACAAACTAAAACAAATGAATGTAACCGTATCTCATTATTAAAAATATTTATAGCATGCCAGTAAAGATAGTTGACACACAGTGCGTGTATATAAGCCATTTAAAAGGTGATAAGAAAAGTCTATAAGTACATTAGCACCTTTAATAACTGAGAACCACCTCACATTCTACAGACAGACGACTCAAAAAATCAGATCAAATATACTGCGATCGAAAAAAGCTCGCAGAAGAACCGCCTAATACAGTCGCGATGTATACGCAGAAAGGAAAGTCGAATGTGAAAATAAAACAGAACCCAAACAAATAAGCAACTTTCATTGTGCAGATAAAGCATAATCAAAGTGATACAGTCACCATAACAGAGAGTAGATAAATATATGATATAGAAAATGTATATTTACAGCTAGGTATGGTGTGTTGAAAAAATTATGTTACAAGTCAGAAGTTACGTTTTCAAACACACATGTAGAATAGTGTAATATATGTTGAAATGAGTCTAGCCAAAGAAAATCAAAATAAAGAACCGTATATTTAAATATTTCTACTTAAATACATCACAGTGATGTCTTCTATAATCCACGAAGGAATACGTAGAACAAAAGTACGAGAGACATTCAATGCTTCAGTAAGTGTTTAAAGTAGAGTATAATCGAGACGTATAAAAACGAACATTTTAGCATAATTATCATGACCTATCAATTAATGTAAGAGAAATTTAATTAGGTATAGATTTTACGGCGGTAGCAATAAAAATATTGCAGGGATTTTGAAAGGAGACTTAAAGAAGATCATAAGTTACTACATTCGAGTATTTGGTTCTGTGAAAGCTCGGTTGGACCTAACAATCAAGTTTAGAAAACAACCCTCTTACCCGGTACTGCGAGTTGAGTATATACATTTTTACTAGATGATTATATTGTCACATATTGAACAGAAGTGAAATTGATAATGTCATTAAAAATTTTGAGATTTGAGTCTGCCACAAAATACATGTACAAAATGTTATCTTCTCTGAGAGATTCGTTTCTGTAACGAATCTGAGACGAATTTCATGTTAGGAATGCGATGGAGAAATGGCAAGGCTAGTTTAAGTTTTATCGAGATGATCAAAATGAAATATTGAGAATTGTTTGTTATGGCCCATAAAAGATATATGTATCAGCTGTATCGTATAAGTCGGAAAAAGCAGAGATGTTATTAGATACAGACTGTAATAAAATTTATTGCTCCGATGACCTTACCTACTCCAGTTTATGTGTTTTCCAATACTTCTCATTTTTAAGCAGTCTCAGGAAAAGTTGATAGACAAGATAATATCAGTGATGACCTTACGTTACATTGACTAGTTGTTGTTTTTATGTTGACCGGGTATAGTCTTATAACCATACTCCACATGTCACACTTTGACTAATGAAAGGCAAGAAACTAATTAAAGGTGAGGTAATCATATTACCAGACTTATGAGATTCTTAAGGCACACAGTGTCTATAAAAATAGTATAACCCGTGGCTATATCAACCCTGGAACTACTTATGTTCTATATAAGATGTACGTGTAAAAAATGAAAACATCTTTTCACATTTGTTTGCATTAGTTAGATGTGTCCTTGCTAGTCTCATGCTCTCCTCTACTTACTATTTGTAGACCGATACCCTTGTGCCGCTTTTATGAACCATCAGTATGGTGCAGAGAGCGATTCATACCTCTTTCATATGCACAATGGACATGACAAATTGAAAATAGACATAAGTTGATCGCATTATACAATACGGTCCCTGCCCCCAGCAACAACAAGTTCAATAAATGTATCATTCAATTCAATTATACTCTTTATTGAACAAAACACACATATTAATAGACAGTGTACAAATCCAAAATCAAAGAAGTCACAAGGGAATTGTGGGCTTTGTAACAGTATGCCCAATAATATGTGAATTACATCATGATGTACATGTAGTAGCACATATGTAGTAATACATCAATATTACTTCAGGAAGCATTAAATATCAAGTTATGGCTACCAAAAGATAGCTTAGTTTTTGTGCATTAAACACAAGTATGCATGTATTTCGCAATTATATTTACATAATAAAGATATAGTTCTTACGTTTATATCAAGAAGTCTTCACGGTTGCCATTCCTGTGTAATCTTTTAGTCATAGCTGACAGACAGGGTACGTTCAAATACTATGACATATTCGTCAGAGTAACAGAAAGTCCCAGCTGACAGACAGTGTACGTCCAAATGCTATGCATATTGGCCATGGGAACAGAAACTCCTAGCTGACAGACAGGGTACGTCCGATTAGTATGTCATATTGATCAGTGTAACAGAAAGTCCTAGCTGACATACAAGGTGCGTCGAAATACTATGACACATTGGTCAGGGTAACAGTAACAAAGTCCTAGCTGACAGACAGTGTACGTCCAATTATTATGACATATTGGTCAGGGTAACATAAATTCATAACTGACAGACAGGGTATGTCCAAATACTATGACATATTGGTCAGGGTAATAGCAAGTCCTAGGTGACAGACAGGGTACGTCCGATTACTATGACATATTGGTCAGGTAGCAGAAAGTATTAGCTGACAGACAGGATACATCAGATTATTATGTCATATTGGTCAGGGTAAAATAAAGTCTAATTCGTTGTTTACGGTACTTTTACAAAATAAGGAAATCGTCTTTCTTAAAGTTTCTTTTTATATCTACCTATCTCCGTTTATATCTACCTATCTGCTTATCTCAATTTCTAAAGGCAAACAGACGACCCGCTATATATATATACACCTTTAGGTTTAGTTAAAATGCCTTTTTGAATTTTAGGGAGAATTTACTCTTGCTTTAAGTAAATTTTAAGATCTCTATAGAGTGCACAATACTTTTTCTTATTATATAATGTACATACGAGTTTTGTTGTCTTTGAAACATATCCTAGCTCATGATCAATTAATTCTTTTGGAAATGGAGATAAATTGTTAGGTACTTGGTGACCAGGTGCTAGTGGATACTCTGTAATGTGGTTATGTAATTCTCTCGTAATTTCTATTCAACTTCAATAAAAGCACATAATTTGTCATCATCTTTCCATTTTAGAATGTTTTTCACTATGGGTTTCAGGTCTTCTTTACTTGCCTAACGGAAGACGTTGACTCATAACACCTTTATAGTGATTATTAGAGTGGAAATAGGAAATATATGATCTGGGTTTTAATTTACCATAAGGCTTGTCATTATTAATGATTCCATCTGAATCAAGGGAATAGTCATTGTTTGCTACAGCATATCCATTTGGAAAAAAAACACCTCTGTTAGCACCTTCTATAGTCAGGTATGTATCTACATCAGGTAACACATTAAGTTTTATTTAAGTTAACATTAAAGCATCATCCCATGTTAAGCCTGGAGCTGAGAAATAGTAAACTGGATTTAATGTATAAGTTTTATGAGACTTACCTGAATTCCTGGAATATATCTGCTAGTATTACGATGCATTTAACCATATAGTTGTCATATAATTACAACTTATGATTTTAGAGTTTCGCCGTATATGCATAGCCTCCTCGAGTTATATTTTCATGTTTTCATGAATGACTCCCACGATGGAAGACTAGTTTCGGAAGATCGTTCAAAAGAGTTAATATACTCATATGGTTAGAGTTAATGTACTCATATGGTTAGAGTTAATGTACTCATATGGTTAGACATCTTTCCTATGGAATTATGTTGTCACACCATCAATCTTCATTGTGGTGAACAAATTTGTAATCGGTGAGGGTGTTTGCTATGGTAGCTATTGATTGACTCAAGAAATTAAAAGAATCAATATATCGTATTGTGTGATATAATTGTACAGCATTTCCTTTACTGTTTATTGTGTCTTATGTATAAAATTTCTTGCTAAATATGCTATATTTCTCTGTGTGTTCTGGTATAATTGATAGTTCATGTTCTGGTTCATTCATATATAGTTCTTTAAATATTAAATGTGCATCATAACCTTTTAGACTGTGTATAATTACAGGTAATGGTATCATTTCTATACCCTTCCTTAGCTACGTTCTCCATATACTTACAAACTTGTTGGCACAGTGAGGTCCTCTATAGATTGTTGGTTTGTACTTCAAACCCCAGTGACTACTTAGCAACAGTAATTAAAAGCTACATATTTGTGTGTAGTTTGTAATCTTTTGACTATCTCACTGTGAGTAGCTAAAACTGATCCAAAATCAGCATAAACTACACATTCATGCTCTATTTCTGTATGCTCATTCTTAATTTCTACACATTGAATTCTTGCTTGCTTTTTAAAGAATGATTTAGTTTGATAACACAATCTATTATGATGTTCAAATTTTGTTTTAAAAATAAAACGCATATTACAGAATTTAAATTTACTTGTATTTTTGTAAATTGATTTTGTAATAACCTCTCCAATTTGAAAATTTATATGTAATAAACATTATATAAAAATAAATTAAGGTCTAAACCTTCTAAGTAATTCTGAGCTCGTCGTGATTGAGTGATTTTCTGCTCACCATCTACAACGCCGAATACAGTCACTAAACATCTGTAGGATTTTTATATAAAGAAACAATATTATTTTCTTAGTGCCATCGGACATACTTTTAAAGAAATCTTTATACTTCGAAATATTATATATTGATGGGCTATCTGTATAATATATGGCTGGATTTAATAATTACAGCATACTAAATCAATCATCATCCTAATTTTTAACATTTATAATACATTTCTTAGCGAGTATCCAATCTGGTTTCAATCAATTTGTTTTTTCGCCTTTCAATCTAACATACCTACTAATTTTTAATAATACTGTATCAGTTCTTTTACGGCCTTCAAGATATTCAGAAATTCTACATGTTTCCTCTTTCTTCATATAACTGTATTTTTCCCTGAATCACATATTTATATATTTTTATACATTTTTATTCTAATCGGATGCTGAAATTCCTCTTTCGAACCCATAATTATCACTGTAAATTCCTATTTGAACTCTGGCACTTTCGAACCCATATATATAAATCACTGTCAATTCCTATCTGAACTGTAGCACTTTCGAACCCATACATATCAGTGTAAATCTCTAGTTGAACTCAGGCACTTTCGAACCATATATATCACTGTAAATTTCTATTTGAACTCTGGCACTTTCGAACCCATAGTTATCACTGTAAATTTCTATGTGAACTCTGGCACTTTCGAACTCATATATATATATATATATATATATATATATATATATATATATATATATCACTGTCAATTCTTATCTGAACTCTGACACGTTCGAACTCATAATTATCATTGTCAATTCGTATATTAGGTCTTTTTCTAATTATCTTTTTAGTCGTTTTTTTTATAAATTCTTCAACTGCTATTTATTTAGACACAAAATCATAAAATCAAATTTTAGAAATTTGATGCTTGAAAAAATCTAATACTTCTTACTAAAAGGTACAACTTTTAAAATTTTATAAATATGATGTAGTTATTGTAGCTATAAAATTGAATGGGGGTTTATGTAACAGCTTTAATTTAATAACTCATTAAGCTCTATAAATAATTTACACTATAAAACGACTTTTATGGTGTCACAAGAATATATATATATATATATATATATATATATATATATATATATATATATATATATATATATATATATATATATATATATATATATATATATATATATATATATAAATTTTAAATATATTAAAAGAATTAATAAAGGAAAAAATATAAGTACCAAAAATAAAATTAGGAAATCAATATTCATGGTATAAAATACTAGATTTTTCTAAAAATTTTTTTATTTCTATGCTGTAAAAGAAAAGGTAACAACCCATAGATAGGGTAAATATGTCTCAAATATAGCATAAAAACCTTTAAAATGACATTTTCAGCTTGTTTTTTTTTAAAAAGATAGAGTATCGAAAAATGTCCCCAAAATTAAAGTTGGTTCTGAACATACAAATACCATTCTACTGTACTAACCTATCGATATCCAATTTATTCCACATGGAAACAAGAAACTAAAAAGACCAGTATCTCTAAATAAAATGTCTTTGCCATTTTCAAGTTTTACATTTGCTAATCTAATGATTTAATAGCGATAGAAGGTATAAACTTGTCTCTTTATATACACAAGTTAATAACATATTTGCATTGTTGTGAACAGGATCATAACAATATATCATAAGGATCTGTTACTCTCTCAAAATTTAAGCATACTACAATGGAAGTAAGAATCGTAAAAGTTTCTGAATTTTAAGGGGTCTCTTATTTAAATGGATAGAGTTCTATACACGTGTGAGATGTGGCTGTTTTGTCGATTCTATCTATTTTTTTTACGCAGAAAATTATCTTATTTCCTCCTCAGAGCTCATAATAACAAATGGCACTGAACAGTGAAATTTCTCTTTGGTAATGCTAGAGTCATTTGAGATTGAACACTCCGAAAAGATTATAAATTTTAGACTTGATAATAAATTAATATATTTTGAGTGTCAAATTGTATCGAAAAACAATGAAAAACAATGAAGTGATGCACCTCTACCACGCAAAATTTGTTATATCTTAATCTGCTTAGACTGCCTATTATGAGATCGTAAAGAAGCAAGCAGCGGCTATAATAATAATTAAAACGTCACTCTTGTGGGTCCCTAGACGGAGAAAATGTACTATACAATTTCAGGACTGGTGTACTGTTTCAGAAGTCTCTGATCAAGAGCAACGTTTTTGAAACAGGGAACC